>JBAMMX010000013.1:27523623-28123623 GCA_037126225.1 Dillenia turbinata
CGCCTTGTTTCAACTCCACGAACTCGCTGCCCATGTTACGGCCGAACATCGGTAATATTGGGAATCAAACTCCCCTCGTAAAGTCACCCGAAACCTGGGTCATCCAAGCGAGGTCCGGCCCACGTCAGATCCCAACGTCACAAGGACGTCCTTCATAGCTTGATCATATCACCAACAGCTCATCCTCAACTCCCCTCTACAACCTTCTGAGGAGCTCTCTTCACCTGCCAGCCACTTCCCGGCCAACTGTGTCTGGGTCCTGAAGGAGTGACTCACACCCTAGACTCCTAGCCTCTCTCAAGAAGGTGGGAGATCTCTCACATTCCGCCGCCTAGTCGGGCGTAGGGGCCGCTGGCAGGCAAGAGGCTGCCAGTACCACCGCGGAGAAGGCCAAGCCCTAACCACAGTGCAGTGCGTTTATCTCGGTCTCGGTGAGCTATCCACCATCCCATCTCCTTGAGTATAGAGAGCTAAAGTAGGAATCCTCCGGGATAGGATGGGCCCAGGTGCCGGAGACACGCTGATCGCGACCGAGCTAGGTCTCTCGTGGCAACACGCCTGGCCGCCTCTACAATAGTTCTACATAAATGACCATGCTTAGTACTTAAGAGGAAAGCAAAAGGTTAGGTGCTAAACTCTAACCCCTAATAAAGATTAAATATTATAAATCATAGGAAAAAAATACAAAACTCTTTTGAGTCATTTTAAAAACACCAGCAACGGGAGACAGCACAACCCAGGAGCCTGGCACATCCAAACTGTATCTCACGCTCAGCCTCCGTGAGTCGAGCACGAGAACGGACCGCCGTACTTATCAGACACCAGTGGCGTCTCTACCACATCGAGTAGACGAAGGCCAATATTATGATCCGCCCAGCATCATTAAATCAAAACTATACACGAAGATTTTAAAAAAAAAAGATAGTTTTCAATAAAAATTTTCTTTAAAACATTTGCCTCCAATTTACATATAATATCTATATGCATGATCCAATCGTAAACAAGAATGAAAAGGACTACCATCCGAGCAACAGTTTCTTAAGAAACCTTGTCGATAGGATCTCCCATCGTGTCACGCCCGAACTGGAATCGTGAACAGCCGCCCGTTGCCCCGGATGTCGACTCATATTTTTTACAAAATCTTACACAGCATTCCTCCATAAAACGCAGATCGCCCATGTACAATTTCAATTTTTATATCAACATTCATCCTCGTAAAATAAACAAAACTAATGTCCGCCCAAAACAATCCACTAAATCTCACCACCGAATATCCGTACAACGCAAGGCTAACAAATCACCAACAAATTCTAGCTATTGCACTTATTGTCATGCCCAACTAGAGCAATAACAAATTACTAAGGCACTCTAGCGGACCTTAAATTATACAAATATATAACAATTTCCAAGTAACATTCTAAATCAGTTTTACAACGCCTCATAATAAATTATACAAATATCTCAAAATAAGTACATGGTCAACTACGGACTTAACAAGACCTCGTAGGTCTAAATAAAGTATCTAAATTCATATTTCAAATTTAATTTAGACCTTCATCATTATAATACCAAATCCACCGAAGAATCTATCGGGCTTATCGAGCCAAATACGTTCCTATCGTACTAATCCTGTCTTATAGAGGGAAAATGAGAGGCCGGAGTATCTCCTGGAGGATATCTGGGTGAGTGAGGATTAATTCCAAGTACTATTAATATAAATGAATATTTGGAGTGTCAAATAGTATCATTCGTAAATACACAACTCAAGTTTCGCAATAAATCATGATATGTTTATTAAGGGGAACTATTAATCATTCACACGTACATCACACATATACGCATCCATTTAAAAATCAAGTATAACATAGAGTCAGGCCAAAAGGATCCGGGGGTGCTCATCCAAATGCACTAAGGACAAAGACGTGTGTGTTATTATGCTGGTGTACAGTGTGCTAGCTTCACCCCCGATGTTGGTCAGTGGGCTTATTTCCTTGCTTACTCGGGCCTCACAACAGGACCTCGCCCTGGGTGAGAAAGTAGATGCGGGCGTCACACACGTCCTCCCCACGTGGGGTCTAACGTCACACACGTAATAAATATAATCGGGACGCGGGTGATACCGCAGAGCAGATCCTGGGCAACCTCCTGCCTTTCACAAAGTCCGTCATAGCTACTTAATCATCATCTCACTACTATCATAGTAATCTCATCACAAGTGGGTATCCTGCTCCTGCTGCCATTTCCACCATTTCAAATTCTAAAGCGAACACATTTCATCAAAATCATTTCAAATCAACAACCGATGCAATGGTAGAAATGAAAACATTCATTTCAAATCACGTTGTCACTTTCATTGCTTCAAATATGGATGGATAATCGTAGAAAACATAAGCACGACACTCCACACACAAACAGATTTGAGATTTAATATCACAAATCGACCAATGGAATATCTCCAAAACATGTTTTGAGCTATTTAAAACACGTAAAATCAAATTGTACTATTTCATGCAAGAGATTAGGTCTCACTCACTTTCTAGTGGAGGGTGGTCACCCTATTTCACACCGAAACCAAACTCCACCTCAGTTCCAATAGGATCAACCTAACTAAATTATTTTAATAATCATCAATAACAATTATTCTTTGTATTTATCATTTTCTCGTAGCTTGTACAAATCTTAATTTCAAATTTATGCACAAACTCCAACGTCATCAATTTCATTCCATTTATAAGTAAAAATCAAAATCAAGTTAAATTCAAATCCAAAATCGTTTCCAAAATCAAAACACCGCTTCACCATACAGTCCCTCATAAATTAGGAAAATTTTTGAAAATTCACACTTTTCAATTCTCATCCGATTTTTCAAACAAACCATAATGTCATTTTAAAAGGTATTTAAACCTATTTTCATAATAAAGAGATTGTATTTGACTTACCTATATGTAACACCAACTATAATGCAAAACAAATCACACCAATCCAAAGCAAAAATCTCAAATTCTTGACTGCTTTCATGCATTCATCAATTTAAACTCTGAAGAGAACTATTCTAATCCAACTCAACATAATTTATCATCCAATAGTCTGTCCACATAAAATTTCTATAATTTACCTAAGCAGTACATGTAATTTCACCCAAGCATTATAATCGAGTCTACGTACATGCGACCCATATCTAACACTTTTATCGGCCACCACCTAAATCCATTCAAATAAATGCGAATGAGTTAGAAATCCCTCACCTAGGGTTAAGCGGGGTCCAAAACCCTAAGTCGTGCGACATTCGATTCACTCCGAACCTTGAATGCTCGGCAAAGCCAAAGTGATGATGAAGACAATCACTAAGGAATGGAAACCCTAGCATTGAGTTAGGGTTTGATCTACCTTTGTAGTGGACAAGGCAAGGTCTGACCTAGGGCTTTCGAATAGGGCCTCCGGTGTGTGGCGTGCGAGCAGAATCAGCATGGCCATGCGCGTCCAGGAGTCGGGCGCGCTCAAGGCCGATCGTGTTTGCTGGTCTCGCGCGAGCAGACGTCACACGAGGTAGGGGACAATGGGAGCGAGAAACCCGTCCGTTAGGAAGGATCGTGCGCGACGCGCGCGTAGGGAGAGAGAGACAGGGAGACTGAGAGAAAGAGAGCGAAATAGAGAGATGTAGAGAGAGAATGGAAGCGTCGGTGTGTGGGTGGCGTTTTGCGACGGTGGACAGCGACCAAGTTGCGGCGGAGGGAGAGAGGATTCGGGTGAGAGAAATCACGAGTGAGAGATCGAAAGATAGAGAGAGAAACAGAGGGAGAGGGAACCGAGAAAGAGAGAAAAAGAGAGAGAGAGGCCGATGGTTGGGTGGCGGTTGCTGGCCGTCTGCGGCGGCCACGAAGAGGCGGTGAGATGGGCCGCGGGAGAGGGAGGTGAAGCGGCGAAGGAGGAGAGAGGGAGAGAGAAATTATGGCTTTAAGCCCTAATTTCGATTTTTTTATTATATATATATTTAAATAAATAAACAATTATATATATACAAATTCACCCCCCTTCTTCCTAAATTTAAATTTTTCATATAGAGATTGTATTTGACTTACCTATATGCAACACCAACTATAATGCAAAACAACGTACCAATCATTTGACCATCCTCAGATTCTAAATGTATAATTTTATAAAATTCAGTTTTTGTCTCGGTTTTAGTTTTAGAACTACTTCTGCAAGGTTTTAGTAAAATCAACATACCTTTGTACATACAACTCTGATTCAAGTTATCTTTATCTCAAATTAAAGATACAACAGAGACCTAAAACTTTCATGTTTAATGTTTCTCCAAAATATGAACATAAAATACCTCAAAAATTTATAAAATTTACTGGTCGTACACAAGACATGAAACAGAATTTGTGAAACATACTAAACTTTCAAAAATCACCAAAAATCGATTTCTTCATGAAATGCCTCACATGATATAGCATTTTAAAGCTTAAGAAGTCTAGTATATAGATAAATAAATATCTTAGATTTTTGAATTCTAAAAAATGAGATATCCTAAGAAAACTATACAATACTTAATCCAGAAATCAACATTTAGCATGCTAGTGTGGATACCAAAGTAACTATTCATCAAATAATTTAATCTTAGCATAAGTTAAGATATGTTATCTCCTTTTTAAGATCTCTTGCTAACAATAATTTGATTCTTTGAATTTTTGTCACCTTAGAAAAAAATCAAATCACAATAAACATAAATTCCTATACAATACCTCTATACTTCTAATTGAAATTCAAAAATTCCCAAAAATGTTCTTACCTCTTTGGCTCCAAAGTTGAACTCAAAATGGATATAGAACCCTCACAATTTCGTCCAAGGTGAATTTGAATGAAGAAAATATGGCAAACTCTTCTTAAATAAGTTCTTTTATAAACCTAGCCAAATATCCTTAACCACGCATTATCTTGACATTCCACTTGTCCCAGCACTTAAACCATGTAATTGTTGATTCAAGCAATCTCCATGCACTCCACCAAGTGTCTTCATGCACTCCACCAAGTGTCTTTGGATGTCTATGTCAAGGGGAGGAGGTGTCACAAGCTATTCTAGTTAGTTTTCATACAAAAATTTCTATCCAATAAACTTTCATGCATAAATTTCTATCTAATGAGTTTTCTTGAATGTGAAAAATCCTATGTAGCCACTAACCAACCTTGCTTCCCTCGTGACCAATCATTTGACTCCAATTGTCCATCTTTGAGTGGTTTGCAACTTAGTCCCTTAACTTTCCTTAATTACATTTAAACCCATAACTTTTAACAATTTGCATTTTTGGTCCCTATGAAATTTTGTTTGAAATTTCTTAAATATGTGAAATTTAATTTAAATATATTTATTTAAGTGTGTAGGTATTCTCTTAACTATTTTTGACTTCTTTAGGCCTTGCCAGCGCTTTTCAAGAATTTTTTCGGCTTATCGATAAAATTTTCAGTTTTAGCGATTTTGAGGCGAAATCTCAAAATAAATAAATAGATAATTAAATAAATGTCTCAAAAGGATACTTATATATTTAGAATCATGAGGAGAAGTACATGATATGCAGTCACCGAAAATCGATGTTATAAGCTTCAGCCTGGGAGAGTTTCTGGAGAGCTTGAAAAGCTTATAGGGTTTTAGAGATTAATTCCAAACTAAGTCTTGATGGCTTTTAGGGACAGTTTGAGTTGCTTCCAAGATAAGCTTGCAAAGACTATAAATAAGGGTTTGAGGGGAAGCTTAGACACATGAACTTGAGAGAGAACTTGAGTTAATGAGAGATTGAGAAGATAAGATAGGGATATGTACTCTCGAGCTTGAAATAGAGCCTATGAGTTTTTGCTCTTTCAGAACAAAGTCATCCTTTGTTAGAGCTCTTTGTGAGGAAATCATCAGAAGGATTTGAGTTGTGGATTGTGTGTGATTTTCGTTTGTGATTCCATGCCAACCAATGGAGCACGTGATTCAATCAAGCGTTCGATCCAGATTCCGTTGCATAGTTAAACGTCGGACAAGAGGTAACTGTTTTATGTTTTTGAATTCCTTGTCTGATGTTGGTGATGTCGTGCATGCCTTCCTTCAGACTCTTTTGACAAGATTTTGCTGCATACCCCTTGCAGTGGGGCTGGAGTAAGCACACTCGAGTTCTATTTGATCAGTGTTCTCATATTTCTAGCAATCTATCATCTTGATGGAGAATACTTATCTAATTTAGAACACGGTGACATCAAAGGATGAGTCTTTTAAAGCCTCTAAAAGCATGGAAGAGATACTCAAGTGTGCGGATTTACAGAAGGTATATTCAGCTCTCTCTCTCTCTCTCTCTCTCTCTCTCTCTCTTTGTGGATCTCAATGCTTTAAGTAGGACCTAGATAATTTTCTTTTAAAAATGTTAAGCTTAGAAGGATGAATATCCTACATTGATGGTTCCATTACTTGAGATTTGACATATATCAAACAATCTAATTCCATCTGGAATGCAATATTGCTTCCAGAGTCCTTAGATATTGTCTTAATCAATTTCTTAGTTTTATAGCAAGTAATACTTGCATCAATTGACATGGTGAATGCGATTTCAAAAACTACGGGTTATGGAGTTTACTCCACATGTTCCATGATGATTCCTAAGGTTTGTTAAAAATGACAAAGTCCTTTGCATATATGTTAATTCACCATCACAGAATGAAGTAGTGATAATACTATGCACATAGGAAGACGATGTAAAACTTGCACCTTGTGGATTGGACTTAAACCAACCCGAGTAATGGAGTGATCATCACTGTGCAGTTACAGTAAAAGTATATTATCTCTACATTCACTGACACTTGTCAATTTATCAGATTCGTTTGGTTCAAAGAACATCAATTCGGTCCATCCTAGGTGTTGGTTTAAATGTATGCCCACGTGACATTTTTAAGATTAAAATTTGGAGTGAGGGGATAATGGGTGGTTAATCCTTTATCCCCACAAATAACCACTTGTAGATAACTCCCATCCTCTCTCTTTTTTCTTTATGGAAAAACATCTAATGTAAGAGGGTTGGACTTGCAGCAATTTGAGAATTGCCTAAGATTGAGAGAAAAATACAAGTTCTCTATAGTGAGAATTGTATTGAGAGATTGAGAAATTTTCGCGTAGGAAAATTTCTCCTGTCATTGAATTTATCAGACTTAGAGTTGAAGTGTCATGAATCCATGGTGGTGGTTTGATTAACCTCATGATCATCATCCCGATTGTGCAATTGTTCAAGGGCCCACGGTTCACCGATTGATTGATTTTTAGAGGCCCTATATATTGATGTATTTATCCAAATTCATATCTATTTATTTTTATGATTTATCACACTTTAGAATGCATGAAAATAAATTCCAATATTGGTATCAGAGTATGGTTAGAATTATTAAAAATAATTTTCAGAATTTTCATATATAAAATGCATAGGGTATAAATTTAAGTTTCGGATCACGGATGAGTTTTTGAATCCGATCATATCATGATGTTACTCGTCACTTGTAGATCATAAATATATTTTTTATTGAATTTTTTGAGCACATTTTTTGATGCCCAAGACTTTGAACCATAGATCTACCGTGTTAGGGAATAAATTGATCTATGAAATTAGTTTAAATGCATTCTACTTGTATTGATATACATTTTGCATATATTAATTATGAATTTTGGATGCCGGAAAATGAGTTTCAAAAATGGCCGTGAAGGGCCAAGATTTTAGAAATTTAATTCACTATGGTTAGGGCATAAATCTTCCAATAAATCGTGTCAAGGATATTTTTGGAAATTGAATTGAATTTTTCGATCGAAATCTGCATCGAAAACAGTACGAAAATAGGTTTTTTGGAAGCCGAGTCAAAATGACCCGATTGCAGAAATTTGGGCGAAGAAGAACCGGCCCAGATCTGAGGGCGCGTTATGTGCATGCGCACTGAGGCACATGACGCCTGCGGATGTAGGCGCGTGGTGTCCACGCGCGAGTGAGGCGCGTGGAGGGTTGGTGTGGTCCAGGTCTGTTTTGACCCGGATCCCCATCCCGACCCAAGTCACCGACCCAGGACGAGACTCGGCGTGCATAAGAGCACATGAGCCATGCCCTGTGTGTTTGGCATGTGTGCCAACATGCTGGTCGCGAGTGCAGGCACGTGGCAATGCGCCACCGGCGCATGGCGGCGCATAGGCTTGGCTAGAAATGAAATTTTTCTTTTTTTTTTAAGGGTTCCATGCCATTTAATGTGACTTTTTGTGGGTTTTTGTGTGTCGAATCCAATTTCGAATGGTAAAATGCGATCCTGGGTTGTGGTGTATGATGTCCGTTGACTCATACATTCACTTTGGGGTCTATACTTGAATCATTTTAGATTTATTGATTTGTAGTGTGTACAAAATTATGAGAATAAACATTATAAGTCACTATTGTCTCTAAAACTATTTAAAAAATTGTCATATTGGATCTTAACAAGGAGGATAAACTGAATGACGATGACTATGAGATTTTATACTAGTAGATTCAGTTTGTTCTTGAGGAGTAAGGTCTATCTGAGATTTTGAGATGCGAGATGGTGGACTCCAGGGAGGGTACCACACCTTAAGGAGACAGGATTAGGAAGCGTTCGTGCATAAAAGACGAAGGATGGTCAAGTTAGGACAATCTTCCTAAGAAACGTGCATGACGATGTGATTCCGGTCGATGAGTAATATCTTATGACTATGTTGGTTTGGCTCGTCTTAAAAAGAGCATTGTGATGCTCATACAGCTTATAAAGTGAGAATGCTAACTTATAAGTTTATAACTCATGAGAAAAGAGCCGATCATACAAAAATACAGCATTTGACACAAATGTCGAGTATGATCGCCGAGTTAGGGAATACGGACGAGCCCATTTCGGATATATTTTCAAGTATTGGATGTAGTCCAATCTTTACTTGATTCATGAGAGTCTATGAAAACCTATTTCACATACAATGAGAGTATTCGTACTTTTGCTAATGTGAATAGGTACTGTGAGCTCCAGTTGGAGCATCTGGAGACGAATAGGTCAAATTCGGGTTATGCTTATACAGTAGAGTCGAGTAAGGACTCCCGTGGCACCAAACACAAATAGCATAAGCGTGAGAAAAAGACTTGACATTCAGGTAAGAAGAAACCATATGAGAAATCTGACAACAAAGTATTAAATCATAAAAAGAAGAAGCTAGATAAGACCAAGATGTAGTGCTATATCTATAGTAGATTTGGTCATTTTTGTTCATGTGATGAACGGAATTATCACTTTCTTCTTGATGTGGTTTGAGATGCTTACTATTTTCTCTTCTTTGTGGATTGTAAACTCAAGAGTCATCGACCACATAGCTCGAGACAAGAGCATGCATGTTGAGTTTCGCCGAGTGAATCCTAAGGTAGGAGAATTTACGTGAGGAATGGAGTGTTTATCGTCATCAGATGGAGTGTCACTTGCAAGATGGAGTAGCAAAATGGCCAGTCCTTTACGCCCAGATATTCGACGGAATTTGATCTCAGTCTAGGATATATTTTGTTATTTGGAAACTTAATAGTTTTTATTTGTTACGACAAGTTTTTTGATTTATTCTGATTTAGTCCATGATGGACTATATGCATTGGATATGATTCTTCCTAATGGTATTTCTTGTTATCCTCCTAGGACGAGAGAAGATGCACTAGTTAGTAGTGAGTAGTCCATTGGGCCCTCTAATCAGGGTAGAGTTGCCCGTGTATGAATTTTGTCTACCTGGCAAAACTATAAGAAAATCATTTGATAAGACAATAAGAGTTGGGACTCCATTGCAATTGATCCATTCTGATATCTGTAGCCTATATAGATGAGAGGCCGAAATGGAGTTATGTACTCTATTACGTTCATAGGCGATTACATTTGTTTTGGTTACGTCTATCTAATCTCGCACGAGTCTGAAGCATTGGGATACTTTAGGAGGTTTATTAGCGAGATTGAGAATCAATTACACTTGAGAGTAGAGACTCTCAAAACAGATCGAAAGCGTGAATATTTTTCTGAAGAACTCTATTTCAAGAAGGACATTATGGGATAATTGACTATTCTTGCTACTTAGTGGAGTAGAGTAGTCGAGATAAGGAATATGACTCTGTTGGAGATGATAACGTTTATGATGACCCAGACCAATTTGTTCGTTTTCTATTGGAGAGATACTTTATTGACTGCAGTCTACATTCTCATCCGTGTTATATCAGAGTCTGCAGTCAGTACCTTATATGAGTTTTGGATAGGGAAATAGCCTGACCTTTGCCACTGGAGGTCATGGGGTTATGTCGTGTATGTTCATGATTTCTCGTATCCACACGACAAGTTAGGCTTGCGAGAAAAGGAATGTATCTTTGTGAGATACTAAGAACACTTTAGAGGGATGTGTTTTAGGTGAGCATATGGACAGTACTGTCATCGAGATTGAGTCTCGTGATACCACATGAAATTGATTTCCCTAAAAGAGGTGAAATTGATTGGGACTTTACCTTTAGTAAGATGGATGAACACAATAGCTTAATTGAGCCAACGGTGGGACCCAAAGACTCGTTACGGACTTGGTCCTAGTGGGAGTAATCCATCTAGAGGTAAAGAGGTTCCCACGTAATTAAACGTCGTTTCCTGATTGAGGGTGGCTCCTCATTGTGACTCCTGAGGATGATGAGGATCTCGAAATAGTCCATAAGGCTCTCGCTGGTTCTGTGACAAACTGTTGGTTGAAGGGCATAGATGAGGAGATGGATTCAATGAGGATTAATAGGATCTGGGATCTGGTTGATTTGTTTGAGGGTAGAAAGGTCATTGAGAGCAAGTGAGTTCTCATGATTAAGAGAAAGGCCGACAGATCGGTGGAGAGGTATAAGGTCCATCTAGTAATCAAGGGGTTACACTTAGATTAAGGGCGAGATTAGTTCGATCAGTTTACTTTTAGCGATCATCACGGATATGGATCTAGAATTACACCAGATGGATACTAAAACTGTCTTCCTGAGTAGAAGTTTGGATGAGAAGACCAATAAGGAAAAACCATTTGAATTTGTTCCTATAGGTCAGGAGAATAAAGTCTGTCGATTTCGGAAGTCGATATATAAGTTTAGGCATCCATCCAGACAGTGGCATTTGATATCTTATGATTTCGTGATGATCGAGAAGGATCATCGCATATACCTTATATGTTCTTCTGATTCTTTTATGATCATGTTCTTGTGTGCGAATGACATTCTGTTGACTGAGAACAACAGAGAGTATTTGATGACCATGATGATGTGGTCATTGTTGAGTCTTGATATGAAGAGATGGGTGAGCCTTAGTTTTTTCTCGGAGTTAAGATCTAGAGGGGAACCCTCAAGACGGATATTGGCTCTTTAACAGGAGTTCTACAACAGGGAAGTTCTCGAGCGCTTTGCAAAGAACGATTGCAACCCCATAAATACTCTTATATCAAAAGATTAAAGCCTAAGTCTGCCCTAAAACTCGGGAAAGGATAAGAGAAATGAGTAGAATCCCTTGTACCAGTGCAGTGGATAGTCTGATGTATGCAATATTGTGTACACGACCAGACATTTGTTTATCAGTTAGTCTGGTAACTAGGTATCAATCAAATCCTCGAAGGGATCATTGGAGAGCAGTGAAAATGATTCTGAGATATTTTAAGAGAACAGTGAACCTCTCCTAATGTTATGAAGGAGGTGACTTACATCTCGTTGGATATTTAGATGCTGACTAAGGTGGCGATCTGGATAGAAGCAAATTGACATCAAATTTTGTGAGAAATCTGTGTATCTCTATCTATGATAGATGCTAAACTTGTGGCACGCTCAGCTACAGTTTAAAAGAGTATTTGGCTCCAGAGATTTCTGAATGACTTAGGGGTTGTGGCAGATAGTGGGAGACTAGTGATGATTTATTATAAAAATTAAGCCGTCATTGACCACACTCGAGACCCTAAGTATCACAATAGGACCAAACATATTGATATATAATACCATTTTATGAGAGATATCACCGAAAAGGGTGAAATGACAATTAAGCACACTTCTACACAATATGGTGGTTGATCTCTTTACCAAACCCATTATGAGAGATTCCTTTGTGAGATATAGGAATCATTAAATTTACATGTATTTTCACATTTCTCACTACATACTGATGATGCTTATTGTTTTGTATATATATGACACATGTGCATGATTCAATCATTTATTTGTTGCACTAGTTTATTGTCATATATTTTGTAATATGTTGAGATAAAATATATGTCAGGTAGGTGTGGTCGACTCTCTCACACGAGTGACCATCTCCAGCTCTGAGTGAGCAGGGATGTGACAGTTTATAATTGTAAGAAGTTTTGAGAGTGGTCTTACTAGAACATAAGTTGCCCTAATACGTGTTTCGGATGAGATCATATGCGATATGACTGGCATAGATATACCAATATTCATGTTGTCTGTAAGTAATCAGATTTGAGATTTTAAATATCATATACGATTTGTGATATTATCTCTAAGGTACTCTCTTTAAGATTTCTGGGTAAAGTCTTATGTGTAGATTGAATTTCATACTTATACAGTATTAGAAAAATATAACATATGCCCTTTTGAGAGATAGGGAAATAACACTGTAACACGTTTTATATCGCATGTGATAAGACGACTAGGGGTAGTGAGAGTTATATTGCATGAGACAATAATCTTATTTTTATTCCCGTGCCTCACTGTGAGAGACGCAAGATCCATTGGGTGAGATCTCTTATATCCTTACTACTTTTGGCTGTCTCAAGAAGTTTTGGTTCAGTGTTTGTTATTTTAGTCTATGTACCTATGGTCCAGAAGATAAATTGAAATCTAAGGGCCATGTTTAGGAAAATAGTTGAATTGAGATTAATAGATTTGAGTTTGGGAAAAGGAAAACCAATCGACATTACATCATTGTGTAATATTTACTGACTAGCCTGTTTTGTTTATCCATATTAGAATACAAACGTAATAGTGAATACACAGTTGAGCAATAACTGTGGATCATTTTTTATGATGAAAGTGACTTGATAAATGTAATTGTGTTGAATTCGGGGTACAACAAGTTCTTTCTGGTACTAACGGGTGCCTTCTTGATCATCCTAATAGGTGTATTGAGAAGTCTTTGTTTGCAGGTATACTTGCTGGTCGCACTACGTCCAATCTTATATGAAAGTCTGGCAGAGTGATATGATAAATTACATGAGTTGTGATTTTGTGATGGACATTAAATGCCTTTGTATGTAAGTGAGAGATGTTAGTTTAATTGTATGCCCATGTGACATTTTGGGGTATTTTTAAAATTTAAATTTGGAGTGAGGGGATAATGGGTGGTTAACCCATTATCCTCACAAGTAACCAACCGGAGAAATTCCCATCCTGTCTCTTTTTTCTCTATGGAAAAACATCTAACATGAGAGGGCTAAACTTGTAACAATTCGAGAATTGCCTAAGATTGAGAGAAAAATATAAGTTCTCTAGAGTAAGAATTGTATTGAATGATTGAGAAATTTTTGCGTAGGAAAATTTCTCCTGTCATTGGATTCACTGGAGTTAGGATTGAGATGTCGTGGATCCGTGGTGGTAGTTCGATTAATTTCGTAATCATCATTCTGACCGTGCAATTGTTCGTGGACTCACGGTTCACCAATAAATTGATTTTTGAAGGTCCTACACATCGAGATATTTACTCGAATTCATATCTATTTATTTTTGTGATTTATTACACTTTGGAATGGATGACAATAAATTCCAACATAAACAAGGTATTTCTATCCCCATGTTCACAACACAGATGGCCTTTTCGTAGCAAAGGTAAAGTTGTGACGCTTTAATGAGTGAATTAATCTTATTTAAGTTTGCATGTTTGCGTGCGAGCATGGGCAGCCTGGTTGACACTATACATGTCAAGCCAGTGGTACATTCTTCTGAGCATTCACATGGTGGAGTATTTAGATTCAAGTGATCTTAAAATGTCTGGGTAGACATTTCACTATTCCAGCCTCGTGTGGAATATTTCGTCAATTAGGGAGATCCTGAACTATGTCATTTGGATTCAATCTTAGCATACTATCTGCTTTGTACTTGCACCATAGGTGGGCTAGAATTAAAGAAGTAGGTGTTTAAGTGGAACTCTTGACATTGGTAAAACCTTGACGATTCCTCTGCCTTCTTGAATGCACATTTGCAGCTTTTAAGTGTTGTTAAAGGACTGCCCTTCTTTCCACTTAGGGAAATGATTAATTTGGAGTAGTTTTTTCAATATAATAATTTTTTTTTTTTTTATTTTCAAGTTTCAAATTTAAGATTTAATTAAGAGATCTAACATTTTTAACCATTATACTATCTATCCATCGGTAAATATTTTGTAACAGTAATAAAATTTTGATGATGATATCCCAGAAAAAAGGAAAAAGGACAACTAGTTCATTTGATTTTTCACCTTTCGTTGAAGAGGGTTTGGTGTTGTTGAACCAATAAAACCCAACAGTCGGATCGAATTAAAATTGAAGTGCACACCCAATTGTGGAAGCAATGATCCCGACTATATTACACAAAAGTACGCGCATGAGGCCCCTGGTGGGGCTTACAATGGATGTTCAGTCCAGATATTCGCCAAGAAGCCAAGTCAAAGTCTTGGGGGAATGTACTTGACTTCACAAATTGTATACAATCTGTGGGATCACTGCTTTTATATACTTTTTTATTTGCTTGACTGATATTGTTACCCTTTGTAGGTACTACTACGAGGGCTTTCATCTTTGTAAAATGTTTGGTTTGAATCTTTTGCCGTGAGGGATCACAAATTGTAAAATGCATTGGATTAGTATTTAAGCGTGGCTCTCAAAGGGGGTCATTTAAAATTTGCTTAAGCAAGTGACTAATAGCGTACACTTTCATTCCCTTTCAATTACCTTTTGAGATGAATTTCAATTGCTTCAACTACAATTGAACTCATGCAGAAACTTTTGCCATTGAGGCCATGCCCGCAATTGGGGGGGGGGGTGTCACCATGTCCATTTGTCCCCCTAAATGTCAACTTCATGGCGAAAAGATTGTTAGAAAACAAGTATTTTAATCTGGCTTTGACTCTCTTTAATGACCTTTCCTTAAAAACTGTTGGCGATCACTTTGGCTACCCCCATGCTATTGTCCAAAAGGAGTAATGTGGTAGGGTTGGGAATGTTTGCGGAGGTTTAAAAACAATGGAAGAGGAGATGATGTCAACACGTTTCAACTTCAAACCATGAAGAAGAAGAAGAAGGTGGCTTCGTATTAAATGGGAGGCACAGGCAGGTAACGTTTCCTCTTCTTTTACCTGAATTAACTTTTTTTCATGTTCCTTGGGACAGTTCAAACAGTTGAATCTCTTCACTTCTATCTTTTCTTTTCCGATTCGATCTTAATTGATTATATCTTCTTATTAAAAAAAAAAAAAAGCTTTCTTCACCGCTGTCCTTCCCTCTCATTTGGGCCCAATTGACCCAACCCTATTAACCAATTGCCTTGGCTTATCCCCTTTGTTTCCTTTCTTCCAAATAATTCATACGCTCATACTACCCATTAAAATTACTTTAATTTAAGAATGGTGGCATTCCGCGGTTCTACAAGTCTCATCTCATCCTAGCAATAGATACATGTGTTAATGTAGAGATAACTTCAAACATTTCCAAATTAAGTGTCATGTCATCTTCTAGTTATAATTGTAAATATTCTACTAATAACTTTCAGGAAAAATCATTAGTCATTCAAGTAAAAATTTTAGGTTTTTACATAATCTTTAAACTTTTTTTGTAGTGAAATCAAGGGACGCGTAAATATCGATACTCTTAGAAAGACCCTTTAGTGTATTTGCTTGCAATGTTTTTTAATAAAAATAAAAGAATTTTTATAATATAAATTTTGTAAGTAAAAATTAAACCGTAAAGTAATTTTTTTTTTTTTTTTTGCATAATAAAGTTCATTTAAACTTGTTGTATCTAATTTCGATTTTATTTTTTCAAACATGCCAAATATACAATGATGCAAACAAACATGGTATGACTTTGAACTCCTATTATCAGCCATGAACTCTTTAATTTTAAGAAGAGTTATTATTTTGGGTAGGTAGTGTGTTCGCCAAGATTTCGGTTTGCAGAAGAATGGGTCAATCATCATTTATGGAAGCAAAAAACAAACATGGAAGTGGAGAAGCTATGCTTGCGGTCCAAGTCTGCTACTCCTAAAAGTCTTGTAAGGATGAACTCGAGTTCATGTGTGCTTTCCCTTCTTCTTTCCCATTTGGGACTTCCCAATCCAGTCTGGACCAAAGCTGTCAAACTTGGGTATTTTCCTCATAGTCAAACCAAACGTGTGACTCAAGACTCTCTCTCTCTCTCTCTCGCTCTCTCTCTATAGTCTTCCTTCTCACGAGCTCCTTACCGACCTGATTGTGACAGATGAACTCCTCGAACGAAATAAATTATGTTGTCTTTACCAGACCAAGCCTTGTAATCTTATGTACCTTCACTTATCCTATGAATAAATAACCTCATTCTGAACTGAGAATAGTCTAAATAGAAAAAGAAAATAAATAGATTTTATGCTTACCCAATTAAAAAAAAGGAGAACAACTTTGTAAGTATAAATTTAAGAAACAAAATTACAACATAAAAAAAATAATTTCATAAATTTTTATCTTGTATTCAACATTATTGGAAGGGTTTAAACGTTCAACCTTATGCTGCATCTTTATAATTGATACTAGTTTTAGTAATCAAAGTTTGACAATTTAACTTTTATGGACACATGTGCTGAATTGTCTAAAGAAAATTATGAGAATTTTCAACTTAATTTTTCTACCTAATCATTCCCTACCAAGCCCATTTCATATTATGCCTAACTGATACAACAATTATGTAATCCATGATGCTGAGAGAAAAAGTATCGTAAACAGTTGCCTTTGCATAAATTAGAATAAGATTAAACTTCCACAAGTAGATGAGAATGACATTGTATGACTTGCATTGCACAAAACCCTCAGGGTCAACCTTACACTCGAGCAAGCTCTAGTGCTATTGCCGCGTCAGACTCCCTGCAAGGTTGGGAGTTGACATTGTCAACTAAATCGAAACTGAAACATACACAACTGTTTCTTTCTTTCACAATATAAAATCTCTTCACACCCCTTCCCTTATTCGCATTACAACCAAACCAAACACATCTCCTCTCTCTCTCTCTCTCTCTCTCTCTCTCTCCCCCTCCCTCTAAACCAAAACCTCTCGCTTGTGCAAAACTTGACATGGCTGTCGAAAGAAGCAAGCTGGTGATATGCTACCTAGTAGTACTTGTTCTGACCTTATTATCCCAGACACAGACGTCGTTGGGTAGACCTTTCCACGTTGTTCTTAACACCCACGATGACGGTTTTGCAGCAGCAATAGAACCCCAATCGGATCTTGCGCTTCCAGTGGATGAGAAAGATGAATTGAAGGACGTGCATGCCCATGCTGCCATGCCATGTGATACGGATTCCTCCAATACCAAGATTCTGAGGCCCAAAATGCTCGCCGGAAAATTTGGCCCTTTACTCCTCAATGTTCTTCCCAAAGGTTCCGTACCACCTTCCGGGCCCAGCAAAGGAACTAATGATTTGAACAACTAGAATCACTAGCAATACAATATTCGTTATTCATTTTTCCTAGGAGTTAGGACGATGCTTATACATGTAAATAGGCCTTACCTGAAGAATAAGGCCTTTTGGTATACAAAAAACACATCCTTAATGCGTTCGTTTTGTTATTTCTAGGCCTTACCTGTAGAATTAAAAGGGGGGATTATGTTATAGTTTTCCCATTTCTTGGTTTGTAATACTCTTGTCATGGTCTGATTTTAATATGTAAAAATTGGTCAAAATTCCATTTAATTCACAAATAAAAAGTTTACAATAATTGGTTTTTTTTTTTTTTTTTTTTTTTTTTGAGATTCAGCTACTAATTCATGATTTGGCAACGAAGAAATTTTCTTGAATTGAGTAATAATGTTGGATAAAGTTGAACATTTTTTGAACTGTTGTATTCAAATACTAATTAAATTAGAATGTAACAAAGACAGGGGACTCTGTTTCCATTGTAAGTGTTGCAACAACAATGGCTAGGCTGCGTGTGGCTCAGGAAAAGCCCAGAGAGAAACATGGTATAATGCTCTGCCAACATTTTTGTGTGTGTGTGTGTGTTGCAAAAGAGCCAGCAGGAGCTTCTCTCTACCCCTTCTTCACAAACAAGAAAAAAAGAAAGGAATTTAATATATGTCAACAAAGTTTATTTCGTGTGCACTTAATCCTTCCGGGCGCCGGCAAAGGATTATTAGGATAGTGCTTTGAAGCGTAGTAGTAGTTTGATAGTGTCTGATTTTGAGAAGATGGGATTAGTTTTGGAAGTAACTGTGCTGTCCTGATATTTTGGTGCCGGCTTCTTAATACTAAATATCTCTTCAACTTACCTTAAGTTTAGGTTGAGGGTTGTCTAATTAGAACTAATTAAGTAGCTGGCTTTCTATGACTGATGGCATGGACTGTACAAAACTTATGGAGAATACAGACATAAGTCTTCCTGATTTACATCTTTTGTTGATCAAAGGGCACAATTTTTATACGCCGCCTGCCTTGACCCTGACCAAACCAATTAAGACAGCATACCATGTACAAGGACCTTTCCCTTGTAATAAGCATTGGTTGAGGACTCGATTATGCGTCCCGAGGAAAGAGAAAAATAGTAAAAGGACCCATCACTGTCATCAATAAACACAATAAAGCTTTAGGTGATGAACAACTGTGGATGGGTATCCACCTTAACTAAAATGGTCCTGTATATGGACACTGTGACGGGTCAACTGGGATCAGGATCATTAGTGGCATTCAATTAGAAATGACCAATCCGATTGGGCCATAAATGGAATGTAATTACCATTACCTACACAAATAAGCCAAAGCCGTACTTTAGACACAGCTTAAACGGTAGACTCTCACCACTTTCATCATTTTTTCTTCGATTTGAATTCTTTTGATTATATTACTTGTATAAAAAAGAAAAAAAGAAAAAGAAAAAGCCAAAGCCCGTTTGGCTCCTTCAAAGATCAGCCCATTTGTTGCTTCATTTCTGCGCACAAGAGCAAAGCCAGGGTCATCAAATTTAATAAAAACTGTTTTAATCGTTAACTCATTTGATTTGCGCAGCATGACTCGCATGATTAAAATTGCAAATGGATCGGGTTCCTTCAGAAAAATTTTTGTCCTTGTAGCAGTAAATATAGTAAAAATTGAACCATAGCAAATTTTTTCTTGCCCATCTTCTTCCGATGATTATTTACTGGGGAACTCATATAGCACAAAGATTTTTAAGCTGGTGAATTTGAAGATGGTGAAACATGAACTACGGAGCTGAAATTCCCCCAAACACTATCAGAGGTCCCCATTCCCTTTCTTGAGCATCCCATTGATAGAGGTTCACTGTTGCATTGATTTTAACGCGGAAACCCAGTTGATTTCTTTGCCCTACATTTGATGAACCACTGCCAGTGTTACCTGTCAAAGTTCTGCAGCTCTAACTCAATATGAAAGACTATTTAAGGATGAAAACTTGCATACTCTTTGCCTTAATCGGAAATTTCCTCTTGTTCTCTTGACATGCTTAGTAATTAGAATGTAACTCAATAGTCTATCTTGGCGCTAAACATTCCCCAACTTGGCCCCATTTTAAGCGGTTTTGTTCCATTTTGTAGAAGCACACTAATACGCATCAGACAAGAAACCAAGTCGTTAAAACAAAGTTACCTCTTGTTTTTAGTGTCCAACAGCGCAGTGGATTCGGATCAAGGATTGAATCACAAGCTCCTGGTCGGACATGAAATCACAAGATGGAAACCACGTTCTTTTCACAACCCAGATCCTTCAATGATTTCCTTGAAGGGCTCTCTTACAGAGGATCATTTCTGAATGCAAGAATAAAGACTTGAATGCTCTGTTTTCATTCTCTCACTAACCTATGTTTTCTGAATCACGTTTCTGTGTTTCTTCTCCTGCCCAGCCACCTATTTATAGGCATGCAATGAAACTTCTGCAACAAGCTTCAATCCTGAGGCGGTGTTAGGAACGAGGTGGAAAAGACAAAATCAACTTGAAAACTTCTAACTCAACTCGGTGAAGGAGGAAGCGGGTCCGGATCCGTGTCGACCCAGCATGGGCACCCGCAAAGCTTTCAACATCTCCCACTCACACATGATGGGACAAACCTATCTAAACTTTCTTGAGATTCAATTCTACGAAATCATTGTTTTCATACAAGAAAATGAGTCGTGCGACCTACAAACACATCACCTGCACTTAGGAGCCCAAGCTATGCACCTATTAAAAATAACATAACGGCTACAACCTAAAAAATGTATAGAATATCTTTGTATCTTATGTGGCCCAGACTCATTTTGTTACATCATCAAAGTATACCCAATCTCTCAAAAGTCATACTTGATGTCTACATTTCATCATGCATTCACAATTATATTTCAACTCCCGAAAAGGCAATATAATTGGTCGATCAGTGAATACATATAAAGGGTGTAATCAAAATAGTCTTCCTTTCCGTCTACATGTTACTCAATGATAAACAAACTGCTTTTCTAGTACGTCTCAGAAGATTGAATCAATCATGATCATAAGAAACATGTCAAAGTAACAAACATCTGTTCATCAACTTGTAATATTGTCAAAAGTCACATAGAGCACCATTAAAGGAACTCATACAGTGAGGAGGCAGAGATTTTCATAAAACAAAACTCACTCACTTTCTTTCTTCGGTCGTCTCTAGCACATGTGGTATGAAATACATACTATAGTGGTAAACTCTCTACACCCATTGTACAAGAGCGTATGTCTTTTCATCTCATAATAAAACTACCATACGGATCTTAACTCAAACGCTATCACACAAGCACTTAGCCCGAGACTTCAATAGCTCACTATTTAAAGTGCCTCATTAAAATCTCGCATCCGACTTTTATCCAATCTTACATGATTGTAGGCTATCATGTCCGGTCTGTTAATTAAGTCTCATCCTGACTCATATTAGGATAACTTTTCTAACATTGTACCCATCTTGACTTTACTAGCGCTATTCAGTAGCTCACAAATCAGGAGTGTAAATAAGTCTCATCTCAACCACACTCTCACAGCGCTTAAGGCGATCACTCGTATGAAAAAGTCGACCTAATGCTTGGCAACATACTCATTAGTGCTAATAAAAAATCAGATATAAATAACAATTATCATACATTTCTCATATAAACATGGAATATTTATATCATTGACTCAATATTTACAACGTCTCTTTATAATCTACGCAATCCCATAGTCTTAACATGATATAAGAAAACATCTCTAAGGATTGGCTTAGTAAGAGGATTTGCAACCATCTTATGCGTAGATACATATTGTAAAATCACTTCCTTTTGTGCTATAATGTCTCTGATAAAATGATATTTGGTATCAATATGCTTTGTCTTGCCATGATACTTTGGATCCTTCGTATAGTCTATTGTTACTTGACTATCACTGTTGATCTTTGCATGCATTAAGGCATTGGTAACTATCCGTAGATTTTCTAAAAATCTTTTAAGCTAAATATCCTCCTGGACAGCTACTGTACATGCAACTAATTCAGCCTCCATAGTGAATAATGCTATGCAAGTCTGTTTCTTGGTACTCCAAGATATGGTGCCATTATTTAACAAGAACACATATCCAAACATGGATTTTCTCTCATCTAGGTCGCCACTCCAATTTGCATCAGTGTAACCTACCAAATGTAGATTACTACCCTAATAGCATAGAGTATAATTGATGGTACCTTTCAAATATCTCAATATCCTCTTTACCACTCGCCAGTGAGCTGGTCCAGGGTTTGACTGATATCTGCTTACCAATCCAATTACATAGCAAATGTCAAGACGAGTGCACATCATTGCATACATTAAGCTTCCTATGGCACTAGCATATGGAACTCTTTTCATACATTTCAGATCTTGTGGAGTCTTAGGATATATATCTTTACTAAGGGTTTCACCTTTCGCAATTGGTGTGTCAATTGGTTTACAATCCAGCCTGTGAAATCATTCCAGAATTTTTTAAATTATAAGGTTCCTGCGACAAAGCAAGAAATTTTTCCGAACGATCTCTTTGGATTTTCATACCAAGAATGTAAGTTGCTTCACCCATATCGTTCATTTTGAAATTTAAAAATAACCACTCTTTAATGGTAATAATAATATCCAAGTTATTTTCAACCAATAAAAAATCATCCACATAAAGTGATAATATCACAAAATTATTTTCTAACTATTTTATATAAACACAATGGTTTTCCTCAATCATTGTAAACCCATATGTTATTATGGCTCGATAAAATTTTAAATACCATTATCTGGATGATTGTTTAAAACCATAAATCAATTTTCGGAGTCTGCAAACTTTGCGTTTCTGGTCTTTAACAATGAAACCTATAAGCTACTTTATGTAGATTTTCTTATCTAATTCTCTATTGAGAAAAGCAGTTTTAACATCTATTTGGTATAATGCAAGATCTAAATGGACAACAATAATAAGGATAAGACGTATTGAAGCAAACCTTATAACAGGTGAAAAAGTCTTTTCATAATCTATACCTTCCTCTTGGGTATAGCCCTTAGCAACCAAATGTGTCTTGAATCTTTCAACAGATCCATCTGCCTTACATTTAATTTTGAGAACCCATTTGTTCCTAATGGCTTTACACTCTGGTGGTAGATCAACCAAATCCCAAACTTGATTTGATTTCATAGACTCCATTTCCTCTTCCATTGCCTTTATCCATTTGTCTTGTTCTTTGATGAAATAGCCTCTTCTAATGTTCTAGGCTCATTTTCATCAAATTGAACTATCATAAAAGCTTCTCTTTCAATCTCAAATCGACGACGAGGAATACTTTTACGAGTACTTCTCCGTAATTGAATTTCCTGCGAAATTGGTTCATTCAGTGGAATGCCGCTCCCACTAGGTTTAAGAAAGTGATTTATCTCATCATTTCTCGTTATTGAACCACTTAAAACATCAATATTATCAGGATCTCGCATTTCATATAAAATAAGATTTTTATCAATTTCACCTCTTGATGGAAATTCATTTTCCAAAAATATGGCATCTCTCGATTCTATTTCAGTTACACTTCCATTCTCAGATTCTCCAATGAACACATATCCCTTTGAATGTTCAGAGTATCTAATAAAAATATATTTCTTTCCTTTAGGACCCAATTTTCCATATTTATTATTCAGATCATGAACATATGCTACCAACCTCCAAGGTCTCAATCCACTTAGATCAGACTTTCGACCTGTCCAAAGTTTGTAGGGAGTGGAAGTAACTGATTTAGAGGGTATACAGTTAAGTATGTAGGTAGTAGTCAATAAAGCATCTCCCCAATAGAAGATTGGCAGATTCGCTTGCACCATCATTAACCTAATCATGTCTAACAAGGTTCTATTTCTCATTTCAGCAACACCATTTTGTTGTAAAATACCAGGAATAGTGAGCTGTCTAATTATTCCTTTTTCATCACATAGATCCAATTGATCTGACAGATATTCACGTCCACGATCTGTCCTCACCGTTTTAATCATTTTGTTTAATTGATTCTCAACTAATTTCAAATATAATTTAAAACAATTAAATGTTTCCGATTTATGGGAGATCAAATAAACATGACCAAAACGACTAAAATTATCGATGAAAGTGATGAAATAAGATGTTCCATGCCTTACTTTCACATTTATTGGACCACATATCAGAATGGATCAATTGTAATGGGAGATCTGCTTTGGTTCCCTTACCAAATGACTTTCTTGTTACTTTTCCTACTAGACAATGTTCACATATTGGCAAGTTTACTTTTGAAACATTACCCAAAAGTCCCTCTTTGGCTAGCATGTGCATTCTTTCTTCTCCAATATGGCCCAATCTAGCATGCTACACATTTGTATCCATGTTATGGCTATTAGTTGATGCAATCAAAGAAAAGCAACCATCATGATTTTCATTATCAAATATTATATCTAGTACAAGAAAATCATTTATAAGGTGTGTGGAACCAATATATTCAGCGTCAAGATAAATATTTACTACATTACTAGAAAAGTTTATATTAAAACCCAAACGCATGAGGACAGTAACCGACACAAGGTTACGTCGAATATCAGGTGCATACAAAATATCATGTAGGAATAAGGTGTAACCACCTTCAAAAAATAATTTACAAATGCCGATACCCTTTACAGCAACCTTGGCATTATTTCCTACATATATCTATTTCGAACCATCTGAGATTCGATGATATTCAACGAACGATCCTCTGTCTCTAGCTATGTGGTCCGTTTCTCCTAAGTCAAGAGTCCAAAAAAGATTCGATTCAGCGATCATAACAGTGCTAGAAAAATAAACATCATGTAAAAAAGGTTCAAGTAATACCTTTCTTAACTCAGTGCATTCATGAGCATAGTAACCAAACTTGCCACAATTATAGCATGTCTGATTGCCCTTATCATTTTTTTGGCACCGCGCTTACTTCTTTTGTGGTGTTCGGTTTGGGTTTTCTTAAAATTTGGAATGCTTTACTTGAAGAATCTCTTGTTCTTTCCACATTTGAAGTTAAAACCCCTGTTTGAACTGAACTCAGCAACATAAGCTTGTCCAGAAGATCTAGCTGTCTCTAGGTGCTCATCTTCTAATTTAATATGACTCCTCACATCCTCAAATATTTTAATAGTAGGATTGTAAGTCATATTCATTTTCATCAGCTCCCAACTTTGAGAAAGTGATCTAATGACAACTTGTATCTGTTGATCATCTGTCAATGTATGTCCAGCAGATTTCAACTCATTAATCATGTTTGACATTTCTCTCAGATGTTGTTTTATTGAGTGATGTTACTTTTTCACATAAGTGTCAAACTTGATTATAAGTTGCCTCAGCTTAGCAGATGAAGTCACTCCAAATTTTACTTTTAATGTATTTCATATCTCATGTGCAGTTTGATATGTTTCAAACTCAAACATTAGATCATCCTGCATACAGCTCAACAACGTAATGCAAATGTAATTATTTTTCTTTTATCACCGTTCAGTTTCTCGCCCTTATTTAATTCAACCACTATATTCTTCGTTGCAACAATCATTTCTCTCTCTCTATAAGACATATAAATATTAGCACAAAATATTTATTAGTACTAGAACACATTAGTCACAATATATCATTAAAATAATATTTACTAGACATAGATAGTATAAAATCGAAAGTTCGCATAGCTCCCAATCATCTCTTGAAAAACTAAAATGTTTAAATAAATTTATTTCAATATATATACACTAAATTTTGGGGTTAAGAGTATCAACTCAACCATCCCATACTCCCATTTGGATAAAAACCCCAAATATGGTATAAAATGCATACATTTTACATATCTTTCAAACATGTGAAATAATCATGCATAAATAATTATAAAATATTTATGTGCCATAGAATAAAAAAAAATATTCATTTGCCATAATCAAGATAGTATATATAAAGAAACTACATGAAGTTTCCAACACAACCAAGTGTAGTGCTCGGGTGGTTAGAACCATTTAAAGTCATGATGCATGCCCAAGTTCTAGTCGATATGCAATCATTTTTGTCATTAAATAAGTATGCAATTAAACATTCATTAATATCAAATTAGATGCATTTTGAACATAGCCAAATGTTATGGTCCAGTGGTTGAAGTTCCTCAATCTTCTATTCAAGTCATAGCTTCAAATCAACATGCTTGCATACTGTTCCCTCCTTTTATTATTATTATTATTTATTTTATTTTATTTATTTTTTTAAGGTTGCAAGGGGCGTGACTGGACATGCCATTTCCTTTCTAAATTTACACGATTTCTTTTCGCAAAATAGAGCTATTCAACAAGCCATGTTTGGGTTTTGTTTTCTCACAATTTAGCAGTCCATTTTAGGCAAATAATATATCATTGGAAAGCTTGTTCTGAGTAGAATGCAAACATACAAATAGTTCATAATGAAAACAAACACACAGGCTGCAGAAACTTGACAAACATAGCCTCTTACAATGACTTCAAAATCAAATTTCTCATCATCCGTTTTGAATTTTATCACAAAAATTTGCATGAAGGTTCATAAGAATGCAAGGAAGGTGTATGAAAACTTTCATGACTGTAGAACAACCATGGAAGAAATCACCATGGGAGCTCCGACTCCAAAGTTTCAAAAAAATCTCTTGTCGGGACATATAAGAGCATGAATTCAATCTTTCTAGCCCTAATACCAATGTAGAAGGACACTAATATGCATTAGACAAGAAACCAAGTCATTAAGACAAAGTTACCTCTTATTCTTAGTATCCCATAGTGCAATGGATTCGGATGAAGGATTGAATCACAAGCTCCTGGTCGGACGTGAAATCACAAGGTGGAAACCACGTTCTTTTCACAACCCAGATCCTTCAATAATTTCCTTGAAGGGCTCTCTTACAGAGGATCATTTCCGGATGCAAGAACAGAGACTTGAATTCTTTGTTTTCATTCTCTCCCTAATCTCTGTTTTCTGAATCTCACTTCTGTGTTTTTTCTCCGCCCAGCCACCTATTTATAGGCATGCAATGAAGCATCTGCAATAGGCTTCAATCCTGAGGCGGTGTTAGGAAGGCAGTGGAGAAGACAAAATCAACTTGAAAATTTCTAACTCTAGTCGATGGAGGAGGAAGCGGGTTCGGATCCGGGTCGACCCATCATAGGTGGCCACAAAGCTTCCAACACTTTTATTACTGGAGAGTTAGTAAGGCGAGGATAAAATCAACCAGAGTCATTAAAAGATGGGTAGTAAGAAGATGAAGATACCAAAGGCACTGCTTCGAATGCTCAAGAATTTTGATAGAATCCCAAATTCTAAGACATCCCCACCAACCAAAGAAAAGCTACCCAAGTTACGACTAATTGACTCATGTTTGCTAGTCATGTCAAACACATTCAAGGAGCCCATTTCAAGCAAGTAATCAAAGCCCTACTTAATTGAACCTGCAAGAATTTCGAATTCAAAAATAGCCCATATGCTTCCCATGTTTACCTTTGGCAAGTGCATTGGTCACCCTGCTGGCTTGGAATCTTCGTCTTTTCATTTCTGTCCCACATCAGAACTCTTCTCTTTTCCTATTAGGATCGGTCAAGGACGAATAGGAAGTTAACTGAAGGACTCTTTAACAATCCAATAGACAAACAACACAAAACAGAATTTAAATAAATAAAAAAAATAAAATGACAGAATATAAAATAAAAAAAGAGACAAAATTTACGTGGTTCGATCAAATAGATCTACATCCACAGGTGAGGGAGAAGCAGAATTTCACTATCAAAGAAGAAAACTACAAATGTCTTAGCAAAGTGTTCCTAGACCCAAATGACCATCATACAAAATAGATAGCAAAATGAGATTTTAAAAGATCGCAACACATTTTACTAACTCACTTGAGTTGATGATACCTTAAACCCTTTACCAACCCACCTATTTATACTTGAGTCTTTAGTGGTGGCTCCTTGTTCATATTCCATGTGGGATTTGGATCTTGAATCAATGAGAGAGGTTGGTTTCTTCAAGCAAATCGATGTGGGATTAGAAACAACAAGGATGAGCCACTTAACATTTCCTTCTTGCGAGCCCATCACAGACAATAGCCTTGCTTACAATGGTTCACTTAATGATCATACTAGCTTCTGAGTCAAGATCATGCAATTGCAAAGCAAGTTCAAAAACAGCTGACGTTGCGGCGGCCATAGGTGAAAAGTCTGCTCCAAGGGCAACGCTAGAGGTCACTACTCTTCCTCCTATAGCAACTATTGGATTTATACACATAAGCGGAAACATGATAATAATTTAAAAATAAAAAGATAAAAAAGGAATGAATTTCGAGTATACATTTGATGAGTAAATACATATAATCAGGAACCATGAACCCTTTTTTCGAACGATCTCGCAGTTAGGATGGTGATCACAGAATCAAACCACCACTACAGGATCACAACGTCACAATTCAAAATCCGATGATTAAATGATAAGAAAAATTCCCTACTTGGAATTTTGTCTAACCCTCAATCAATCTCACTTTAGAAAATATATGTTTTCTCTTAAAGAAAAATACAATCTCCCTTCTCTTTTTAATGTACATCCTTTAATCAATCTTTAATCTCAAATTAAATCACGTAGGGAGAGAGATGTGAGATATTAGGGGGTTAGTGGTTAGTGGGAGTTATCCTCGTCATGGAATAACTTCCCACAATTTAAATTAAATTATTTTTTACTTGTGGTAAAATGCCCTTACGTGGGCATATTTACCAACATCTTCCATTTGCATATGAGAGCATTTTACATCATTAGATCACAACTCATGCGATTTATCATATCATCTTACTGGATTTTCATACAAGATTGGACGTCATGCGACCGATGAGTATACCTACAAATAAAGACTTATTTATACATTTGTTAGGATGATCGAATAGCCACTGTTAGTACTAAAAAGAACTCGTTGTTTCCCAGATCCAACATAATTACATCATCGAGTCACTTTTTCATCGAAAGTGATCCCCAATAATTGTTCGACCGTGTATTCACTATTATGTTCGAATCCCAATATGGATAAATATAATAGATTGATCGGTGAATACTACACAATGATATAATATTGATTGGTCTTTCTTTTCCCAAACTCGAATTTATCAGACTTGATTCAGTTTCTTTCCTAGACCTACCCTTTAGAGCTCAATTTATCTTTTTGACCATAGGTGAACAGACTAAAATAACAGACATTGAACCAGGACTTCAAGAAACAGCCAAAAGTAAAAAGAGTATAAGAGATCTCACCCAATGGATCTCGAGTCTCACAGTGGGGCTCGAGAAAAAAATCAGATCATTGTCTCATGTAGTATAACTCTCACTATCGCTAGTCGTCTTATCACATGTGGTATGAAACACATGCCACAGTAGTATTCCTCCATCTCTTACAAAAAGGGTATATATCAGATTTCTTTAACACTGTACAGTTATAGAAACCTGTCTACTCACAAGATTTACCCAGAGATCTCAGAGAGAGTATCTCAGAGATGATATCACTAGCCGCAGGTAATACCTGAGATCTCAAATCTAATTACTTACAGGCAACATAGATGTGGATATATCCATATCGGTCATAACACATATGATCTCATCCTAAATACGTATTATGATGACTTATATTCTAGTAAGGCTATTCTCAAAGTCTTTTATAATTGAAACCGTCACATCCTCGCTCTCTTAGAACTGGAGGTGGTCACTCGTGTGAAAAAGTCGACCTCGACTGTTTGACATATCTTTTTATCACATTAAAGAATAAATATGATAAGAAAAGAGTATATTTAAATAAAATATAATTCATGTGTAACTGAATAATATACAATAATCATATATATAAAGGCAATAAGTATCAATGTCGTCCATACAGTACATAATGAGAATATCATAACATTCGCAAACCCAATGACTCTTTATATTCTAAAAACGAGTCTCTAGTAATGGGGTTGGTGAAAAGGTCAGCCACCATACTGTGTCTAGAAATGTACTTGACAATTATTTCACCCTTCTCGATGATATCTCTCACAAAATTATATCTAGTGTCAATGTGTTTGGTTCTACCATGATACTTAGGATCTCGAGTGTAAGAGATAGCGGTCTGATTATCACAGTAGATTATCATTAGCATTCCACTATCTACTATAATACCTAAATCATCCAATAGTCTTCGAAGCCAAATACTCTTATAAATTGCAACTAAGCAAATCACGAACTCAACATTCATCATAGATAGAGTTACATAAGTTTGCTTTTTACTATTCTAAGAAATGGCACTACCATTGAGCAAGAAGGCAAAAGTTAATGTCGATTTGTGCTTATCTAGATCACTACTCTAATCGGCGTCTAAATATTTTATAAGACGTAAATCACCTCCTTCATAACACAAGGAGAAACTCACAATTCCCTTAAAATATCGACAAATCCTTTTCACTACTCTCTAGTGACCTCTTCCAGGATTTGATTGATATCTACTCACCAGAATGACTGAATTACAAATGTCTGGTAGTGTACACAACATCGCGCACATTAAACTTCCCACTACACTGGAATAAAGTATTTTACTCATTTTCCTCACTTCTTTCTAAGTTTTAAGGCACATATCAAGACTCAGGCCATCACATTTTGCGATAGGAGTGTTTATGAGATTGTAATCGCTCATCCTAAAGCATTTGAGAATCTTCCTAATGTAGGTCTCTTGTGAAAGAGTCAACATCCGTTTCGAGCGATCCCTCTAGATCTTAACTCCAAAGATAAATTTAGCTTCACCTATGTCTTTTATGTCGAAACTCAATGATAATCATGTTTTAATGGTCATCAAATACTCAATGTTGTTCCCAACCAACATTATGTTATCCACATATAGTGACAGGATCATAAAAGAGTCATGAAAACGTATCAGATATATACAATGATCCTCCTTGATCATTATAGAACCATAAAATATCACATCCTCATGAAATCTTAGATACCACTGCCTGGATAACTGCTTTAGGGTGTATATTGACTTTCATAGTTGACAGACCTTATCCTCCTAACATATTAGAATAAACCCAGAGGGTTGCTCCATGTAGATCTCCTCATCCAAACTTCTATTAAGGAATATGGTCTTTACATCCATCTGGTGTAACTCTAAATCCATACTCGCAACGATCACTAAGAGTAAATCGATCAATACAAATTTGACTACAGGAGAGAAAGTCTCCTTGTAATCAATGCCCTTGATCTGCGTATAACCCTTGGCTACTAAATGGTCTTGTATCTCTCTATCGATCAGTCGGTCTTTCTTTTGATTTTGAAAACCCACTTGTTTTCAATGTTCTTTTTATCTTCAGGTAAGTCAACTAGATCACAGACCCCATTAACTTTTATAGATTCCATTTCCTCCTGCATGGCCTTTAACCATTGGTCATTTGTTGGACCCTCAAGAGCCTCCTGAAATGTCTTGGGCTCATCATCGTCCACGAGAGTCATAATGAGGATTTCATCCTCAATCGAGAAATGATGACGAGAGACATGTCCCTGACTACTTCTACGAGGAGGGGTAGCTTCCTTACCTCTAGATGGATCATTCCCACTATGATTAAGATTCGTAACGGGCTCTTGAATCCAGCCACTGGGCTCAGCTAAGCCATTAGACTCATCTATCTCATAGAAAGTGTAGTCCCGATTAATTTCTCCTCTCTTTAAAAATTATTCTCAAGGAATGTGATATCATGAGACTCAATCTCAATGACAATGCTGTCCATATGCTCACCTAGGAACACATATCCCTTGAAATGTTTTGGATATCTTATAAAGATACACTTTTTTCCTTATGGGTCTAACTTGCCATATGGATACGACGAATCATGAACATACGTGGCATAACCCCATGGTCTCAAATGGTTAAGATCAAGCTGTTTCCCTGTTCAAAACTCATATAAGATGCTGACTATGGAATTTGTTGGAACACAGTTAAGAACATAGGATGCAGTCAATAATATATCTCCGCAATGAGAAATAGGCAAATTGGCCTATGCCATCATAGACCTCACAATTTCTAATAGAATCATATTTTTTCTCTCAGCTACTCCATTCTGTTGAGAAGTAACAAGAATAGTCAACTGTCTTGTAATATCCTTCTCGAAATAGAGCTCTTTAAACTGTTTAAACAGATACTCGCGCCCCAATCGATTTTAAAAGTATTCACCCTCAAGTCTAACTGACTCTCCACCTTGCTGATGAACCTCCTGAAACACTTTAATGTCTCAGATTTATGCGAGATCAGATAGACGTAATCGAAACGCGTGTAATCATTTATAAACATAATAAAATACTTGAATCTATTTCAGACTCTCACATTCATGGATCCACAAATATCAAAGTGAATTAACTGCATTTGAGTCTCAGCTCTCATTGTTTTTCCAAATGGTTTTCTCATAACTTTGTCGGCTAGACAAAACTTATACAAGAGTAACTCGACCCTAGTTAGCGAGCCCAACAAGCCACTCGCAATTAACCAATTCATAATCTCTTGCCCTATATAGCCAAGTCTACTGTGCCAAATAGTCGTATCATCAACTACGCTATTAGATGCAAATACAGTAGGAGATAAATGATAAATATCATAAAAAGGAACCATATTCAGTATATAAAGTCTATTATGTACTGAACCAGAACATATCAAAACACCATCATAAGAAATAGAAATGCTAGTGTTTCCTAATAGAACAGAATATTCTAAACAATCTAGACAATGAAGAGATATCAGATTCCATCGAATCTAGGAAGCATACAAAATATCATGTAAATATAGGATTTGGCTATTTCGCAGCATCAACTTGTATGTACCAATTCCTCTAATAACTACAAATACTCTATTCCCCATATACAGCCTCCTCACATGGGGACTCAATCGATGAAACTTCACATACGTACTCTTATTACAAGCTATATAGTCGGTGATTTCTGAGTCTACAATTCACAAAGGAGAGGAGTCAGTGAGTATCACAGTAAATGATACATAATTCAAACCATGTAAAAAAGAAGGACATGTCTTTCACTCGTCATACTCACGTGCAAAATGGCCAAACTTGTCACACATGTAGTACTGGATCTTGCTCTCATCGAACTCATTCTTCTTGCGCTTCTGCCCTTTGTCATCAGTTTTAATAGATGGTTTCTTCTTACTGTGGTCTTTGGCCTTCTTGTCATACTTGCGTCACTTGCACTTAGTGTCCTGGGAGCCCTTACTCAACTCCGCTATAAAAGTATGACCCGAAATAAACCTAGCCACCTTCTAGCAGTCCTCTTCGAGTTCAAAATATCTACTCACATCTATGAAAGTACGAATATTCTCAGTATATGCGAGGTAGGTCTTAACAACCTCCCAGGAGTTAGATAGAGATTGGATCACCTCCAGGATCTGAATCTCATCCTACGATGGCTCCCCCATATTCTTCAGAGAGGTGATCATACTCAACATATGTATGAGATGCTGTTTCATAGTATGATCCATTCTTTTCTTATATGTAATAAACTTGTAGGTCAATATCCTCAGCTTAGGAGCTGACCGGGAGCCAAAATACTCTCTCAGAGCAAGTTAGGCCGATATCCAGTAGGATACTGCCGATAAACTGGGATCAAATCATCGTGCATGCTATTTAGAAAGATTACCCTAATTTGGTCATCCTTTTTCTTCCATACACGGAATGCCTCCTGATCCCGTTTCACCTAAGACGTGGTACCCTCCCCGGGTCCTTCATTTTGTGTTGTAGAACCTATGCAATTCCTGTTCATCGAAGACAAACTAAACCTTCCGATACCAAATCTCATAATTGTTACTGTTCAACTTGCCTCTCTTCACGAGATCAAATACGACAATTTTTATAATAACCATTGTCTCTGTCACACAGAAAAAGAGAGACGTTTGTGACACATAATATTTAATCTCATAATTTTGTGTATCCTACGAATCAACAAGTCCCAAATGATTTGAGTATAGACCCCAAAGCGAGCATATGGGTCAACGGACACTATACACTACAATCTGGTATCGTATCTTACCATCCGAATTTGAATTCGACACATAAAAACCCATAATCAGTCACATTTAATAGCATTAGAAGCTCAGAAAAATGAAAATTTTCGTTCCAGCAAAACCCAACACGTTGTTGGAGGGTTCACGCGCTGGTGTCACATCCTCACGTGCCTACACGCGCGTGGAGCATACCACAACGTGTGCCAGATGTGCAGACCCGAGTGCTCATGCACCTTACCATGCATGAGCTCCACGCACTGCACCCCTGTACTATCATGTGCTTTTACGTGCACGACATGCATGACGTGCACGCCCCTACCCCAAGTCGGGTTTTCTTCACCCAACTGGTCTGCAGCCGGATCGTGCCACTCAGCTGTCAGAAAACCTATTTTTTGGCCATTTCTTCACCAGATTTCGATCTCAAATTGTAAATTGGATATCTTCCATCATTCTAAACTCAATTTTAGGAGGAATCATGCCCTAATCTTGACGGATTAAATGTCTAAGCATTCGACCCTCTACGACCATTTTTGAAAATCATTTTTCGACAACCAAATTTCACAATCAATATATGCAGAATGTAGATCTTAATACGTAGAATACATATAAACCATTTTCATAGAGCAAAACATCTTCTATCTCGACGGATTTAAAGTTTTATGGTCTTGGTCACTATTCACAGTCAAAAAATTCGACCAAAATTTTCCTGGCCTAAATGTGCTCAAAAAATCATGAAAAAATCATATTTGTGATCTACAATTCATGGGTAACATTGTGATACTTTCAGATTCAAGATATTTATATGTGATCTGAACTTTAAATTTTTTACTCTATATTTTTTATACTCGAAAAATTCCAAAAAATTATTTTAACAAATCCATCGTGCTTTGATACCAATATTGGATTTATTTGACACAAACACATAATGGAAGCATGATAATAATTTTTCAAAAAAAAATAAAAAAAAGAATGAATTTTGGGTATACCTTTGATGTGTAAATGCAACTAATTGAGAACTACGAACCCGTTTATTGAACAATCTTATAGTCGAGATGGTGATCACAGAATCAAATCACCACCACAGAATCACAACGTTACAATCCAAAATCCAAAAATTAAATGACAAGAAAAATTCTTTACTTAGAATTTTGAAGAAAAATTCTCTACTTGGAATTTTGTCTAACCCTCAATCAATCCCATTTTAGAAGATATGTGATTTCTCTCAAAGAAAAATACAATCTCCCTTCTCTTTGTAATATATATCCTTTAATCAATCTTTAATCTCAAATTAAATCACGTGGGGAGAGAGATGGGAGATATTAGGGGGTTAGTAGTTAATGAAAGTTATCCTCATCATGGGATAATTTTCCACAATTTAAAATTAAATTATTTTTTTATTTGTGATAAAATGTCCCTAAGTGGGTATATATATCAACAACAAAGTCCAAAGTTGAAAACATGGACAAGGAACAAGTCAATGCGCTTCTCCATGTCAAGATTGCTGAGGAAGCAAGTTTTAAGACGGTAAAAGAAGTAAACACAAGGACATCTTTGAGAAGTCCAGGATTGAAACTAAGGTCTAATTCTCTGAGGATTGGGAGTGCAAAGGTTCAAGCGTATGCAAAAAGCTTCAGACAGAGAAAAGAGCAGCAGTTCATCAGAAATTGTGACAGTTGTGAAATGCTCCTGTTGGGGTCGATTTTCGCCTCACAGATGCCTACTCTTCCGACTTGAGCAGGAAGCCGATGGCAGTGAGGTTCTATGGTTCTTTACGAATGAAAAACCTCTGGTCGCATAAGATTGAGCATGAAGGTTTACCTCTGTCGATGTATGTAAATGGGTATGAAACCCTCTCCTGAATGACATATGAGATTGGGTATAGAACCCCTATCTGAACGATGTATATAATCGTCTCTATTTCATGTGTCCAAAACTGAATATCCTTTTAGAGTTGTCTATACTATGTATTTATAGCCTTTTCAAGGGTATAGAAAACTCAGTTTCCTTTTGTTTGAAATTTTTCAAAATGGTTAGGATTGTAATTAAAGAGTTCTGAAATATTTAGACTTCCTCAATTTGACCTGATGGTGATAGCGTTTCTTATCAAATAACGCTGCATGATTTTGGAGACCTATTAAATAGGGTATCATCATTTGCCCCACTTCTAATTGCATTTTGAAGAAATGATATTAGGAGTAGAGTGGATTGTAAGAGATCTCTCAGAAGATCGAAAGATCAAGAAATCAAACGATCGAGAGATCAAGTGATCGAGAGACCGAGTCTTCGAGTGATCGAGACATTGATAGATCAACAGGTTGAGTGATCGTGAGATCCAGAGGTTGAATGATAGAGCGGATACCAAACCGTCAAGTCGAACGATCGAGAGAATACCAGACCGACAGGTCGAATGATCGAGAGAATACCAGACCGACAAGTCGAACGATCGAGAGAATACCAGACTGTCAGGTCGAACGATCTAACGATTGGGAGACCGACAGGTTGAACTATAGATCAGGGTGTCATAGACTCGTTCAGAGAACTCCGTCTCTTATTAATGACACGTACGAATGATAGGAGTTGGGCGATTCAAGCCCTCTGAGCGATAGGAGCTGGGCGACTTGGGCCCTCCGAATGATAGGAGCTGTGCGACTTAGATCCTTTGAACGAATGATAGGAGCTGGACGACTAAGACCCTCCAAACGATATGAGCTGGGCGACTTAGACCCTCCGAATGATAGAAGTTGGGCGACTAAAGCCCTCCGAATGATTAAAACTGAGCGATTCAGACCCTCCGAATGATAGGAGGTGGGCGACTCAAACCCTCGAAACGATAGGAGCCGGGTGACTAAAGCCTATGAACGATACGAGTTGGGCGACTCAGGCTCTCTAAACGATAGGAGCTGGGTGACTCAGGCCCATCGAACGAACGATGGGAGCTGGGTGACTAAGGCCCTCCGGATGATACGAGTTGGGCGACTCAGGCCTTCTGAACGAATGATAGGAGTTAGGCGACTAAGACTCTCCGAATGATACGAGCTGGGCGACTCAGACCTTCCGAACGAACGATAAGAGTTGGGCAACTAAGACCCTCTGAACGATACGAGCTGGGCGACTCAGACCCTCCGAACGAACGATAGGAGTTTGGCGATTAAGGCCCTACGAACAATATGAGTTGGGCGATTCAGGCACTCCGAACGAACGATAAGAGTTGGGCGACTAAGGTCTTCCGAATGATAGGAGTTGGGTTACTCAGACCCTCCGAACAAACGATAGGAGCTGGGCGACTAAGTTCCTCTGAATGATATGAAAAACCTCTGGTCGCATAAGATTGAGCATGAAGGTCTACCTCTGTCGGTGTATGTAAATGTGTATGAAACCCCATCTGAATGACATATGAGATTGGGTATAGAACGCCCATCTGAACGATGTATAGAATTGTCCCTCTTTCGTGTGTCCAAAACTGAGTCCATTTTGAGAGTTGTTTATACTTTGTATTTATAGTCTTTTCAGGGGTGAAAAAAATCTTAGTTTCCTTTTATTTGAAATCTTTCAAAATGGTTAGCATTGTAATTAAAGAGTTCTGAAAGATTTATATTTTCTCAATTTGATCTTGATGGTGATTGTTTTCCTTATCAGATAACCCTGCATGATTTTGGAGATCTATTAAATAGGATACCATTAGCTCCAATGATCCGTAAAGAGACTTCTGGGAATCAATGATGGAGATGATTGTGGAAAGCATTATTAATGACCAGTGATTGAGCCACGTTGAAGAGTGTGGGGACAATTGCCCCCGCTAAGAAAAATAAAATTTATTAAATTTTATATATTAAATTAAAAATTATCCTCACACAAAAAAATATCTCAAAAAAAAAATATCCCCACAAAAAAAAAAAAAAAAAAATCTGTATTTATGGTTTAAAAATATATCATTTTTTTACTCCATAAAATTATTTTGATCCGCCACTGTTAATGACTTCAAAGAAATGGAATAACTTCCAATATGATACCTCTTCTTGAACTCAAACAAGTACCATGACCTCATTGTTAAGGTTTTTAAGCAAATATGGCTTGATCTCAACCAAATTGGCGTTTAAAAACCATTTCCCCTCAACCTCATCAATAATGTTTTAATTCCACAACAATTAATTTCGTAAAATGTTAGACATCTACTTCCTAGTTTGGCTTTCATAGACAAACAATGTTCTTGAAGCTCCGAGAAAGAGTGAGGATTACTAAGTTTGATTTGGTGATGTTTGAATGTATGTAGCGTATCTAGTAAGATATAAATAAAATAAAAGAGAAAAACTAATTTTTATCTATTTAGCGTATATAGAAATGTTACTTTTTATGATATAAAGTTTTGATTTTATGGTGAAGATTGATGTCAATGGCTGCAAGTTAAAATGGAAATTCTTGAGGGCCCCAGAAACATTGGAAATAAACGTGTGTTATCAGCCCACCACAAAATGACCAGATTGTGCAGGGTAAGAAGATAAGGATGAAGTGTGTCTCTAAAATATTTTTCTGCGTGTTCAATTTTCTACGGAAGCCGGCAGTTCCTGCTTGACAAGCAATCCACCGCTAAATGCTAATTCGTAATGCCACCTTTGATGAGAAAGGCGACTTTTCATTATGCATGTGCTTCAACCGCTGCACCTCCCAGCCCACCCCACCGCCGACGAAGGAGACTAATTGTTAAAAACACACACACACGCGCGCGCGCGCGCACTCTTTCTCTCTCTCTCTCTCTCTCTCTTAAAGAACACTCATTTAAATTATATACATGTTCGTATATATACATATGCATATAATATATATATATATATATCAAGCAGTGTTACATAAATTAAATAATTCAAAAATCAAATAAACTGAATTTGGGATAATAGTCTCACTTACCAAATTTAAAAGTTTTTCAAATTTAAATCATTTTAAATTACTTATTTAAATCAAACAAACAAAAATAAAAATTAAAACTCCCTCCTCTTCTCTATCGTTATAGTTCTCTCTCTCGATTATTTATTGGAATTTTGTTAGAAGTAGAATGGAGACTATCATTTGCAGGAGTCCAAAAAGGGAACGCACCCCGTGACCCATTTGCATCGGTCCAAAAACTTATTCATCAGAGAATGAATTAGTAATCTTGATCATTTTTGAGGCAGGCAAACCACATGGAAATTTCCTGTAGAATGTTATTTTACCTATCTATATCAACAATTTGGAAAGTCTCAAAACACCACGTGGATGGTGTTGGTGACCAGATGAAATGATGGACAGAATTAATAAATTAAATTTTAATATATTATTTTTTCAAAGCTCAGTTTCGAATGTAAGACATCAACCTATACGAACTTTGTTGTCTTTTTGAAGGCATATACCTTCCCGAAATTCCTTCTCTGTCCTTTCCTCGTCTCATAAGAAATTAATCATCACTCGTTCCGAGAAAGACGGGAGCAGAAACAGAGTAACTAATGGGGGTTTTCAGAGCTCAATTGCGGCTTCTAATTGTCTGTCTATCACTAGTTTCTTTGGCAATCGCAGCTAGAATTGTTCCTCACATAGAAATTAACGAAAACCCCATTGAGGAATCATCATCATCGGCAACCCCATCACGCAACATTTTCGACACTTCCAAGTACGGTATACTACAGCTCAACAATGGATTGGCTCAAACTCCTCAAATGGGGTAGGCTCTTCTTTTCCAATTTTTGCCCTTTTGGTACTTCTGATGTAAGAAAAATCAAACTTTGTTTCTTCGCATTGAGATTGTGCATTTCCTTCCTTAAAGTTGGTAACTTTTGAGGATTTTCTGCTAGTTATTCTTGTTCTTATGGATTCTGCTGGTATATGACTAACAATTTAGGGACTTCTCCAAGCTGGGGTTTTTCTTGTGTAGGACTTTGACTTAGCATAATTATCGGATTTGTCGGATGATACTACAAATTTAGGATTTGTGGTGTTTGCATATGAGTTTTTGCTGTCTTGATCTTATATTGGCAACCAGAATCACTTTATCTAATGTTGTTTGTGAGGACAGATGGAATAGCTGGAACTTTTTTGCCTGCGATATCAATGAGACAGTGATCAAAGAAACAGGTATTCCATTTGATTTGTCCTCTCTTTGGAGGACGCTCTGCGTCACTTGGTAGGGAAAAATTGTGGTCTGATTTTTCATTTATTTGTATTTTCAATATTTGGTGACTGGTGATTGGCTGAATCAGAACTGCCACCCATGCGTAATTGCATCAGTTTCGTGGGATAATTCCATGCTGTTTAATCTTTTTTGACCTTGGGTTATGAAAATTCTTTTATTTTGTTGGACAGCTGATGCACTCATTTCGACTGGTTTGGCTGATCTGGGCTACATATATGTTAACATAGGTATTGTGTTTTGAGTTTTTCATTTTATGATATGGTCTGTTCTTGCATTTGTGGCTATTATATGGTGAGGTTAATAACCATTGACACTCATGCGTGCAGATGATTGCTGGTCTGCTGTCACTCGTGATTTAAAGGTAACATTGATGCTATAGTTGATTGTTGTTGTCAACTCAACCAACTCAGCTGTTCTTTAGAATTTGCGTTGGTGATGATGAGTAGAATATTCTGCACTCCTTTTGAATCGGTTTTGAGCTGCCTATTTAGATTTAGGTAGCTAACTTGGCCTAATGCCAGTTGACCTTGATAGAACAGTAAGCTTGGTCCTTTGAAACAGCCTCTTGTGCAAGCTAGCATCTAAACCTCTTTAGACCCTGCCATGATGAATTTCTTGTTCACTAGTTGTTTATGACTCATTTTTTGTGCAAATTCTTTTGAAGAGCCACGTGAAAATGACCCATGTGCTTTCTTATATTTCACATGTATTTAGCTGCGCCTTGTAGGTGTTTATAAGCATCAGAGTTACTGTAATTTGTACTGCTTAATTTTGCAGGGTCAGTTGGTCCCCGATCCAAGAACTTTTCCATCGGGAATTAAAGCTCTTGCTGATTATGTACATGAAAGGGGCCTCAAGCTTGGTATATATTCTGATGCTGGGTAGGATATATTTTGATTTCAGGGTCTGACTCTAAATTGTTTCTCAAATTGACTTTTTTTCTTTTTTAATATAGCTCTAGCATTGTTCCCAATTATCCTTCCTAACTCATGAAGTAAACTCTACTAGGGTTTTTACTTGCCAAGTTCATCCTGGATCTATTTATCTTGAAAATGATGACGCAGAGCTATTTGCTTCATGGGTTAGTTTCTTGTACCCGACATTCTGGAGTTCAATTTTATTATGCTTGATTAAGCCATGAGTGGGACAAAAATGGACCTTATGACAGAGTTGGATCATTCCTTCTCTGTACTTTATAGTGTAGAAGAACGAGGTAGCTGTCTTTTGACAACAAGGCCATTGCAGAGTCAGTGATGAAAACAATTGAACAAATGAGAAAGTGCTGGATCACATAATCTCCTCAAATTTTAAAGAAGTCCTTAGCTTTGTTATTAAGAAATAAAACAGAAGGGAAATGGGGTTTCAAATGATTAACCTTGTTATGGAAAACAGAGTTTCAGGGTTCTTATGCTTTGTAGGTATTGCTGCTGTGATCAAATGAGAACTCCTTTCTGAGAATTTATAATTATAATAGTTTTGGCACCGCAGAAGATAACTTTCTTCGAGAAGATAACATACTTAATTTTTAACAAAAATTCCGCTTCTGTATATGTGTCATCCAGGGGGTGGATTACTTGAAGTATGACAACTGTTACAATCTGGGCATTCCACCAGAGGAAAGGTTTTGCCCATTCCTGAATAAAATTATCTCCTTTATTTCATTAAGCCTTTTCTAATCACTTGGTTTCTTCTACTTGTAGATATCCTCCAATGCGTGATGCGCTGAATGCAACTGGACATAAAATTTTCTATTCGCTTTGTGAATGGTAATTTAATTTATTGATCCACTGTGTAGGCATAGATAGGCATATGTATAGCGGTGCTTTGATGGTATCTTTGAATTGGTGGTCTTCTTCTTGCAGGGGTGTGGATGATCCTGCCTTATGGGCTCGCCCGGTGGGAAATAGTTGGCGAACCACAGATGACATCAATGATACATGGGCAAGGTTAGGTTTCGTATATAGATGTCTCGTATGGTAACTAATTTGTACTTGGGTTCTGAGTGATGATGATGAGAACATGATCTTAATTGTGGTCCCTTTTTTGTTTTTTATCCTCTAGCTTTCTTCCCAATATAATGTTCAGGTGATTGTTTTTTCCATAGCTTTATAACGTTGTCAATCAAAGGACATGGGCAAATCTAGATTCATATATAGATGTCATACTTCATTTCATCTCCACATTTTTCCTGTTATTTAGGCATATTGATTTTTCTGTTATAATTTTAATTGTTTACAAATTTTTACCTAGTTGGTTCTAAATTATTGCAGGACTCATATGACTCTTGATCTCGGTTTATGAGTGTCAAAAGGATAAAATAATGCTGACCTTTCCCAAGTCATGTTTTGAATTGAAACTAATTTTAGGCCAAGAAAATTGCCCCTCTATAAAGTTGTTCAATGTGTAACCATTCTAACAAATTTTTCATTTTTAACTATGACCTACAAATAAATTTATCCTGCATTTTGTGGCTAGAATCATTCAATGCAGTGGTATTTTGGTTGTCAGTATATGATCTAATCTGCATGCTTTTCTGCTTACTTTGGGATGTGGGCTAGTTTGTCATTCACTTATTGTAGATTAAAGTAGTATTTTCTTGTGCTGACGAAACTTTATGTTCTTTTGATCTTGAAGTATGACCACAATAGCTGATATAAATGACAAGTGGGCTGCTTATGCGGGAGCTGGTGGATGGAATGGTAAGCATGTTGTCACCACTCAGACTTTACAAAAGTAAAGGTTACACCAATGGTTGTGCTAGTGGGTCTATTTCTCTTTTATGATTGCCAACTTATATTTTTCTGGGCAGACCCAGATATGCTGGAAGTTGGGAATGGGGGCATGACTTTCAAGGAGTATCGTGCACATTTTAGCATCTGGGCTTTGATGAAGGTGTGTGTAAAATTCTGATCTCAATGCCCCCTACCAACCCAAAAAATAGATAAATAAATAAAAGAACACAGGTTGTGTTGGATTTTGCCATTGTGTAATACAGTATATCCTCTTTAATAAGAAGAAATGATGTATTATGCCTTTTCTGCCTGACCCACCATATGAATATATAGTTCTTGCTTGTCAGTTTTGATTGTTCAAATTTGAGATTCTCAGCACAACAGGATAGTCCCTGGTTTCAGTGGATTCGGGGCTGGTGAGGTTAATTTGAGGAACACATATTAAGGCTGGCAAAGAAAGAACTTTAAAAATCATTAAAGTCAACATTCTATAATGGTGCAATATGAGGACCTCATGTTTGAGCTGTTAGATGAGTCAAAGGTGTCGGTGAGATGAAAATAAAGACTGAACAGTGTATAAAATGAAAAATGAGTAAATGTAAAAGTCTGGTCCTCAAAAAGAACACACTCAGAAATTCAAAGGAATAAAGTGCAAGAAAATGAGGAATAGGTGAAAACAAGTGAAGTTCTCATGATGCCTTTTCTCTTTAAAGGTCGCCTTATTGCAGTAATGTCGAAATGTTTGAATCAGGAATCTAATTGAGCTGTATCAAAACCTAATGCTATATTAGCAACATCGAGTCTATTATTGTGTGTTAAATTAAGCTCATATCTGTTGCTTAAATCTGCAGGCTCCTCTATTGGTTGGTTGTGATGTGAGGAACATGACTGCAGAAACTTTTGAGATTTTATCAAATAAGGAGGTCATTGCTGTTAACCAAGGTAATTGTATTTCTCTCCTCTCCTCTCTCTCTCTCTCTCTCTCTCTCCCTCCATATTTTTTGCTGGTTTTGTTACTTCTTCCTTAAACATGCAAGCACTTGGTATATTTTATTGAATTATACTCCATTATCCAACTCTCCACTCAAGCCTCCTTGCCTTCCTTACCATGCCATGTCTTCAAAAGTTTAAGCAGTCTCATTGGCGGTTGAACCAGATGTAGGAATTATCTACCTGCTTTATTAACTTATTACTGGTTGCAGATCCGCTTGGCATTCAAGGGAGGAAGATTTCTGTTGAAGGGTCGAATAATTGCCAACAGGTTTCTTTACACCTTTTGTTCTAAGTGTGTTCTTTTAAGATTTCAAAAGACAAAAATGGAATATATGTTATATCATTTAGAATACTGAATTGATGAATTCCATAATGTACCCATCTGCAAGGTCAATTTTCAGAGGTTTTTCTAATTTCATGTATATATTTCTAGGTTTGGGCAGGACCCTTGTCTGGAAACAGATTGGTTGTTGCTCTTTGGAATCGGTGTTCGGAAGCTGCAAATATTACAGCCAAATGGGAATCACTTGGCCTTGAATCCACTTCGACTGTGTCAGTAAGAGATCTGTGGAAGGTGAGTAGACACTACAAATGGATGCCTGAATGGTAGTGCCAGTGTGAGCCTTTCAAGTGGCCTTGATAGCGAGTTTCGAAAACCTAGGAGTCACAAATTTCCGTGTGCCATTTCTGCATAATAATCTTACACATTTCAGCGCTAATGACATCAAATGATAGTTGAAACATAATCTAGTATTCCCTTGGGATTAGGAAAATTAGAGATACGATTACTACTGTTATAGGTTCCTTCAGCTCTCTTCTCTTGTGTATTTCATAGTTTCTTTTTCCATTACAAGATTTGAGTTGATGCAAGAAGTGTCCTTCGTGTTCCTCGTGGTGTATGATCAAATTTCTTGGTATTACATTTAGCTTCATGTTTGTTCTGGTAACAGCATCATTTTGTTTTGTTGGGCAGCATGAAGTTGTTTCTGAAGATGCAGTGACATCATTTAGTGCTGAAGTTGCTTCACACGACTGCGCGATGTATATATTCACCCCCCAAACAGTCTCTCACACGGATATTTAGTTTTTAGTATTTGGCTGAAGTCAAAATCATGGGTCTTCTGAGAATCAACTAAAGGCATTTCTGCTGGCAAGGGCATTGCATTGGCCAATGGTTGTATACGCTGGCTGGGAGTAACTATCCATGTTGTATATGTAAATCAACTTCTGGATGGATTTGTTGTATAATAATAAAAGAGGTAAAGAGTATGGATAGATCTATGAATTTGTCTCTCATGACATTATTAGGGCCTTCCTTTCATCCTTTTATGCTGCAGAGAGTTTTGCTCTTTCTCTCTCCCCCAACAATCCTAGCCCACTTAAAGCGTACGGTATAGTGCATGCTTGTTTTGATTTTTGTACATGTATCTACAAGAAACGATCCAGATCCATAGCACACCATTCAAGGTCACACAAGTGGCATGGCATGGCACAACGTGCGATTTGTATAAATATAAATGAATTTTACTATTAGCTGGAATGGAAGAAGCATGTAATAGTTATCAGTTTTGCTCTAATTATAATTAAAACAATATATCTGATAATGGGGGTGAGATTCACACTTAAAATTACTGGATATCCCAAACAGCTTTTCTCAATTCGTAAAATAAATAAAATAAAACCCTTGTCGTAATTTTTGAAAGTTGGGGTTCGTGCGATTACTGTACTACCCCCCCCCCCCAAAAAAAAAAACTGTTTTTAGGTCTTTATTTATAACTATTGTAAAAAGACTTTAAAACGCACCGTTTTCAGCTTTTAGGTATGAAAGGTTCCATGGACTTGCACACCGCGAAAGTGAAGGGGGGAGTTGGTCCGTTTGCCTCTCCCGCCATGAATATTACCCTTCTTCTTCCTTTCCCCAAAGCCCTAATTCCATCTTCTCTCCTTCACCGACCTTTTGATGTTCACCTAAAATCTGAAAAACTTTCGACCAAATGCCAAATAGAAACCGAGAGGGGTCTCGAATTCGACACCGGCGGCACATTCTTCCGCCGGGAGAGCGCCACCGGTCGCGACCTCGGAGTCCTCGCCGCAATCCTCTACAAGAAATCCAAAGGAAATCTCCGAGTTCTCGACGCAATGTGCGGTTGCGGCATTCGGTCCCTTAGGTACCTCGTCGAAGCTAAAGCTGACTTCGTTCTTGCAAACGATGCCAACGACGAGTACAGGAGTGTCATTTTACACAATCTGTCTCGTGTAGCTAGGGTTTCGGATGGAGAGAGAAAATGGGTTATCACCCATTTTGATGCTAATCGGATTTTGGCCGATTGTTATTTGCAAAGGGAATTTTTTGACCTCATTGACATCGATTCCTTTGGGAGTGATTCCATGTTTATGAGGACTGCGTTTGGTGCGTTGAGATTGAATGGACTGCTTTATCTAACCTCCACTGATGGTTACTCTTCCGGCGGTCATAGGCCTAACCAGTAAGTTTTTCCTCTTTTTTTTTTTGGTTTAGTTTTTTGATTTATGGTTTTTGGTTTTGTGTGTATGTATCATATGTATATGCCTTAAATTTTGTGAAACATCAGTCCACTTCAAAAACTCGTACCCTCATGTGTTAAGTAATATCTCTATTCACTTGAAATTTTTAACGTGGGTGTGTGTTGGTAATATGTCTAATTACGTGGTAATTTTTGAATAGGATGGAGGAATTTTTAAAATGGTGTGTTGGTAATACATAACTCAACCTCAGGATCTCCCGCCCTTAAAGCATCTCACATTTTGTGAAACTTTATGAAACAATCATTCACCTCAAGTTTGTGGAGGGAAGTGTTATTAATTATTTTATACTTTTTCAATACATGTGGTGTAGTTCCTTAGCTGCATATGGAGCATATGTTCGGCCTATGCCTTATTCGAATGAGGTTGGTTTGCGAATGCTTATAGGCGGGGCAATTCGTGATGCAGCCATTTTGGGATATCATGTTTCCCCACTTTTCTCTTACTACTCTTATCATGGACCAGTTTTCAGAGTCATGCTTCGGGTATACCGTGGAAAGCTTCCTGATAATAGGTATTATTTATTTATTTATTTATTTATTTGTGTAGTTTGATAAGTTTCATGTGTTTGATATTGCCAGTTCCAATGTGATATTCCTCAATGCTTCCTGCTTTGTTAAATATCAGGTATTATGGTTTCATAAGTTACTGTCATAATTGTGGACATTCTCAAGCATTCTCATGGGATCAACTTGGCCAAATGTGTTGTCCCTGCAGCAATTCCAGGGTATGAAAGAGTTCTGCTTCCTTCTGTTTTTGCCTCTTCTTATTGAGCTATCAAAAGTTGGAGCTTTATTTCGTGTACGTCACACTAGCATATGAATATCAGTGTTGAAGATGATCCAAAATACTTCAATCCTGTAGGTTGTAATATGGGAACTTCTTTACAAACATTGGATGACATTTGAAGTTCCTCTTCCAGGTCCCTAGTTCGCTTGTTGTTTCGGGACCTCTTTGGACTGGACCTCTTCATGATGCTAAGTATCTCAAAGAGATGTTGCTTTTTGCTGAAAAATTGGGTTGGGCAGGTGGTGGCATGAGAACAGATCTGGAAAAGCTTTTAAACCAATTAATTGATGAAGCTGACCCTAGCTTACCATTTGGATACATTAAACTAGATGAGGTTTTTATTCTATTCTGATCTGAGTTCTGTTCGCCTTTCTTTTTACTCCATCTTCTTCCTTTGATTGATGACTGCTTTTTGCTCATGCTCTAGGTTGCCAGCCGTTCAAAAGTAAATTCCCCTACACTGAGAGCGATGATGGACTCTATACAGAAGGTATTCTTCCCTCCCATTTCTGCAATTTTGTGACATAAGTCATGTCAAGGTTTAGCAATTGCATGGAAATTCTTTATATATGCACTCTTATATTTTAGTTATGGCAGTTCTTTACACACACACACACACACTCATATTTTATTTGTAGTCTTTATTTTTTATGGGAGCATTATTCGCATGCCACGTCTAAGATTTGTTTGGTAAGACGTCTGGCGGTGCCTAACTGCAATACTGGACTGTATTCAATGAAATGGTAAAAATATCCTATATACTGGGCTATACAGCATCCGTTCCTGAATGACAGCACTGTCCCATCAAATATATGCACTTCATCTGAGAAAGTGTTTTTATTCTTCAGCTTGGAATTGTTGGTTGTCAATCTTGCAGGAGGGTTATGCAGCTACAAGATCGCACATTGCTTTTAATGCAATTAAGACGAACTGCCCTATGGCAACATGCATACGGATTGCAAAGGAGCTCCAGCAAAGCTGATGGATCTAACCTGTATAGTGGTCTCAAAGAGTTAACTAGAACTGTGTTGAACAGTTGCAGCTTGCTGAATGCTGTTTTGAAATATTCATGGAATGCAACTGTCAACATGCTAGGTTGGGTTGAAGCAAATCTCCAATCCAATTGAGTTCTATTGTGCATTGGTGGCAGCAGAGTTGGTTTCACAGTGACATTAAAGCAGAGGAGCACATACAAGGGAGTTTGCGAAGGATATGCCATAACCTCAGCTCGAATATTGTTGTTGAATACAATTTTGGTGCCATGTTTGAAATTGGCAGGGCATTGTACTGAAAGTCATCTTACTTGCATCTCTGCATGGTGCACTTGCTGCTGAGAGGGGTAATTCTGCTAAAAATCAAGTACTAATAATCCAAGCTAGTTATTCATGAGATGCCACTTGAAAATTCAGAGGCTCATAGCAAAAGAAAAGGGATGTAATTTTACGAAATTTTATTTTGGCAGCAACGTAATGTCTGCACAGGTGTGATGTGGTAAGAGTAAGCAAAAAGCACGTAACCTCTCGGCTTTTGATAGTAAAATGCATGGTTTGGACTTTGGAGAAGAACTCATCAGTGCAGTTGACTCGGAACATCCCCTTTCCGCAGCACAACGATGTTTTAGACTCCAGAGCTTTAGACAAAAGTGTTGCTCTATCGCCATGACTACTATACAACTAGAAATCCAAAGCAAGCCTCCTAGTGCTCGATCCAATGCCGCTACCTTATTAAAGCCAAGGTTGAGTTCATTCTCGCTAAGGATAATTACAGACGGACTTGCTTGTCAAATGTCAATTACACTAGAGGTTGGGACGGAGAGGGCACCCATCTGCGTGTCATGGGTCTTAAGTTAATCCTATTGACCCCGTAAGAAATTAGCACAAAATTGAAAAATAGGATAAAAGAAGTTTAGATTCGTTAAAGACTTGATATGCATCGCAATGATAGCATACCCCCTGCGATGGTGGTCCCTTTGATTTGAATATCCACATTGCAATGATAGTATACCCTTTCTAGGTACATTTTTGAACTTCGTTTGCTTATCTATTTAATCCAAGAATCATTTCAGGTTGTTCTACATCATTCAACTTATGCCATACTCGAGGAGGCTTGTTTACGAATGCTGATTGGTGGGGGCTCCAAGGAAATGAAGACTTCGTAATCCAAAACCTCAAATATCAGTTACCACAAAACTACAAAAAAATATGACACCAAAGAATAAAATATAAAACTCATCATTCATTAAACATAAAAGCCGGAAACTATTGTAAGGGTTTCAAACGGACATTACAACATCAAACACCCGGAGAAGACTACAATTCAAAGCCTTTGGAAGATTTGATGATATTACTTGATGGAGTTGATAAAGAAACCCTAGAAGAGTTTCTCTTGAATAACTTTGAAGAAAAAATTTTAGCATAACGAGGAGAGAGAATGAGGAGTGAGAGGTTGGTATTGAGAGAGGAATGAATTGGCTAAAGCTTGAAATTGCAATAGAGACAACCATATCAGATGACAACTCTAATTGTTTGAACACAATTGATCAAAATATTTTATACTTTGAATTGCGTTGTTATGCTCCTGGGGTTAATTCCCAAAATGGGATTTTTTTTTTAAAAAAAAAAATTCCTCAAATGGTGTGATATTTTTGGGAATTCCAAAATTAGTGAAGAAAATGGGATTTTTACAACTGTTAAAAAAAAAAAAAAGAAAAAAAATTGAAAGCGAGATTGGGGTGTAGTTAGGTTGGTTTGTTTTTTTTTTTTTTTTTTTTTTACTTTGAAATAAAAATAAAAATAATATTATTATATTATTATTATTATTAAAACATATAAATATTAATAAAAAATTTTATTAATTAAAAATTTTTATTAACTTCATTTTTAATTTTTGAAAAAATTTAAAATTAATAAAAATTAAATATTAACAAATATTATTAAAAATTATTAAAAAATTAATTAAAATAAAAAATTGTTAAAAGATTAATTAAAATTAAAAAATCTTTAATTAAAAAACATATAATTAATTAAAAAATATCATTAATTTTTTAATTTAAAAAACATAATCAATAAATTTTTATTAATCAATAGTAAAAAGAGTTTCGAAAGAGACGTGTTTTTGCTGCAAGAAAATTGATCACTGGTCCAAAGACTATTGCCAGAATCTGAAAATTCAATCTGTCATTGTTTTGAAACAGCTTTAAATTATCATTTTTGGATTCTGGCGATAGTTTTGGACCGGTGGCTAATTTTCTTGAAGCAAAAACATGTCACTTTTAAATTCTTTTTGTTGAATAATAAAAATTTATTGATTATGTTTTTTTAAATTAAAAAATTAATGATATTTTTTAATTAATTATATGTTTTTTAATTAATGATTTTTTAATTTTAATTAATCTTTTAACAATTTTTTATTTTTAATTAATTTGTTAATAATTTTTAATAATATTGATTAATATTTAATATTTATTAATTTTAAGTTTTTTCAAAAATTAAAAATGAAATTAATAAAAATTTTTATTAATATTTACATATTTTAATAATAATAATAATAATAATAATAATAATAATAATAATAATATTTTTATTTCAAAATTACAAAAACCTAACTATTACATGCCAATCTTGTTAAAAGCGAGATTGACAATTGCGCTTTCCGAAAACGCAATTGCTAATTTCATTTAAAATTTTTTTCTTTTGTTTAATAATTATAAAAAAAAAAAGTGAAGTCACAATCGGAACGACGACTTCACTAGTTTTGAAATATAAAAAAAAATTACATTATTTGATGAATTTTTTTTCAAAAAAATCCTATTTTGGGAAATAACCCTATGCTCCTGCGGCCACGCCCGCCCACACAATTCTGATTCGACTCCAAACAGGCGAGAGGGAGACTAACTAAAGGATCTTGACCTTCACGACACTCCACTCTCCAGGCCCTAATTCTTTTAATATATAAATTAGAAAAGAGATCAAATCTAGGAATACTCTGGCTACCATTTTATTTTCTATTTGTTTTGCTATCATCAAAGTGTTTATTTTCTATTTATCCAAAAAAAACAATCTAGTAGTAAACACGATCTCTCAAAAAAATTTCGAAAAACAGGTTTCCTGAATAATCCCAACTTAAATAGCAACACATTTTTTCAATTAAATAACACAAGTTCTATCTGCTTAGATTTCATCTTTCGCACAATGATTTGACCTCATTTTTTTTTAAAATGTCTTTGGACTCGATCCCTTCACCCCCACTAAGATTTCTCTTAGGGGCTGCTCACAGATCACGTATGGCAGTTAAGCCCAAGCGCCCCAAGGCATCATGCATTGAGATTGCAGAGTAGCCCCAGCAACAAGTTTCTACCATGTTCCGGGCTCAAATTCTAATTGCATTTAGCAGCCAACCGTGGCACCAAGCCATACCCTTGCTCAGAATAGCAATCAGAAGAGGCACTGCATTAACAATTCGTTTCAGGGCTTGAAACCATTTGACAGTGTCAAATGGTGAAAGCAACAAGTGAGGAGCTCCTAAAACTCCATTGGTTCATTGATACCATTGGGGACTTAAGCCTTCTTGCGCCTGGCTGACTGTAACAGAAACACCATTACAGCACAACGCATGGAGCATCATGTCTGAAAATTTTTCTCATCTACGAAAATTTTATGAAATCACAATGAGACAAAGGCATGGTTTTATAACAGCACACCTATCATTCTCTTATTTAAACCATGACATTGCTGCAAAAGGATTTAAAAAAAGGTTTGAAAACTCAAAATTACTTCGTAGCTAATTTTATGCCGTCTGTTATGCAAAATAACTAAATCTAAGGTAAATAGTAAAGATGGACACATTTGAAGACCTACTCAGGCACCTAAGCCAATTCAGAACAGGTAAGATGAATACGTTGTGAAAAGGCAAGTTATGCCCACATCCTTGCATCTCATCTATGGTACCAAAAATCAATTCCAATATCGCTTAACTCCTTAAGCTCAAGACACAGAAGAGGTGATCAAAATCTCCAAACAAGATGAAATGTCCGAGAACAATAAAATCTTTCCGGATAACTTCCACAGCATAACAGAAATGGTACAAAACCACAACATTTTAGGTGCGAGCAGGTGCGGGAGCTCCAACCCCAGGACGAGGTCCTTGACCAGGCTTTGGCGCATCATCCTAAATATAGTGGGAAAATTAGTAAATTAGTGTTTAAAGAAAGGGCAACACCAAATAATACAAAATGATTGTAAAGCTTATTTGTCAAACAAGGAAAAGCAAATGCAGTTGCTACGTTACTTGTTCAATTGTTTAAACAAATAAAGTTCATATTTTAGTGATGAAAATACAGTTTTGATTCAGGCATCAGCCATGTCATTGCCACCTTATTATTTATATAGGCATGCAAAGTCATAAAGGTATAAATTATACTCAGAGAAAGCCCTAGCCACGGTGGTTATCAAACTGAACAAACTTGATTGATGAACATAGTTTATGCACTTCTAATATAGTGGTGCCAGTTGAGTACTTGACCATCAATCCAAAATAGGAAATACAAGGCGAAATGAACATACACCAAAAAAAGCAAGCATCTGCAGCAGCAAACAGGTAGAAGATGATCTGATCTATCTTGCTATATATGAGGACATTCATGCAAACAAAAAAGGCCATTTGAGTGGTAAATTTTTTAGTGGTAATGGACTTGAGACTTGACCGCAAAACAGGAACTCTATCATAAAATGCAATGAATAAGTAATCATTTGCACAATAACTTGCAACAAAGAAGAAAATGCAACAAAAGACAGATGAAAGAAATAATGGATCATTTCTCTCATGCAACACGAAATTCAATCAAGTAGTTCCAAACAAAATGAACAACTAGGGGTGAAACCAGAAATTTATATTAATTTATAAAGGGCGAGATACAACATACATCAGGGGTTATAATTTTTCTTTTTCTTTTTTTTTTGGGGGGCGGGGGTTTATAGTTTAATGGATGAACAATATTTGGGGCCTTAATTTTTGATATTATATATCTACTTTCAAGGGGGAGGCTGCTACCCCTGCCCACACCTCACTTCACCCCTAGGCATGCATAACCTCAAAGATAAGCTTAATAATCTTAAAAGTCATTCAGCCCAATCGATTGGCAAAAAGTAAGCATTGAAAGAATGTAAATTCACAGAAGCAGAAAATAATACACCATATATCATGCTTTATAGAAGAGTACCCCCTGATAAAGAAGTCTGCATTCTAAGAAGTCGAAAGGTTGCCCAAAAACTAGTATTAAGAAAAAAAAAAGGATGAAGCCCGGAAATGTATAGATCATACTAGCAAGATTCAAGAGAGACCAGATGGCATCGATCATTAAAGGATAATATCAATAATAGGGCAATATGGGAATCAGCTGAAGAAAGAGAAGATACAGCAAAGCAAAATAAACAACACAAAAAGGGAACAAGAGCAAGTCCCGTCAACAGTGAGAGAGGGAGGGGTACCCTGCGCCTAATGAAGCGCTGAGGAGGTTCACGATTTCTCCGGTCAGTGCGAGAGCGAACCCTGACAACGTGAGAGTGGATTGCGCAGGAAACACAGTACTGCATCTTAGCGTACAGCTTTGGAAGTGTGTATCCTATACCATAAACAAACAAACGGACATACACATATTTCAATAGATGACGAATCCTTTAAAAGTTTATCAAAACGAAGAGAATAGAAAAGGGTACGAAAATACCATCATATACGCAAGCCTCTTGAACATCCCTGACAGCAGCCTGCTCGACAATGTTCCTCACAAGAAACCTCTTAATGGCCTTGTCCTGTTACCAACAAACCGACGCTTAGTCTCCTCACTAGATTTTGACTCTTTAATCACATAGAAAGCAACAGATCCACAGAGAGAGAGAGAGAGAGAGAGAGAGAACCTTAGGGCAGCATTTGCCGCAGTTGGAACAGCGAATGAAGTTAACATGTCCACGGCCGTGCTTGTTGCGTCCTCCATTTCTGCGCTTGAACGTCATGACTGCAGCCTTCCTCCCTTCTTCGCGATCGACGCAGCAACACAGTTGCTCTTACGGCGGCGGCGGCGGCGGCGGCTCCCTGGCTCTACCTTCCTAGGGTTTCTATCTCGACGGAGAGAGATGCGCAGGCGCAAAACCTCCCTTTTTATATCTTGTAAGCAGTGCTCAATAATCCCAGGCTTTCAATGGACCGGCTCGCTTGGGCTCCTCTTGTATGGGCGCTGGCCCATTTTACATTTTTTATGGGCTTAAGTTGGGCTCACGTAATCCCGGTGTGTCTTTTTTTTCCCCCCTCCAATCACCATTTTTTTTTTTTTTAATTTTATGGTATACACCATGTTTTTATTTTTATTATTATTATTTTTAAAATTTTTAAACTTCTCCTTGCACTGGTGAAAAACATTATTTATCGGTTTGGGTTTTTGGATTCTTTGATTATTTTGGTTCGGTTAATTCGGTTTAGATTTTTTAAAAAACCAAACCGAACCGAATTCAATTAAATTCGAATTCAATCCGAACCGAATTCGAATTTGGTTTTCGGTTTGAATTCAAATTAAACCGAAATTCAATCCAAACTGAATTTGAAATTCGGTTTTTCGATTTGAATTCGAATTCGAATTAAACTAAATTCAAAATTCGGTTTTCAATTTGAATTCGAGTTCGAATTAAGTTGAATTCGAATTCGAATTTTCAGAAATAACTCTCTGTGACGTCTACAATACCTGAGAAAAAATGTTATTAGAATTCGTCAGATGCAAAGTGCATAGAGTGAAAAGTGTAGGGAGTGAAATCATATCTGATAGTTGAGTTGAAATGAGAGCGCAGAGTGCAGAGAGTAAAAAGGAGATGAAGGTCGAAGATGAGAGTGAGATGAAGATGATAGATGTAGAGAGTGAAGAGCATATTCAGACGAAGGCCAAATCGAAGAGGAGACGAAAGATGAAGACTGAAGTGAGTTCGTGAAGGGAAAAAATGTTAGGGTTCGTGAGTTTGTGAGGGAAAAAGTGAGTTCATAAAGACAAATTAGGGTTAGGGTTAATGAGTTCGCGAGGGTTAGGGTTAGGGTTAGAGGAGACGAAAGTCAAAATCAGATGAGAGTGAAAATGAGAGTGAGATTGAGACGAAAATTGAAGAGCAAATGCAAAGAAGATACAAATGAAAACAAAGATTGAAGATCAAAGTTAGACGAACACGAAGGGTTTGTGAAGAGTAGATACAGACGAAGATCGAAGGTCGAAGATGAGAGTGAGATGACAGATGCAAACTTGCAGAGAGTGAAGACTGAAGAACAACTAGGGTTAGGGTTAGAGAAGACGAAGGTCGAAGTTAGATTGAGAGTGAGACGAAGGGTTCGTGAAAAGCAGAGAAGACAAAGATGAAGACGAAGGGTTCATGAAGAGTAGATGCAAAGACAAAGATGGAAGGTCGATGTCAAAGATGAAAGTGCAACGAACTACGAAGATCGAAGGTCGAAAATGAAGAGCAGATTAGGGAAAAAGAGTTAGGGTTTGTTAGTTTGATTTTGAAATTGGGAAAGTGAAGTTTTTTTCTTGGTTTGATAATGATATTCGACTACTAGGCTAGTGTATTAGTGTTTTCTATTTTTTTTTAATATCAAATACTAAAATGACTCTTATGTCCTTTAAAATTTAACTAAATGAATTATTTTTTGAGAGATTTTTTCGTACTTTCAAAGGTATAGAAGGAAACCCAAATCTTAATTCAAATTCGAATTCGGTTCCGATAGTATTCGAAAACCAAATTCAAATTTGAATTCGGTTTTCGGTTTGAATTTGAATTAAAAATCTCAATTCAAAACTCAATTCGAAAATCGAATTCAGAATTCGGTTCTTATCGAACAACGATTCGAAATTCAAAAATATAATTCGAATTTGATTGAATTCGATTCGGTCAAATATTTGGTTATAACCGAAAATTGCACACCCACGCATGTTTCAGCATTTTTTATAAGGAAATGTTGATTCACGTTCAGAAACATCAATTATTTTTTCTTTCTTGAGTAACACTAGGTGGGTCAAATGAGTTAAAAGGATTAAATAGACTAAATTTTACATAACATTGATATAAACTATAAGATAAAATTTTATTTATTTAACCCATATGATATTACTATTTTTTTCTCTATCTTTCATGAAACTAAATATTAACCAAGATCGTGTGAATCACAGTTCTATGAATTCAATTTCATTTCATTACATTTATAAAGTACTTGGAGAATGTCAATGATAAAGGGGAGAGCCAACACGAAAAACCTCCCTAGTCACTGGCGGTGCACCGGGCAAAGGCCCAGAGTGATCAAAATGTTGGCCCAATTTAGCTCAACAGGCAACCCGCAGTGGCTGCAATCGAATTGGCACGTTTACACGGCTGTAACCAAAAGTGATCAAACATGAAGCAATTGCAATATATGAACCAAGGAAGCGGAAGCAACAAAAGAAAACACAAATTTGGCGTCAAGAAGCCATTTGGCAGAATCACACAATGGTCTACAACAACTTTATTCATCTTGAATTCACAAAAGATACACCAGGATGCGACCATCCCCAGTAGAAAAACTAGTAGTGCTCCTGTTCGTAAGTCACAACATTTTATTCGTTCTGGGAACTGAAGTATTAAACCCATCTCGCCCCTCAAAACCCCTGCTGTTCCTGAGGATGCCGGTTGACCCTCAAGCAGATTCTTTCTGGTACACTTCACTTGCATATTTCCAATTGATAACACTCCATATGTTCTTCAGATAATCAGGCCTCACATTCTTGTACTGCACCATTGAAAAGACCAAGATATCTCAGATTATAACCGAGCATAAATGCACAGGCAAAAGTATTTTTACCAAAAATGGCAAGTGCTTTTCTAAATAAAGTGTTCACAACATTAAAAATGAAGGAAAACATAAAGCCCTATATATATATATATATATGTATGCATGCATGTATGTATGTATGTATGTAGACATCTCCAGGACTCCTCTCTTTCTTTCCTCCCATGTTTCTGTCCTTTCCCCATCTCTAGGCAATGGAGGAAGGGGTGTCTCCTCCAGTCATGTTTGAATCAGTTCCAATGAGACGATGAGGGAGGGAAACCAATCCCATCCACAAGTAGGAAAAGTGCATCCCTCATATTTGAGGTAGCTTCCATAACCGATATAGAGACCAGTGGATCAACACGGCATTACCCTTGAGAGAAAGTAAACTGAAACCAATTGAGGATTGGATATCATAAATATGTCTTTCATTTCACCTGGTGGGAATGCTTTGGGGTTGAAAAGAGGAAATGACATTGGATTGGGAAAAGGAATTTCTTTGATATAGAGTCAAAAGGCTAATGCATACAGACTCAAAATGCATAATTAATAAGAGTTCACAAAACTATTGCCTTCATGGAGACAAGAAAGATGGACAAGGTTAAGGAAAAGAAGGTATTTAATGAAGATGGCTTTTGCTCCCGGCCAATTATCTACACGGCAGAGATTGTTAGTATACACAGAAAAATCACTGATAATGATGACAATAACAAAATATGATTATGAAGAATCGATAAAGCTAGCTATTTAAGGCATTACCAAATTTCAGAAGTGCTAATCAGTTAAAAAAATATCAAACATGACAGATACTGCACTGAAGCTATTACAACATATATATCAATTGAAAGTACCTGCAAGTAGTATGCATGCTCCCAAACATCTATACCAATCAGAGGAACTAAACATGCTCCTTTAGTTACTAGAGGGTCCTGTAAAAAGCAATTGATTAAACCACATAAGTGAAATATTTTTGCACATAATCAAATTCCAAGCTCTTTGGTAACTATAAAATAATATATATATATATATATATATATAATCACACATTTCATCAGACTGTCCTACCAATAAATTTCTGCCTTGTATCATGGCATATGCTTCTGGAGGAGCAAGCATGCATGAATGTGCCAAAAATATGCACTTGCCAGATGATCCCACCATAAAAGGTTAACAAGATAATGGTGGAGACTACAATCTCTATAATTACTCTGTTTACCATCTCTATTAGAGAACAACTATGTGAGCTGGATGAGGAAAATTTCATGTCTGCTTTGGAGGTTGGGAGGGTCCTATAAGATCCTAGTGGGTTACTTTTAAAGATCATTGCAACACTTTTCAGAAAAATGATGGCCTAGTTGATAAACAAAAATGTTTCCACTTAAAAAATAAGTGCTGAAGTTTCATCGCTGAAGGAATAAGCCTAGTACAAATTTGTAAATAACAAAAAATGAGGTACAATATCTGAGTCTGAGAATTGAATATTTGGAGGGCTCTTGCAAAATGGTGTTAAGGTTCAGCAATAAACCAAGTACTGAGTTTTGGGTTAATCCTTTTAGGGCTAATGATAGTTGATCTGCTACAGAGTACGTTATTGAAATCTAAATGAGGACTATATTACAAGAATCGGAAAAAGATGGAGATATGCACTAAAGAAATAAGAAGGAAGTCAAACTTCAATGACCCAGAGATGACACCAAAATACAAGCATGGTACCAGAAGTAAAGCAAGCCAATCTTCGCTTAAGTCAATATCATATACCCAAAAACATGCCAGCCTCCATACAAGAGTCAAAATTCAGAAGCAGACGTTAAGCTGACATTAGTTTACCTGATTAGCCGTAGTTTCAACAACAAGTCTCTTGAACTCTTTGTCCAGACCAAGCCACTGCAAAAGAAACAAGGTGAACAGCTCAAAGTTAAATCATCCAACCTAGATAGAGAAGAACAACGAATGATCATAACGGAAGACTTCAATTCAATTAAAAACCTACCACCCATCCAGAACCCTGTAAGGCAGCACCTTCGGTATTCATCTTCTTAATCAGAGCTTCCCAAGAGCCAAAATGGGTATCAATGGCCCATCCCAAAGACCCATGCGGAGGCTCACCACCTCCCTCCTGCATAACATTTTTAAAAACATGTTAAAAGGAGGCTGAACCACAGAGAAAGCAAACACTACATGGTAAAACCAACACGCTTACACGAGAGGGAGCGAGATTCTTCCAGAAAACTGAGTGGTTGATGTGACCTGTAAGGGGAAAAAGCAACCTCATTCATTCCTATGCGCCCGCAAAACAAAAGCTACGATTTGGGAAGGATTAAAAATAAATCGAACATATGGTTCAGCTTCATTATGAGCTTATAAAGATATCGACTTCTTCAGCAAACATGCTAATTAGTAATATGATCTAACTCAACTGACAGAGAGAGAGAGAGAGAGAGAGAGAGAGAGAGAGAGGACCTCCGCCATTGAACTTGAGAGTGCTCTGCAACTTGACAACAGCAGGAGCGTCGCCCTTGTTGATAGCGTCGTCGAGTTGCTCGAGAGCTTTGTTGTAGTTGGTGACGTAAGTCTGGTGGTGCTTCTGGTGATGGAGCTTCATGATTTCGGCGCTAATGGCGGGCTCAAGAGCACCATAGTCGTAGGGAAGATCGGGAAGCGTGAAGGTCTGCAATCCACGACACTGCAGCTGCGCCAACCCCAACCCGCTCGCCCTCAACCCTAGTAGACTCAATCCTCCTCCTAGGGTTTTTCTGCTAGCAATCGCCCGCATCGCCATCTCTTCCCGCGCCTCCAATCGATTGGCGGCTGGTTCAGGGAGTTTCGGCCTTTATGAAAAGAGGAGGTTGTCGAAAGTAAGCCAAAATGGACAGGGGAGTGATGAAGAACCAGAGCGACCGCCCGACCGACCGAGACTTATAAGGTGAAAGGCTTTATGAATGCCTGCTGTTGTCCCTTTCTGGACTAGGCGTCGAGGAGTGGGCGCCTACTGGACCGCGGCCCACAGAGTGACCGAAGGACCCGGTTTGGCTACCCGATTATTATTTTTAAACTACATCAATATATATATATATATATATATATATATATATATATATATTTTTCCTCAATGGTTGAGTGGTGATACATTTTATTCTCTTACCATATGTTTAGTTTTTTTAAAAAAAGAAAAAATTAATTAGAAGAGAAAAAAAATGAGAGAAAATTATAATTTTTTTTCATTTTATTTGAGAGTTTTATGAAAAAAAAAGAAAGAAATGAGACTTATTGAGAATAAAAAATTTTACTTTTAAAAGGATAAATTTGGTATATTTATGAGACAACTTTTTTTCTCTCATTTTCTCTTCACTTTAAGAAAAAAAATTTCTTATATTAAAAATCACTATATTTTTTTCTATATAAAACTCTCAAATAAAAGAAAATAACCAATTTTCTCTCCAAATCTTTTCTTTTTTCTCTAAATCCTTCTATCCAATATTACTACTAATAAAAGATTTCAAATTTGATAACTAATTTCTTGATATATTTTATAATATTCAGATCAGATTAATTAATTAAAATATGATTAAAATCTGAATATTGATCGGTGAAAAATCAATTTATTTATTTTGACAAAAGGAGAGAGAAAAACACCTAACATTCCACGCCCATTCCAGATTGGGCTATACTCTTTATTGTATGCATGATTAAAGAGATATACACTTAACAATTTAATGGTTTATTTGTATTTTCACAATGCGGTACTCTTTACGGTATTTGAAAAGGAGGCTTATTTATTAAGGATGGGATGGAGTTGGAGACTCACACGAAACAAATTGCTACTTGATGCCTTGATGTGAAATTTGTGTTGGCATTTTTTGTGATCCCATTGTTTTAGCACCGTTGTTTTGACAAATGGAGCAATTTGTTTTTCAAAGATTTTCCCATAGGGGAAACGTTCATTCCTAGAGGTAAGTTGGTATTATTTTCCTCTCAAAAAAGACCAACTTCTTCTGTATTCTAATAGTATACGTACAAGACAATCGCATGTTTTTATTCCCATATCAAAGCGAAGACCTGAATTTGCAATTTCTCTTCCTAGCAAAGGCACAATATTCAGCCCAAAGAAGCTTTATGAGAGTTGCAAGGAAGTAGAACAAAGTAGCAGCCGCTGGGAGAAAAAGGATCTCATTCAAAAGAACTAGTGCTACAAATACAATCTCAACATCCGATGAGAACCATTGTGTTGTTTACACGAATGATGGGGAACGATTTGTGGTACCCATTTCACTTCTTAACAAAATGCTGTTTTCATACAACTGTTCAGAATGTCAGAAATGGAGTTCGGGCTGCCAGTGGGCGGACGGACCTATCATGCTACCATGTGATGCATTTGCCATGGAGCATCTAATCTCATTGACAGAAAGAGGGATGGATGAGAACTTGGAGAAAGCTCTGCTAATCAGTTGTTGACTATGGATCTGGATGCTCATCGTTGCTGCCTTCCCATACTGAACTTACAAGCCAACAGTTGCGTGTTTGTTGCCCCATTATCTACATATACATTTTTTTTTGGTAAATAATTTACTGAATTTTCTTTACCACTTGTAACTTACTGGTTATATGATGAATCCAATTACCATCTGTGTAAACTTCCCCTGTAAGTGTTTTGAGCATCAAGTAAATAGTTTCTTTTGATTTTTCAACTTCCTGGTTCAAAGGGAATTGAACAATTCTCAATTCAGCATACCTCATTGATGGGACCCGTTCTAAAGATTCATTTTAAAGTATGTTTAACCTTACAAAACTCATGAACTAAAGAAGTCTGATCCCTTAGCATGGACATGACCCAACATGCTGAAAGCATATCATCGACATCATCCTAATCAATCGATTGGTTAGTTTCCAACGAGAACGGTTCAATTGATCCATAGAGACGTTCGGTAAGCCCGAATGGCCATAACCCAATCATTGATCGATGATTGATAGCTCCTTAAGAAATCAATCACTTTTACTCTCATCATCCACAGGTAATATTCAACTAAACCTTATGCTGACCATTGTTTCCTATTGATGGGACGTGGCCCAATGTTTAAGTCAAAAGAGTCAATTCTCAAAAGACCCACAAAAGGCATCTACCGATCAGTATCTAACGCCCATCACAACAACCTACCGAAGGGCCATAGTCGCCCTGATTAATCTACTGAAAGGTCTTAGTCGTCCAGATCTATCGAATGATAGGGTCTCAGTCGCTCCGCTAACCGATCGTTACTCATCGAGTAGAGACGGTCATCTTGATCAATTAATTCAATGTCCCTCTAACCGAACAAGTCTCGAAGGCCCTTCATCGTTCGAGCGATCTAATAGGGCGCAACACTCCAAACCATTTTAAAAGAATGTTAGAATTTCCTTAATTTCAGTCTCCTATTTCATAATGACAAATCTTGGATCTTCCATATAAGGAAGACATCCCTCCCAAAAATGGAAATTTTTCCGATAAATTAGAATTATGATGAATTCGGAATATTAACTCCCGAAATTCTCGGATCAGCTCAATAAGGAAGGTAGGGTAGAAATCCCTCAGCGAGGCACGTCTCTCAGAGGTATAAGTGATCCCAAAAACTCTCAGAATGAGGTAGGTCCTCTAGACCTAACACTCTGGGTACACAGAATACAGGGAACAACCTTCCCTCAATTCTCAGTCTGTTTTTCTTTCAAACTAAAATCACTCTTTACTGACTTGAGTGTCGGAATCTCCCCGCCGAAGCACCCTCCGGCGATTTTACAGGTGTATCCATCCATTGACGGCTACTGTTCGAGTTAAAAAGGAATTAGTATTTGTGGAGTCATAACCTACCTCCATCACCTATCTTGGTACGAAACGTACCTCCCAAATAAGGGAAGAAATCTTTCCATATATTCAAATTTCCTAAATAATAAAGATCACACATCTCTCAAATGCTTTGACCACAGAATTTCGGAATTTTTGGATTTTCCTGAAAGAAAAATAGGGTTGTAACACCCCAAGAACACATGACTCTTGCCGTGCTCTCATATATAAGCATTCACTATCCCGAAACTCAGGGAGGCACTCTTGGTCCCAAAACACCTAACACACAAGTCACATGGAGATCACCTTTCTCTTTTTCTCTAAATTTGTTTCTTTCTTATCGAAAACTGCTCTTTCTGATTTGAGTGTCGGAGTCTTTCCTACAAAAGTATTCTCCGGTGGTTTTTTGCAGGTTTCAAACCATTCGTGGAAGCCTTCATTCGAGTCAAAGGAAGTCGATATTTGTGGCGCTAAAACTCGTTTCCAATAGATTGGCGTCATTCGTGGAAACAGATTAGATTAGTTTCAGAGAACGTCTAAAGCCGCTAAACCAATATGCCTCCAAAAAGAAGAACTAGAACCATCTCGAAGGCTGCATCCGCTGCAGATGGACACACTGCTGCCCCGACTGATACCGCTCCCCAGTGGCTCCCGCTCGTTCTGTTGACGACTATGCTGTTCATTCTCAACCTCCTCACCCGGAGAAGGTCTTACAACCTGCGCCCCAAGAGCCTTTAATCGTGCCTCCCATGTCGGAATCTTCAAAACAAGCCAATCATCCTCAACTCGAGAGACTGGAGTCCAGAATAAAGAATATAAACAAGCAGTTAGAAGCATTCAGTCGTGCTATCAGAGTGGAGGGACAATCCTCTTCCAAAATATCTCAACATGCACGCCCATAGCAGTAGCTACCTTCGCTGAACTATGAACCCTTAGTGACTTCACACCATGATCCAGAGGATCTAAAGAAACAGATCAGGCAACTTGTAGCTGATGATCTCAAGCGAGTCGATGTGTGAAAAGACCAAGCCCCTCCTCATTCCACCAGTGTGTCACCCTTCAATCTAAAAGTCACGTCGAAATCGATGTTCCATGATGTACTCTTGCCTCCCATGGAAAGATATGATGATACGATTGACCCTCACGACCACACGGTTCACTTCGTGATGGTTATGATCTCGAGGGACATGATTATGCAACCATGTGCAAATATTTTCCTACCACCCTCAAAGGTAATACACTGACGTAGTTCAATTCGCTCCCACCACTCAGCACTAAGAGTTTCTCCCAACTTTGGCAGCAGTTTGAAGCTCATTTCATGATCAACTGGAGAGTCAAGAAAAAGTCTACCTCTCTATTATCGCTACGGTAGAGGGATGATGAGCCCTTGAGAGACTTCCTGGAAAGTTTCGAAACCAAGATGATGAAAGTTCCATTTTTGGACCATTTTATCGCACTGGCTACATTGCTCATTAGGTTATGCCCTTTGGACATGAAAACCTCGATCACAAAGAACCTCATTCTAACATTCAAGAGTTTTATGCTCATGGCAAAAAATACATCGCTGTCAAAAATGTCGAAGCATTTACCGATACAGGAATTGATTGTCCCGGAGAGAACATAGCCGATCACCCCGGCAGCCTTCACCAAAAAAGAATCTGTTGGGCTCTCTACCTCCCCGAAGGTTCAATACCTACACCCCTCTGAATGAGACTCCTGGCCAGGTTTTATTCTAGATCAAGGATAAGTCGTTCGTCCGATGACCTCCCCAACCTATAGAGATTGATCCTAAGAAGGATAGGACCAAATACCATTTTCTTCGCGATTACGGTCATGTAACCGATGACTGCAGAAGACTCAAGGACTAACTAAAATTCTTAGTTTGAAGCAGAAGATTACAAAAATTTATCAGCATAGAAGGGAGGAATATGCTTAGCCCCAATCGACATGTTCCGCCATGACAAAACGGATCAGGTGACCAACCGGCCACTCAGCCACCGGCCAATCTACAGGATGGAGTGATATTCCAAATCCATAATGAATGTGCCCTCTGAGAGCCTTATCCCTTGTCTAATGTCTTATGCTTTCAAGAACACTCACTGAGGGGTGAAACTGAACACCTGGTTGTGCCTATCTTTTACACGTCCAAAATGCCTCTCCCCATTCCACAAGAGATACAGACTACTCAAATCAATGAACAATCCAAGGGAAAATGACTGCTCATCGCCTTCACTAATGAGGACTTAGTTAGAGTGGATCCAAACTGTCATGACCCTCTCGTCGTCATCGCCAAAATTGGCCAGTATGAAGTCAGAAGGATTTTCATTGATCAGGGAGTAGGATGTAACCCTTTGTATTGGGATGCTTTCAAACAAATAGGCCTCGATACTACATATCTTCAACCTCACGCAGACCTAGTCAAATGGATTTCAGGTGAATGGATTTATCCCAAGAGCATCATCTCACTTCCAATCACTTTCGGTTTGCCACCAAACCATGTGACAGCTACTACGATTTTCAACATGGTTAATCTCCCTTCGTTTTACAATGCCATTTTGGGTAGACCAGATCTGAATGCCTGATTTGAATGCCTTAGAAGCTCTGCCCAACATGAAACACATGAAGGTCAAATTTAGAACCCCACTCGGGATTGGAACACTTTTGTGAATTCCGAGTAGTCCATATGTGCAAAATTTGAATCGGGATTGAATTTGAGTATAAGGGAAAAGATGTCTATAACTAAGAGATATATATTCCAAGATGTCCTAGACTTAGCCTTGAGGGCCAAAATGGTGCTGGAGAGAGTAAAGTTAGAGAGTATCATGGGAAGAGGAAGAGGTGCAGTGGTTTCAATCCAGGCCAAAGTCCCTCAGAGTTGGTTGGCTCTCTCCAAAGCGAATAAGCTTTCAAGCCAAATGCTCCAAATAGAACTATTGGTATGGGAGTAGGATCGAGAGGTGTAGAGGAGAACCTTGCCCAAATTGCAAGGGACACCACTTGGGTTCGTGTAAGGGACCCAAAAGATGTTATCATTGCGAGAATGAGGGTCGCTTTCGACACTCTTGTCTGGAGTTAAATGCTGAAGGGCAAGGGAATTGTCAAGTTCAAGATCCTCCTAGCGACTCCAAGAGAGATTCAGCTATTATTTTAGCACCTTCCACCAGTGATACTCCTAGAATGGGCACAGGAAGTAATACTGTAGCTGCTTCTACTCAATGACCCCAACCAAGAACTCAGACAAGAATTTATACCATGATTAATGAAGAGGCCCAAATCAATCCGGATATGATTACAGGTAAACCATGTTGAAACTTGAACTAGCTAATTTAAAGATATGAGGTAGGTGACATGTGACTGACTTGAATTATATTGAAGATGTGATTTTGTTTATGATTATAAGTATAATGTATGATTATGTAGAAAAAGTGAATTTCTATAATAGGTGGATATATGAAATATTCATAATTATGTAGTGTGATGGAATGTTATAAAGGGTCATATATTGATGATGAATTTGAGTATTAACTAATGATTACTTTATGGTCTACATTGATAGGTATGATGAATTTTTTTTTTGTGTTGATACTCATGTACTAATAGATACTGGGTCTAATAATTCATTTATGAGTGAGAGATTTGCTAAACATTCTGATAGATCTTTAGCTCAGCTTGTTGAAGAATTATTGGTTATCATATCTTTGGGAGAACAACTGATCAGGGATACGGTGTATAAGAATTGTGAGGTGAAGATCGGTGATGTAAGTCTCGAAACAGACTTGATTTCATTAGAGATGAAAGATTTTGACGCCATTCTAGGTATGGATTGATTACATCTACACCGAGTTTCAGTGAACTACTTCACTAAGGAAGTAAAATTCTGTAGGCCAGGGCATCCTCTCATTGTATTCACCGGTGAATGGCGAGTCTTGCCGAACTGTGTAATTTCAACTCTTAAAACACGAAAATTAGTGCATAAAGGATGCGAAACTTATTTCGCTCACATTATTAACACATGGTGGGAAGTCCTAATTTGAATGATGTAAGTCTGTGAAATGACCAAAATACCCTCCATACTCAATTGATACCTAAAATATTTGAGGGGTAAAATGGTAATTTTGCCTTCCACAATTAATAAGATTGAACAACCTATTTCATTTATTCCTCTTCATCTTCTCATTTACTCTCTCGACCATTCAGCTCCCTCGAAACACAACTCTCTCTCTACATTCACTCAATCTCTTCCCTTCACTCTTAATTTCTCTCTCTTGAAATCAAGTTTACCCTTATTAAATCATTCCAATAAACTTCCAAATGTTACAAACAACTCAAGGATAGAGACGAATTTGGAAGAAATCTAGGGTTTGCACAAAAAGGGAAAAATTTAGAGATTTTGAAATCTAACACCCACGACTCAAAACAACCACGGACTAGAGGTAATTTTTCCTCCCTAAATTTGTATTTGAGCTTTTCATTGAAAGATTGAATTTTGTTATTAGGGTCTGAGGGAATTAAATTGGAGAATTGTAACCTAGGGTTTGTAAAGAAGAAAAAAATTGGGAAAATATGGAGAAGATTCAAATTTGACTCTTGATACTCCTATTTTTGAATTAAGAAAGACTCTTATGGAGAAATTGGTTAAAAATCAAAACTCTAGGGTTGGTAAATTATTTGAAATTGGGAAAATTTGAGAAAATTGTAAATGGAAGTGCTATAGAGATGCAAATGATGTGCAAATGGTGGAATAAAATCCACATTCATGAATATAAAAAATTTGGGTTTGAGTTACAATTATGAAAAATTCATAAATCCTAGAATTTGGGGTAAATTAATAATAAAATTTTAGTTATTGATTTAGGATAACTGATTGGAACTCGAGAAAGGGTCACATTAAAAGATTGCTGATGAATTGGGAGTGACTATCCTCCCAAGTGGTGAGTAAATGATTCATTATATCTTGAATGAGAAAAATTATTAGAATTCTTTTTATAAATGATTTTGAATGTTTTTATATGATTTTGTATAAGTTTTGTGATTGTCGAATGTCCGGAATATGAATTTGAACTTAGTATGCATCCATAATGTTTATAACTGAATATATGCCATGTGTTGCTGAATATTTGATTCATGAATGTTAACATATGGTTTGGTAACTGTTTAGTAAAATCTTGGCACATTGATTGTGATTTGAATGATTGTGAAAGCTGGTGCACGTGTGCAAATAGCTATAGTCATTTCCTCCATGGGACGACTCGATGAGGTGGCATAGTTGGGGTTTATTTGTGAGGGAGGTAGACGTGGCCTTTTCTTTGCCCGTCATACTATCCGGTTGCACCTCGGTGAGATATGAGTCAACGCTAAGGAAGGGGGACGTAGGATTGTGAAACAAATGGATTGAAAACCCCTTGGCGGGTTTTCATTTGAATTTGGCCAAACTTTAGGCGGGAGTAATTTCTTAGGGAGATATTATGATTTTCAGAAATCCTGAAATCTGTGGATGCGTATTTTTTTTTTTTTGAAATTACTCTGATTTGCTAGAATTATTTTATATTCAATGAGTTACTTATGACATATGCTTTGACTCCCCTACACTGACCGCTCATTTATTACATAATCATGTCGTTACACTCCACTCACTGAGTGTTCTTATACTCACCCATCTTCTTATCATTTTTCAGAGGAAGTTTAATGTTGGAGGATTAGACGACTACATTGCTGAATCCAGTTGAGTTTTGGTTTTTGCGAGGCATTTCTACTACCAATACTAGTCTATACTTGATAAAAATTTTTGAGAAAATTAGTTGGACCCATATGGAGAGTATTTTTTGAATTATAATTAAAATTTCATTTTTGTCAGCCCAATGAAAATTTTCAAACTTATAATTGTAATTAAATTTTTTATTTTTCCTTTCATTGAGTTTGTGGAGATGTTATTGAGAATTATTTATCGGCTGGATTGGCCTTATACATGCATTGGATTTAAAATGGTCAGGTTAGCCTCATACATGCCTTTTGAGATAGGATGAACTAGGTTGGTCCTTTGAATGTTATTGAATTGTCTTTAAAACAGGCTGAATAGGTTGAACGCCTTACACTATCTCAATATATGGGGAGGTTTTGCCCGTATATCAAGATAACGCGATGGTTGTCGCATACTTGACTCGTGGGTTTGGGCGTGACACTCCAACGATTTTTTGGAAGTCTCAAACCGCTTTAACAATCACCCGTTTGAGTCAAAAGGAATCGGAATCTATAGAATCGAAACCCACCTCCAACATAACTATTAATAAGATGATGTCCCATTTTGTTCGAGGAAGACTTAAGAGATGAGGGTTGTAGCAAAAGCAGGACAATTAACGTAGTTAACATGACTATAGCTACCAAATGTAACAGCTCTAGATTCGTCTAGTTACCATCGCTACTGTAGCTTTGTTTAAGGTGTCTCTTGGGTCCTCTATACTAGGATCCATTACTGGAGGAAAACTGGTGAAATACAAGCTGTCAGCAAATTTGGAGCTATTGGACAGAAATTCTTGGTTTTGCATCCCACAAGATGCATGTCCTAAGAAGAAAACAACAAATATTTCTAAGGGTATATATGACCTGAGCCTATTTACAATGCTTTCTCCATTGAAATAAATTGACAGTAGTGAAGAAGGCCCTTGTCTTGTTTACTCTGGTTCTAAGAGAAAGACTGTGACGACTCGCTATCTAGGCGTTAGACCCCCTAACAGAAAGGAATAGATATGCATAATGTGGAAGCAACAAACACAATTAAAATACGATCTTTGAACTCACGACAGTCACACTCCTTGTTTATGATAACATGGAAGAAGATTTAAATTAAAAGAAAATCATTTTCTTGATTTTTCAAATGAAAATTTGGTAGTCTCCCCTATTTAGTGCCTATTGGCCACTTGGAGTTAATCTAAGAATCTGATCAAATCAATATAGTACTTCTATCATCAGAAAAGTTAGCATCAATGGTCTATTTGGTCGCCCGAGACATAATACACCATATATATATATAACTTTATATCCACAAGACTATCCACAAAACTATGTATAAAAGGGTCTCATGTGTCAAAACTATACATCTGCACATGAAGTATAAGCCAACAACTAAAAAAAAACAAATAATTACATGCCTCAAACAAAATACATGTGTCAAAGATGAGTAGGGATCTAAATCCCTCTACTCAAGTGTCTTTACCCTGGGTTTCTCTTTCGTCTCCCAGTTTACCTGAAAACAAGGATATTGGAGTCAATTTAAGCTGAGTAAGTATACGGGGAACCAATGGCATGCATGGCAAGAAATAGTTATAAAGAGATTAATATCATCATACGACAATATAAACTTAGCAAACGTACAAGATATGCATATTATCATCAACATTCTCAGGAAAATAATATGTTTGTCATTCATAGAGCCATTATTTTTTCCCATAATTAGTGTTTCAAATAATTTAATAATTAAATAAAGGAATAGAATTTCGAACTAGGTTAGTATATGAGGGTCTGGAAGAGTAAGCCATAATTTAATATTCCTAAATGAAATCTAGATCTTTTTGGTTTAGACACCTCAAACATTTTACCTGCTTCTAATTCTACCATCGAAGGGAGAAGAGATACAACTATAATTCCTCAAGCTTCATTCGTAGGTTTCGCATAAGTTTTGGAACTCCATATGTAATCTACATTTCTCAATCTTCGCTCGCAGACTTTGCACAAGCTTTTGGAGGAATTTTCATACCATCACTTTCTCTTTACATTTCTTTGTGTTTTCCATAGGTTAAACACTACCATTTATCACAAGAATTACACTAGTTTTACAACCAAACATTGCAAATAAAAAGTTTGCATAGTTGGCCCAATCATAGTATCCCATTAAACTATATCAATGAATTAACAATATAAATAAGTTTCAATAAAACAGCCATATCTTGAACTGCAATGCACGAATCAACATGAATCAAATTGACACACAAAATTAGAACATAAAGCTACAACTTTTATGTACGTAACTAAGTTCAATTCCAATTGTACAAAGAAAGCTAACATAAAAATTTTTCAGCCCAAAATCTATAATACCATTTGCACAGTCATAGTAGAACTAACATAACTTTTTCTGCATATCTCAGATTGAGATGATTCTAATGGCTAGTTAAAGATAAGAGATAGGACTACAATTTATGTGTTTAGAGCTTTACCTAATTCAGTCTAGAAAGTAGGTCAAAATTAAAGTAAATTTTAGCACCGAAACAACACAGAAAATATAGTTTTCTGTAGTTATGTAGAAAAAGATATGATATAAAGAACAGGGCATGGTCAAGCTATATAACTGAGTAGAATTTTCAATTTCTACATCTCATGTTCAACATCCGAAATTTCTTTATTCCTTTCCCCACTCTACTCTAATCACAGCATGATAACAACTTAAGAAACATGTTATTCATGGTTATTAGGTATCAAATAAACAAGCACAAGCAATGTACTTGCCTTTGGAAACTTGAAATTTAATTTGCTATCTTATGTGCTTCTTCCTCCAAATCCCTAACTTCTCAAGTGTTTTCACCTTGTTCTAGGGTTGTTTTACTCATTTTCTACACTTTCTTATGTTAGGGATACTCAATAGTTGGATGAAAGTTGTTGAATCAATGGTTAAATGGATGTTTTAATGGAGTTTGGGGGTTGTTTTTGGTGAGAGGAATGAAAGTGACGAATTTAGGGAGAAAGATATAGCTTCTCTCTCTTTCCCTCTCTCTTTCTCTCTATATCTATCTCTTAGGTGGTGTTAAAGGAATTGAGCCATGTGTCTTTCTCTTTATTAATGTGGGCCCCCTCCTAAGCACAAGTAATATCTAGTAATGAGCCAAGTGTCAAGCCTTATACCTTGTACTTGTGTGACATGTGCCATTTTGTGAGTCCCACACCAAGTTCTTTGTGGGTCCCACACTAAACCCTAATTTGATTCTATTCTCGATCGTTCTTATTTGTCGGTATGTCCCATTAGTTTATACCAACTTAATATACACAATTTATAATTAAAACCATAACAAAGTAAAGCATGCATCATATATGAAAATTTATGAATTTTAACACAAAATATTGTAAAAAATTTAAATGTTCTCAGTAAAATAAAATAAGAAATAGGTGAATGCAAATATAAATGCGTGATTTAGTAGTTTCTTAAAATGAGACATTATATCCTTCCCCCTTAAAAGATCCGATGCTCCGGATCCCTGCTCATGCTTAAAAAGATATGGGTACCGCTCTTTCATTTCTTGCTCCAACTCCCAAGATGTCTTCTCAGAGGTGTGATGTCTCTATAAAACTTTTACCAATTTAATAATTTTGTTTCTTAAGTTCTGTTCTCGAGAATCCAGAATCTAGATCGGTTGTTCAACATATGTTAAGTCCTCTGTAGCTTAGAGTGGTTCATAACTGATCATATGAGAAGGATCGTGATTTAATATAGAAACATGGAGTGTAGGGTGAACTCCATCAAATACTGGGGGTAAAGCCAACTTATAAGCTGCTGATCCGATTTTGGGAACCAACAAATTTAGGACTAAACTTCTCATTTTTCTTCCCAAATCTCATTACACCTTTGATTGGAGAAATTTTAAGGAAAAATTTGTCTCCTACCTCAAACTCCAAATCTCTACGTCTCTGATGAACATAACTCTTCTGATGGGATTGAACTGTTCTAAGCCTTTCTCGAATGATCCGAACTTTTTTCGTGGTTTCTTGTAGATAAGCAGGCCTTATTTCTGATTCAAGCATTTTTTTTCTCTCCTACTTCATTCCAACAAAGAGGAATTCTACATTTTCTGTCATATAATGCTTCAAATGGAACTATACCAATGCTAGAATGGTAGCTATTATTATAAGCAAATTTTACTAGTATCAATTACTCAGCCCAACTACCATAGAGCTCTAGAACACAAGCCCTCAATATATCGTCCAAAGTCTGTATAGTTCTTTCTGACTGACCATCTGTCTGAGGATAATATTTTGTGAAGAAATTAAGCTTAGTTCGCAATCTAGTCTGAAAACTCTACCAAAATTGGGAAACAAATCTCGGATCTGTATCAGAAACAATAGATACTGGTATGTTCTTCAATCTTACAATCTCATCAATATAGAGCTTAACTAATTTCTCCGTAGAGTAAGTCACTGTGACCGGGAGAAAGTGAGCTGATTTGGTGAGGTGATCCACTATCACCCATATAACATCAAATCCCCTCGTAGTTCTGGGCAATTCCGAGACAAAATCCATGGTAATATGCTCTCATTTTCATTCAGGAATAGGGATTGGTTCAAGTAATCCACCAGATTTTGATGTTCAACCTTTACTTGCTGACATGTCAAGTATTTGCGAACAAATTTTATAATATCTCTCTTCATACCAGACCACCAAAAGGATTGGTGCAAATCCCTATACATCTTGGTGGATTCTAGATAAATAGAAAAGGCTGAATTATGCTCTTCTTCTATGATCAACCTCCGCAACCCCCGAGCCTCTAAGATAACTAATTTGTCCTGAAATTGGATTGTCTCATTTAATATGTTGAATTCAGATTTTCCCACTTTTAACACATCTTCTTTAAGCTTAATAGTCATATCATCAGTTTGTTAAGCCATCCTAATGTGATAAGATAGATTTGGTCTGACCATAAACCATGCCAAAAGTGATCCTTGTCTGGACACCTCATTATCAATCCTTAACTGTTCAAATTAAGCTATCATCTGATACTCTCTTACTCGAAGAGATGTTATGGATACTGTGGATTTGCGACTGAGTGCATCTGCAACAACATTTGCTTTGCCAGGCTGATACTAAATGTCTTTCAATAGCTCAAACCATCTACGTTGTCTCAAATTCAACTCTTTTTGAGTAAATAAATACTTGAAGGTTTGATGATCAGTGAATATTTCAAGTATTCACCATAAAGGTAATGTTGCCAAATTTTTAAGACAAAGATAATGGTTGCAAGCTCCAGATCATGTGTAAGATAATTTTCTTCATGAGATTTCAACTGTCTAGAGGCATAAGCTATTACATTCTGTCCCTGCATCAGTACACACCCCAAACCGATCTTGGATGCGTCACTAAACATCACATATTCCTGTCCACTGACTGGTAATGTTAACATTGGAGCCGATACAAGTTTATCTGTTAGAGTCTAAAAACTAGTCTCACATTGTTTATCGCACCTAAAGGGTACATTCTTACGAGTTAATCTCGTAAGTGGAGCAGCTATCAAAGAGAAATTCTTAACAAATCTACGATAATAACTAGCCAAACCCAAAAAACTACACACCTCCGTAACTGTAGTAGGTATAGACCAGTTAACAACAGTTTTAACCTTATTTGAGTTTGTAGAACATCTTTTACCCAAGATAATATGACCCAAGAAGGTTATTTCACTGAGTCAGAACTCATATTTACTTTGTTTGATATACAATTTCTTGGCCTTTAAAGTCTGTAGGGCGATACGAAGATGCTGCTCATGCTGAACTTTATCTTTATAATAGATTAAGACATCATCAATGAATACCACAATGAAGTCATCGAGATAGGAACTGAAAAAACGGTTTATCAAATCCATGAAAATTGTTGGGGCATTGGTTAACCCAAATGACATCACTAGGAACTCATAATAACCATAGCAGGTGCAGAAAGCTATCTTAGGTATATCTTCCTCTTTGACCCTAATCTGATGGTAGCCCGATCTAAGATCAAGTTTTGAGAAAATCGTCACACCTCTCAACTGATTAAACAAATCATCGATTCGCTGCAGGAGGTATTTATTCTTGATGGTAACTTGATTCAATCTGCGATAGTCAATGCACAATTTCAAAAAATCATTATTCTTCTTTACAAACAAAATTGGTACGCCCCAAGGAGAGAGACTCAGACGAATGAATCTCTTGTCCACCAATTCTTGTAATTTAGTTTTCAACTCTTTTAATTCTGCTGGTGCCATTCTATATGGAGCTATAGAAATGAGTATGGTATCTGGTATCACATCAATGGTAAACTCTATCTCTTTGACTGGTGGTAAACTTGGCAAATCATCTGGAAATACATCCGGGAAATCTCGAACTGCTGGTATGTCAAGCAATTGAGGCTGCTCTTTCTTGTTTCGGTGACATAGGCTAAATATCCCTGACAACCCTTGGATAACATTCTAGTTTCCTGAACAAAAGATATGATAGGAGTTCTGATAAATCTATCACCAATAAACAAAATCTGAGGCCATTCTGGTTGCAAAAAACAAACAATTTTTCAATGACAATCCACTGATGCATAATTAGATGACAACTAATTCATACCCAGAATCATATCCAAATCTCTCAACTCTAATGGTAGTAAATCAATGCTGAAATCATGCCCTTGGAAGCTTACAATACAACATCTATAAATCTCAGTAATCAACACCTCATCACCAAGTGGTATAGCAACCCACAACCCTTATTTTAGAGATTCAGACCCATATGGCAAATGCCTAATAATTGCTAATGAAATTAATGAATGTGTGGCACCCGAATCAATCAATACACGCACATCATAAGAAAATAGTTTTATCCTATCTGTAATTATATCAAGTGAAACACAAGCCTCCGAGCAGTCGCCGCATGAACCCTAACCTGGTGGCATACCTTGAGATCATCTCTGTTGTGGCTGTGGTGGTAGAACTGGTCTAGCTGGTTTTGGCCTTAATGGAACTGGAGGAGAAGCTACTTGCTGAGCCGGTAAGGGTTTAGGAGCTATAACATGTTGTAAGGGGATGGGTTGTGCATGACTAGACCTAAGAGGATAGCGTGACGCATAATGGCTTGGCTGAAAGCATGTAAAACAAAGTCTCATTCCTCCTTCACATGGTCAGGTATGAAGATTTCCACAAATGAGACATGCTGGTCTCTTACGAGAGTTTTCACCCTGCTCAAGATTTCTCTTCTTCTCCTTTTTCCTCTTCATAACTGAAGCTTGAGCTTCTATTGGCCTCTTTTCCCGTAACCTTTCCTGTCTATTCTCAGTAACCAATTCCAAAGCCTTGACATTGTTCATAAGATCTCTGTATTTGGTAAAAGGTTGAGCTACCAAATACCTCTGAAAGAAGGATCGTAATCTTTATCTGAATTTCTTTGCTCTCTTTTTATCCATATCGGCCAAATCAGGAGCATAATCTGACAATCTAGAAAACAGTCCTCATACTAGTTGATAGGTCTGATTACCCTGTCTCAAATTCAGAAACTCTGACATCTTCTGATCTCTAATAAAAGTAGGCACATACCTCTTATGAAAGATCTGCGTAAAGTCACCCCATGTGACATGCTAAAGGTCACTCCCATATCGGAGTCTTAACTCCAAAATCCACCAATCATAGGCAACTTCTTTCAAGTAATAGGTGGCAAGTTTGACTTTGTATTCCTCAACAACCATAAACTCAGAAAAAAGTCTTTGCATCTCAATAACTCATGTCTCTGTAACTTGAGTATCATTACTTCCAGAAAAAATCATCAGATTCATTTTTCTAAATTCAGTCATTAACTTCTGGAATCGATAGTCCTCCCGGGGTACACATATATCCCCTCTATCTTCATCTCCCTCTATATACTCTGTGGTTCTCTAATCTCTAACCCATCTAGCCTGATCTGACTCAGAACCGACTAATACTGCAAGAGTTATTGAAACTGGCATAGCCGAGGGAGTAGGGGTGGCATGAGTAGTAGGAGAGACATTTGTAGTCTCACTATGTCACTGGTTAAGATAGTCTCTTAGTTAATCTACATATATCTCTGGACATAGTACCCACCATAGTCATTAAAGTATCTAAAACCTACCACAAATCTGGCCCCTATGGTCTCTGATCACCTAGTGTCTGGGATTGAGGCTCCTGTTCATCATTTCTCGGTTCCCCCTCAAGAGGTAACTCACCTCCTCTTCTCCTCCTAACCATTTCGTATGCAAATAACTTGATGCATATAAATGACAAACAACATCACTCATTAAATAAACCACCCTTTATCTAGTAACCTATGTCTATAGTCTCAAATCCTAGATGTAGATCACCCAAAACTTTGGACTCTGATACCAACTGTGACGACCCGCTATCCAGGTGTCGCACCTCCTGGCAGAAAGGAATAGATATGCATAATGTAGAAGTAACAAACACAATTAAAATGCGATATTCGAACTCGCGACAGTCGCACTCCCCGTGTGTGATAACACGAAAGGAGATTTAAATTAAAAGAAAATCATATTCTTGATCTTTCAAATGAAAATTTGATAGAGTCTCCCCTTTTTAGTAACTATTGACTACCTGGGGTTAATACAAGAATCTGATCAAATCAATATAACACTTCTATCATCAGACAAGTTGCCATCAATGATCTACTTGGCCGCCCAAGACATAATATACGATATATATATAATTTTATATCCATAAGACTATCCACAAAACTATGTATAAAAGGGTCTCATGTGTCAAAACTATACATTTGCACATGTTTCAAACAAAATAACTATGTATAAAAGTATAAACCAACTACTAAAACGAAATAAATAATTACGTGTCTCAAACAAAATAAAGGTTCCAAATAATTTAATAATTAAAGAAAGGAAAAGAATTTCGAACCAAACTAATTTATGAGGGTCTGGAAGAGTAAACCAAAATTTGGTATTCCTAAATGAAATCTAGATCTTTTTAGGTTAGACGTCTCAAACATTTCACCCGCTTCTAATTCTACTCTTGAAGGGAGAAGAGATATAACCATAGTTCCTCAAGTTTCACCCGCAGGCTTCACACAAACTTTGGAAATCCATATATAATCCGCATTCCTCAAACTTCACCCGCAGACTTTACACAAGCTTTTGGAGGAATTTTCGTACCATCACTTTCTCTTTATATTCTTTATGTTTTTCATAAGATAAACACTACCATTTATCACAAGAATTACACTAGTTTTACAACCAAATATCGCAAATAAAAAGTTTCCATAGTTACCCCAATCATAGCATCCCATTGGATTATCTCAATGAATTAACAATACAAACAAGTTTTAATAAAACAGTAATATCTTGAACTGCAATGCATGAATCAATATGAATCAAATTGCCACACAAAATTAAGCATAAAGCTACAACTTTTATGTTCATAGCTAAGTTCAATTCTAATTGTACAAAGAAATCCAATACAAAATTTTTTTAACCCAAAATCTATAATACCATTTGCGCAGTCATAGTAGAACTAACATAACTTTTTCTGCATACCTTAGATTGAGATGATTCTAGTGGCCAGTTAAAGATAAGAGATAGAACTACAATTTCTATATTTAGAGCTTTGCCTAATTCAACATAGAATGAAGCTCAAAATCGAAGTGAATTTCAGCACTGAAACAGGATAGAAAACAGAGTTTTCTGTAAACTTTGTGTTATGTTTGCAAATTCATCAAAAATTCAATTATCTATGAAACTCTTTGAATCATATGCCACATTAAATCCATGGAAGTCTAGTTTCATTAGGAGAAAACCTTACTTAAATTGCAGTTGTGTAGAAAAATATATGACATAAAAAATAGGGCATGGTCAAGCTATAAAACAGATCAGAATTTTCAATTTCTATACCTCATATTCAACATCTGATATTTCTTTCTTCCTTTCCCCACTCTACTCTAATCACAATATGATAACAACTTAAGAAACATGTTATTCATGGTTATTAGGTATCAAATAAACAACCACAAGCAAGATCCTTGCCTTTAGAAGCTTAAAATCCACTTTGCTATCCTATGTGCTTCTTCCTCCAAATCCCTAGCCTTCCAAGTATTTTCAGCTTGTTCTAGAGTTGTTTTACTCATTTTCTACACTTCCTTATGTTAGGGACACTCAATAGTTGGATGGAGGTTATTGAATCCAAACTTAAATGGATGTCTTAATAGAGTTTGGGGGTTGTTTTTGGTGAGAGGAATGAAAGTGACGAATTTAGGGAGAAAGGTATAGTTTCTCTCTATCTCTTAGGTGGTGTCAAAGGAATTAAGCTATATGTCTTTCTTTTTATTAATGTGGGCCCCCTCCTAAGCACATGTAATATCTAGTAATAAGCCAAGTGTCTTACCTTATGCCTTGTAATTGTGTGATATGTGCCCTTTTGTGGGTCCCACACCAAACCCTTTGTGGGTCCCACACTAAACCCTAATTTGGTTTTATTCTCGATTACTCCTTTTTGTCGGTATGTCCCACTAGTCTATACTAACTTAATATACACAATTTATAATTAAAATCATAACAAAATAAAGCATGTATCGCATATGAAAATTCGTGAATTTTAACACAAAATAATGCAAAGAATTTAAATGTTCTCAGTAAAATAAAATAAGAAACAGGTGACTTGTAAATGTAAATGCATGTACTACAAAAAAAAACCCCTTTTTGCGATGAATTTTGAGATGAATTTTTAAGAAAAATTCATTGCAAAAATTATTTGCGATAAATTTAGCGACAAACAATTTTTTTTGTTATTAGCTCGTCGCAAATTTTAGCAACCAAAAATTAAAATTCGTCACAAATTAGCGACGAATTCTACGACGAATTGAGGTTCGTTGCAAATCTACGACGAACTCTTTTTATCACTAAGTTTGTCGCTGATCTACAACGAACCGAAATTGGTTGTAGTTTTCATTTTGGTAGCAAATTTCGTTACAAATTTTGCAATAAATTTTGCAACGAATCTGGATATTTTAGGTCGAAAATTTAGCAACAAATTTTAAAATTTTGCAACAAAAATCAAATTGAATTCTATAATTTGACAATTTTTCTTGTATACCATGTTCTTATCTCTCATCCAACATCATAATTAATTAACAATCAATCAACCATCCATCTAACGGCATCAACCAACCATCAAGCAATACCACCATCAACCAACCATCCAACAACAATATCATCAACAAACCACATTATCAGCATCATCAATATTATCAACATCATCAGTTACTAACAATGAAATAACAATAAATAATGTCAACAACAAACACAATACAAAGTCACAATATTCAAAGATAATAATATGCAAAAACCATATTCAAATGTAACCATTAAATAACATATAGAAATGTTAAGAAATACCACCACCAACATCATCATCAAATAAATCATCATTATCGTCACTATTTTTACCATCAGGAGGATTATCAGAAGAAAACAGAAATTGGGTCGTCTGATTTAAACCGAGAGCTAACTGAAGATGCCGCATTATGAAATTCTAGTTTGCACGTAACTCGTTGAGTACGTCCTCATTTTGCCTTTGCTATACGCGTAATTCTTCAATTTGATTGTCTTTTTCTACTAGTAGCTCCTGTAACTGGCTCATCCGATTATTCATTTGCATCATTTCTTCGCTTACAGCTGCTGGAGTGGAAGAAAATTGACCGGTGATTCTATAAATTCGGCTCAAAGAGCCCATCCCAAATATTATTCCTCCCTTTTTTGCACCATCACTTGCCTCGACCCATAAAGCTATACTATCAATAGATAACTCAGATGAGTCAGCATCTTCATTACCGATCGAATTCCGCTGTAACTCATCATATCTCTCATGCATTGTCATTACATAATTTTAAATGAAATTAGTGTAACAACATATATAATATTGAAAAAAAGAAAGCAAAGTGTTCATTTATAGTTTAACAATGTAATCATATATAAAAAAAAATTCAAAATACAAAATTTTATTAATTATTAAGCCATTGACAGTTAACAATATGATACAAAAAATAATATATGCATCACACATTACAAATTTAACAATAAGGTATCCTCTCATTAGAATTAAAATTGAGCAACTATTACGTGTTTGAAATTATTATAACTCCAACGAGTAAGAAAATAGTATAGTTATGTAAGAAAATTGACCTATCATAAGGAGAGGGGAGGTTATTAGTCATGTGTTTAGATTGCAAAGACATTATTATCCCCATAAATTTAATTAATATTAATAAAATAGAAGAGTAATATTCATCTTCTAAATTAATCATGAAAAGAAAATTAAAAGAGATTAACCTAATAAATTTATCATCCAACGTTATAATGACAGATTCAACAAAATAAATTTAAATCAATACTGAAAGTGTTTATAAATTCAAAATTAAAAGAGATTAATATTAAAATAAAGGAAAGTTTTCAAATTAAATACCACAACAGTTTTAACTCTCTCCTCACTCCAGCTCTTGTCCTTTTTTTTTTTAATGTCAGCGTGAAAGTCTCTATAAATGATGGCTGGGATCCCATTTCCTTGGCCTAAAAAAAACATTGTTAAATATAATGAAATAGTTATAAAATAAATAAATTAAAATTTAAAAAATTTGTGTTTTAATAAATTACCAATCTATTTTTATGCTCATCAATATCGATTGAGCCTCCCGCATAAATAGCAGACATTTTCCCAGAATTAAAAGATTGATTCTTATTTTGCTCACTCCTCCATTGGCTCTCATCGGATTCCCAGAAATCCAAAATCATGCGCCAATTTTAATCGGTTATGTAGTTTGGCTTCCTTCTGCTAGTCTTTGCATGACTTAATACCCCTCGAATGTGATGCCCATATTTTTTTGTTAAAAATTCTTCTTATTTCAAACTCCTCCGCCTTGTCCCAAGTGAACTGTCGTTGCAATAAATAAAAAAAACAATTAGTTATATTAAAATTATAAGCATAGTTTTATATTTGAACTAAAAGACGTAATTTACCTTAAACTCTCTCCACTATAACTCTTTCATTTCATTTAGAGTGCTATAGTCACTCTCCTCCCCAGTGGTTGTTCACAATTTGATTAAGCTTTTGAATAACATGTTCATAATTTATGAATCTGTTATAATATTACAAACAAAAAATGGTAAGTAAATAAAATAATTGAAAAATTCATATGCTACATAAATAAAAGAATCAATAGTGATGAAGAACCAAATTTAATATTTACGAATCTCCACAAGGGGCAATCACCTCTCGCATGTCTTCCCCCTTGACATGCGAAGGTGCAATCGAAGGGGACGATGAAGGTGTAGCAGTAGTAGGTAAAGGGAAATAGGAAGGTTTAGCTGAAACAAACTGCGACTCTGAAGAGTCCGGTCTTCCATTACTACTTCGCATTTGCCCCCACGTCGATACTGTCAATTATAAATGTTAAGATAATAAAGAAAATAAAAATTGTCAACTTTAAAAAAATATAATGGAATACATAAAACTACTTACCATATTTAAATTAATGAAATATTAGCTTATCGCAAGCCACCATAATTAAAAGGATTCGTTTCAAATTATCTGTAAAAAAGAAAAAAATATATTAACGAGTAAAATACAAAAAATAAAACATGAGCCAATAAATATGAAACAAATTGAGAATTGAAATTCAACAATAAAAAAAAAACCAGACGATATTAGGGTTTTATTTGAAATAAGTAAAGTCAATAATAAATGAACGGAAAAATTCAACGAAAATGGAAATTATGATGTTTACCAAGAAAAATCGGAGAAGGCGTACGAGAGTCAGTAATCAGTCGAAAAGCACGAGCACAACCACCTCTGTTAGTTTGTTCTTTTATCACCATGATTTTTAAAAGAAAAAAAAAAACAATTTCATGTCACATCATTTAGAGCTTAATGTATTTTCGCTGTCAAACAAATAAGGAAAAAAAACCATATTTTATAATAAAAACAGATATGAAGATATCAAATGTTGTATAATGAAGACTATATTACCATATATGAAGATAAAATTCAATGTATTAAGAAAAGAAGACTTACCCGCCATCAAAGACAGACTCGACCAATTGACTCTCAAAGACTCGGGCAGCCTGTCACAAAATGAATCAAGCTAATTCTTAACTATGGTTGGATGTCATCTTTATCGTGTTCTACAATAATGTTTAATAATCGTCACAAATAACACAATGTTGAGTGATCATTGTTTGCTGAAATCTTATTGATGCACAATAACACAAAGGCAAATTGCTTAGGTCATGGGATCTATTTGAACATCCAATATTGCCCCAGATGAAAAAATATTGCATGAAGGGAGAATGAAAAAGGTTCTAATCAAAAGAGTTTGATAACGGTTGAATGTGAAAATTTAACGATTACAAATAACAAATCATAAAAAAATAAAAAATTATATAAATTCAAACAAATTAAAAAAGAAAAATTCAAACAAAAAAAAAGAAAAAAACATAAAAAAACAGAGAGGGAGGGGGCATTAGTTATCGGTTTCAATAAGGTTGTTTGTATGATATATGCCAACATATGGGTCATAAGCTAGAAGCATAGAAATCCCAAACCTTAGCCCGAAATTCCTTTGATTCATTACCGTTAAAATGCTTTCCTAAGTGGAATACAAAGCATGAAATTTTTGAAACCTCTAACTTTATGATTGTTGGTGTTATGACTTGCAATATACCCAGATGACTAATCATACAATAATTACACAAAATGGACACACAAATTTTATCTCAAAAACCTAGATAGAGAAAATCACATAGGAGGAGAGCAAATAAATACACTACGAACAAGAAGAAAGTATGCAAACACCATTAAAAAAAATTCAAACAAATAAAAAAATAAAAAAATAAAAAAGGGAGGGAGGGGGTGCTGCCCCTCCCTCCCGTGGCGGCCGTAAGAGTCACGGCAGGTTGAGAGCACCGCGGCCCTCGCGGCCGCTCGAGGCCGCGATCTCCTCGAGCACCGTTGCACCAGATCCGGCGGAGAGCAGCCGAATCTACACAAGAGAGAGAGAGAGAGAGAGAGAGCTTACCTCTACCAATGGAGTGGAGTGGGGCAAAGGAATCCTTCAAAGAAAGAAAAAAAATTTCTAAGTTGAAATGAAGCAAAACAAAGGAAAGGAAGGAAGCAAAAATTTCTAAGTATAGAAAATTTACAATAAATTTTGTGATGAACATTGTGTTCATTGCAAATTTTGTGACAAACACTAGGTTCGTTATAAATTTTGCGACGAACTCTAGGTTCGTCGTAAAATTTGCAACGAATCTGTTTTTTCGTCGCTAATTTGTAACGACTTTTTTTTGTTGGTGAATTCGTTAGAAATTTGCGACCAACTCTTTTTTATTAGAAAATTTGTTACTAATTGATGACAAACCTTTATTTGTCGCAAAGTTCGTCGCTAAAAATATATTTTTTTGTAGTAATGATTTAATAGTTTCTCAAAATGGGACCTTATAAGATATCACGGCCAGTCTGAAAAAGCTCATTAAAATGGCAAAGGAATGGCAGAAGGCAGCATCACTTAAAACAAAAGGAACTGTGCATCAGAGGACAGAAAGTAGGATAAATACAGGAATTGGTGCATCTTCTGCGGCAAACATGGGTCACTTTGTTGTTTACACAGCTGATGGAAGTTGCTGCTCAATTCTCCTTTCATTTCTAAAGTTCGAAATTTTTAGAGCTACGGAGAATGTCAGGAGAGGAGTTTGGCTTGCAGCCTGATCGGTTGCCATGTGATGCATTTTTTCTGGAGAACATAGTCTCTTAAATCCACGGAGGGTTAAGTAAGGAGTTAGAAACAGTTTTGATTTTGTCTCTTGCAACAAAGGACTGCTCAGCATTTTCTTCTCTGTCTGTCCAGGATTGTCTAAACTGCGACACCATGATATGATGACTTAGGAAGTAATAGCAGTTCTGTGACTATTCTTTCATAAATTGATGGCTTGGATTTTTATCATTATTAGACACAATGGCAAGGCATCTGGTAGAGAAACAAATTAAATTCAAAGTTTTTGAAACAGTTTTAGTAGTAGCATGTGACATACTAGAAATGGGTTAACCAGGATAAAATTGCAGTGTGAATTTGAGACTGCAAAAGTTAGATCATTGTATTATATAGAGTTGAGGGTTGTTCATTAGGCGAGCTAGGTAGTATCTCTAGCATCATTTCTGACGAAACTTGTGTGCCTCACAACTAACGATGTTCTAGAATCATTCATCATGCGCATCCTGTGTTGCTGAAATCCACTCATATTAGTTTCATCAATTTTCTGCAATTGTTGGGCCTCTTTTCCGAGTTTTTGAAGCTGAACCATAACATTGTTATGAAGTGACTGAATGAAACAGTGCATGTTATACATTCATGTTTTGCGATGCCTACAATTCCATTTTGACGGGATCCAGACTTTCCTTCTGGATGGCTTGCTGGTCTCAGCTCATTTGGCCCTCATTAGTCAACATCTAAAATAAGTTCACTTATCAAGCTTTCTTGTCCTCGGTAAAAAGTTTCATGTTTGTTTCATGAGCTATGAATCTGCTGCAGTTGGAAAAGCTTAAGCTCCTCACAGATAGTCAGATGCTTCATTTATTTCTTCGTTTTCCCTATCCCTTTGTGTCTAGCTGTTTTCCATAATAACTATATACTCCGAAATCATTGTGGCCACAAGACGAGGAATGCAAATCTAGCCTAGAAACGTGAGCAGGCCTATGCATCAAAACTTGACCTTTGTCGTAACATAGTTGCAAACTGATCATACGTTTTTTGTCTTTTACATTCTATTTTAAACTTAAATCAGAAGTAGCTGTAATCACATACGCTAAAATAGAGATGGGACTGACTTCAGACAATTTCTTTCTTTCTTTTTTTTTTTCCCTTATGTTTCCCATCAGCTTATCTTTGTCTCTTTCATCCAGAAAGACTCATGGAATTCATTGTCTGCAGAAGTGTGTAGCTTGTGAATAACGAGAAATGGCTTTGAATTTAATAAGATAATGGCTAAACATAATAAAGGGTCTCGTAATGGAGGCATCATTGGCATTAATATTAAGTTGAGATTGCTTCCACTTGATATACTCAATAAGGGCTTGATTATGGTTCCTTACTCTGCTATAAAAGGTGCAAAAAGCTGGCAACAATTCCTGCACTTGTTAGCCTCACCAATTTAGCATTGGTTTTGTTCCTTCTCTTTTTTTTTTTTGGTTTACAATAGCCCTTTGAGATTCATAAGAGATTGTCCTAGATATAATCTTTTATCTATCTATTTTGGACTATGCTTTTTTAATTTTTTGGTTTTGCTCCCCTCTTGTAAGCAAGCACGATGGATCAAACGAATGTCATGAAAGTACCGCAGCATAAGCCTTCCACTGAGAGAAGAATAGTCACTGAAAAAGGGCTAGACATGTTACAGAAATGATCTGCAACACACTGTGGGCAATAATGGCCTATTCATCTTCTAGAGTCCTTACAGGAGATTCCTAGTCGAGGACTTATAGAGCTGTTCAAAATGTATTGAGCAGCAAGTTTAGGTGGCCAAGTAATGGCCCTTTCAAGTTGCCATGTTATGGTTAAGAACTTCATTGATAGTGTATTTTTAACAGTGCGCTGGTAGAGAACGTGCAGTCAGTTCTTCTTTGCCATCTAAGTTGCAACATCGGAAAGAAAGACAGAAATAAGAGAATTTCTTTTAATGATTCATTAATGTGCCCATCTGCAAAGGTGTCAAAAATACAGATCCTTGAGATACAGTGACTCGGACACAATGGTGTCAAAGGCATGTTCGGTCACATTTTCAAATCAAAGTGGAAGGACATGCCTCATTTCTATTCTTGTCTGTCAAGTCGCTCATGACTAATTTGGTCCAAAGTTCCCAGGCTTATAATATTGTGAACATGAGGCACAACTGTGAGGAATGGCTATGCGAACAGTGCATACACCATCATACTGTTAAGTAACTGCTGCCTGATGGATCATTTGGTGTCAATTGGTTAGAGTGAATGACTGACTTGGCAAGTTCTCGTGTAAGAAACAACGTGTTAACATTTAGTCCAAAAATGTGGTGTATGATTACTGTCAGTGGTTACCATATTTAAACTAGTAACATAAAATGATCTATGCTATGTATAGGAAGGGTTGCAGTTGGGGGTACTTCCGCCGGGTTCAAAAACAGGTGCTGCACCCGGAGGCATTTGAGTTTAATTACTAAATACATAATCAACCATTACTGCTGTCAGTCAGTTGGCAACAATGATTCAAACCGACCGAGGTGGAAAGCAGATTTGAAGATATACCTTTCACTCTGTATGGAGGATGATATACACATTAGGCCAGTGTAAAATGACGCTCGTATACTGAGAACGGACCAAGGTGCAAGAGCTAAGGGCAAAAATAGTACTTCGGTACCATACTTTTCTCAAAGTATCTTTTCCTATAACAATATCAGATATCTTAGTCAAATTCTATGCAGCATTTTACTTGCAACAATAACAAGGTGAGCTGGTAGAATGAAAATTAAAGAGAGAGCATATTATAAAGTATATGTCCACCGTGGAACTAAGATCCTTTCTTATAAATATATATATACAATATATATATATTGTGTATTTATATATATATACACAATATATATATATATATATATATTGTGTTGTCCAGTTAATAAATTAAGCCATGTTAGTAATCCTCCTTTCAGACCCCGCTTTTGACATGATAAATGATTCTTGCTTCTGCGATATTCTTGTGCATTTCCCTTGAAAGACACCATCACCATCATCACAAGGCCTTTTGAATAAAGCATGACATGGTCCTAAATCTTTTGGCTGAATGAGATTTTAGCCCAGGAAACAAGAAATGCTCTTTGATTCACTAAAAGTGTTGAAAATTCGGTACATGGCACAGAGGAATCAGACAGAAAGAAGTACATTTTGGACGAAAATATCAATTCATCAATCTTACATTGTGCACAAAAATTCTTTTGAAAACTAGTTTCCAGGTTTGACTTGGCTATTGTCCTAATTATTTGGTGATGCGGACTAGTATTGTGCAAGGTTCTTATTTAATTAATCTACTGGTACCAAGACATGAAATTCTTATTCCAAGTTAGTGATAGAATCATCTCTAGTAACGACATTTACTTGTCAACATACCAGTTTACATAATCATAATTTTTGTCTTGTGTGCTTGATACAAAGTTTCAGTCCGAGTTAAGAGTCCTCTCTTGCTAACTAGGTTCTACATCAGAAAGATTATTTTTTTTTGTAAATCTCACCCAATCTAGCTTAGTTTCCATAAAATGACCGCATAGTGTAGGACATAAGTTCTCTCTCTCTGTGGAATTCTGGCAACTTTTTTACTTAGTTTTACATTTATTTTTTCAGATTGCAACACATGCACAGGTAACTTATATAAATAGGGATGTTCATTCTACCAGTATTTGCACGGCAAAAATCAACATCTTGAGTCAAACACAACAGCAACATCTTTCTCTTGATTTCGCATCACTTATAGCATATAGTAAGATAGTATGTTCAATCCAGGGAAGCTAATCGGAACAGAATGGATGGCTCAGATGGCAGCAGTCATCAGGAGAAAAAGAATTACTTTCAGAAAGAACCTTGGCACAGAGGTGGCCTATCATTAACCTGTGTAAAACAATTTTGGTTCTTGAAAAAAAATTAATAAACTTTACATGGTTCATATGTTCTTCCTTTACCATTCATTTCAAATGTCCAAGTGATGTTACTACATTAGAAAAAAGAGCCATGATCCTAATTTAAGACTGCAGCTAATTTTAAATCATAAACATGAGATTAATTAACACCTGTCTCAGTGACCACTTAGCATTAATATGAGATTATAAATGACAAATAGGAAACCCGGTGACAATTAGATTTGGATTGAGTTGCAAGCATTGATGGAAATACAAAATTTTAGATTTGCAATGATTTTCATTTCATTCAACTTGATTTTGATAGACAAAATATAGAAATTCTTGGATTGTATTTTCATCCTATATTGGACATACTATTTTAACCAGAGACAAGGGTCCTCCTCCCTTGATAGCAGCCATGCTTTCTGTTTTTGTCTCCATCCTTTATCCTTATTCCATGATAGTTTAGAAGTAATGCCAAGGCTATGAAAGTCTTCCAAGTTGAGACAACTCTTGTTGTTGTGGGATGCGCTCTTTGACATGTCCAAGAAATTGTTGTACTTCACAAAGATTCAGCCAGTAACTAAATTTTCAGTTTTGACATTCTTTGGCAAATGACAAGATGGATCACATTGCCAACACTAAGCATCAAAGAAGCTTTTGTTCTTGGCACTTTTGCCAGTTAACCTTTGTTTTAGTTGATCAAAACAATTTCAATTTGAGGTTGAATGAAATATTTCTTAAATGAAGCCAGCATGGATAGTTATGTATGCTTTGTCTTGATCAAAACAACTTCTCAATTTTCCTTAAATAGAAACCGAGGCAAAACCAACTCAACTTCTCAATTCAAGAGCCACAAGACCTGCATTTTTCAAATTGACCTGAGATCACTTGAATACTTTTTTGAAGGAAGCCAGGATTATCAAACCAAAGAAGTTCATCTCAACTGCTTGGATGTGGCAGAAAAAGAGTTCTTTACAGAAGGAACGATGGCCCAGACATGGCTAATAATGGCCTTTTGTTGTTTACAGTAATGATGGGAAACACTTTGTAATTCCTCTCACATCTTAACAACTTCATCTTCATCAAGCTGTTTGAAATGTCTGAAGATTTTGGGTTGCCAGGCGGTAGACCAATCACTTTCCCATGGGATGCAAATTCCATGGAGTGCATAATGTTGCTAGTAGAGCAAGGCAAAAGTGAGAGATTAGAGAAAGCATTGTTGATGTCAGTTGCAACCCCTCCCTGTCATCTTGGCTTTCTTCTCATTGTAGTCTGGCAAACCAACAGCTACTTGTCTGTGCCTAATAAGTTCAGGATAAATACTTTCTACCATCATTGAAAAAGAAAAAAGGGAATTTCTCAGAGGCGGTGCACCCACCAGGCACAGTTGGGGCGAGGTGTTGAAGAGGTTTAATTTTCCACTTTTATTTTTGGACGGGCAGTATTCTTAGCATTTTTCTGTGATGAATTCTATTAGCCTCAGTAAAACAATCACATTCTTCATGTGCAAATCAGAATGTTTATGTGATCTTCATACATTGGAAAAGAAACATTCCATAATCCCAATAATGTAAGACTTCGAACTAAAGATATCTGGAGAACAAATTAGAATCAATCAATAAATTGCTGGACAAGTAAGAATACATATGCTGAGTTCTAAAACGAGTCTTCCACTGCGATTAGTATTGGGTAAAAGATCAAGTTTTGTTGGTCTAATACATCTTAACTCTATGAACCGAAGATTTCCCAAAAGCACCTGTTTAGTCATCATTTCTCGTCTATCAAACAACAAAAATGCACACGCTTCAAATTCCAAGGAAAAATCATCATTAATGTCGGCTTTCTGTGTCTTTTTGGTATAGTCCTCTGTTTATGTTTTCCGATCAACGTGTCTATGAAGAGCACTAGTCAGGGGACCATCCTACTTTTAGCTACCAAGTCATTGGATAACGCTATGGAACTAATATTTATTTGCTAATAAACTTCAGAATTTTGTGAAATGATCCAAATATGAACAATATCATTAAATCTGCATCTAGCGCTATTTTGATCTGTTACAGGTGGATGAATGGTGATCCGCATATTTCAACTGAGCGTGAAACTAGTAAGAAGACAAGGCTTGTTAGGCTAACATGACCCTGAACTTCCTCAACTGAAATTTCTGGCTCAAATTATGGTGTCGTGGTGACAACTTCCCCTATTCAATCTCCCAGCCATGTCAATACAGCAATCCATTATCCTGTGTAAGCTTCAATGATCATGCTTATAGTTTTTCTCACCTTCTAATTTTGCAGGGGAAATATTCCTGACATTTGAAACTCCATGATACCGATGGTGATGCCACCAGAGCAAATGTTAGGCATATTAATTGTGACAAAAGGAGTGCAAACCTATGGACTGCAAGAGGTTCTGTAGTCTTCGCTGCATGGTTACGAGGACAGGAAGTAATCTCAGTACAATCAGAAGTAACCACTTAGTGAGCAATGGTTTTTATTCACCAATATAAGGAATACTTGGCCGGTGTAAATTTTAGTTAAAAGATTTTTGTACATAAGTTTGGGAGAGTTACATACTTGGGCTGGAGCTCCAAGACTTTGTCACATTTTTATAAGTTTGCCACTTGTTTAATCCCATCAAAGCACCCCGGGCTGTGTTTCCTCTTAGGTGTAATTAATGGAGACAACAAATAGAGTTGCCAAAGTTGACAAGATTATTAGTATTTAAAATATTCAAAGACATAAACAAGAAATTACTTCTCCTCGGTTGAAACCTACTTGATTATTTCTCTGTTTGATCAACTATAGGTGACATTTACAGTAGCAGCTACTTCTGTTCTTGTGACTTTCGCTTTTCTTCCCTATTACTTGGGGTTCCCAGAAAATGAGTAGATTATGAAAAAAATTAGAGATCATGATGTTCAAGTATGAAAAGAACTCCATGGCCATACATTCATCAAAATCCTACCATCCTAAAGCTATATATAAGGGAGTCTGCTTGGAAGTTCTCCAGGTGAACTATTTTGCAAATTAGACAGCGTGATGAGAAGTACCATCAAACTCATCAAAATTGCAAAAAAACAGCGAATCAAACAGAGAAACATTAGTGGGGCTAGATATCTTACATGCATGATGTGGGTGATCTTATAAGCACCTGGTCTGCGTAAAATTTCCTTTTTTTTTTTTTTCTTCATATTTTCTGTTCTGGTATTATTTGAATTCAAATCATTGTGCTCGTTTTGGAAGTTCAAGTAGAAAAGTTTTAGACATCTTACATACATAAAGTGGGTGGGCGCCAGCACACTGAGTGCAAGGATGCGCATTGCCAAAGGAGAAAATAACACTGCTTTTGCAAACAAGGGAATGGAGTTCGGATATGAGGTGACCCATGTAGGCACCTAAATCATGTTTTTTGACTGTTGGAATGCGCATGTGCAATTTGCGTTTTCCAAATCCTATCATACTATTACTGTCTATTCTTCATGGGTGACTTTGAACAGTATTGTTATATGTTTCAATAAGACTGTTCTTGATGAAAACATTTTCTGCCTCCTCTTCCGTTGAACCTGGAGCTTCGGGTATCGTGAAGCCATACGAGACACCACACCTCATGCAGGACTTTGGATATCATTGCCTCTCAAAAGAGGACCAGATGTTTCTCTCTCATAATTCAAAGGACACAACATTTGTAGCAGCAGGATTTGGCTTAACGAGGTAGGAGATTTCTAAGCTATTTTAGTCAAATTAGAGTCCTCGTAATCATAAAGGCAATTGGAGAGTTTTAAGATTTTGCATGCAAATAAAGGGGCAAATCCTTTTCATGGATCAAATCTCTAACTGACATGGTGGTTTTAAGTGTATGTCAGATGCGTGAGAAAGGGCTTCAGTGCATTGGTGGTGACTCAGATGTCAACTAAATGGTCATAATGCACAGAAACTTCTTACGTTTCCTTATTTCGGAAATATTTCATGTTTCCAAAACAATTTCAAAACGGTTTTACGAATTAAATTAATTTATATTTACATAAAAGTTCTTATATTTTATATATTTTTTATATTTAATGAATTATTTATTTAATTATAATTTTTATTTTTTATATTAATTATTTTATGACTAATAATTGCATATTTAATTATTTTAAATTTTTATTATAAAATATGATCATTTTATTATTTTTATAAGATAATTAATATTTATATAAAAATCGTTATTTTTTTTTTATATTTACGTATTTGTCACATTTTCATTTCTTATATTCTTACAAATAACCATTTCACTGTATCGTTTTGTATATGCTTTTATTTTTTTCATTTTCGTTTCCATGCAACATAGTTAAATGGTTCTCGATTTCTTGCTTCTTTGATTTTTCCCCTTTTTTGTCGGTTGTTTGCAAGAGGGAGTGATGCTTGAAGAGCAATTCTCTACCGTTCCCATCCTCCTTGGAAATTGGTAATTACCCTCATTTAAGGCTCTGCTAACAGATTTCTAATTCTATTTTCAGGCTATGATTCTGTAATGATATATTTTATGTCAATAAATTATAGTTAAAATAACATCATCTCTTCACCTTTAAGATATAAGGATTCGAACTTCTCCTGTCTATTAAGAAAAAAGAAAAACATTCTGTAGATAATTCTGGGCCTTTTGAAATTCTAGCCCAGTGTACCTTTTGGAGGTAATTTCTCCGAATTCTTCGAATGCCGTCCCAGTAACATGGTAAGGGGCAGTGAGGAAGGAATCCTGGGCCAGGCCGTGGGTATTGCTGCAGACAGCCCATGAATCAGAGAACCCTGAGATGATTAAGCAGGAAAGGCACAGTACGATTGGCTGGCCCATACCCCTGGCCTCTTCCGCCCCACCCCCCCCCCCCCACCGGGGGGTGAGAATAGGGTAGAACGTGAACAACGACCAACAGATCTGAGTTGACCATCTCCCCCCCCCCTCTCTCTCCCAACCAATAGGATTTTTGCTTCACGCTTCGCGGGGGATTTTTGCTTCCGGCCGAATAACTTGAGAGTGGTTTTTCTGGGAATTGAACTGTTTTTTGCAGGGAATTGGAAATATGACGGAGAATTCCCAAGATCTCTGCGACATAATGGGAGATGGAGATGGAAGGAAAGAGATGCCTTCCGCCGCATCCTCCACCTTCACCTCTCCTCCCTCTTCTTACCGCTTATTTGGTCGCAAATTGACTATTCACCAGTCTATGGGTGGCGGCAAAGGTCTCTCTCTCTCTCTCTCTCTCTCTATCTGTTTGAATCAGTTTTGCCCTTTGCGTATTTGTGCATTTCTGTGTCTCTATGGTGTGAGTTTTTTAAGATGAACAGCAAAACCTAGATGGATGTGGAGAACGCCTCTTATGCATTTAAATGAACTGAAAATTTGCTGAGAAATTCAAATCATGGGATTAGAAACCATGTAAGAGAAAACCAATGGGAGCGGTTGCAGCTGGGTATTGTTTTGGTAATTTTAGGAGTAGAATGATTCTAGCGGGTGTAACTATGCTTTTGGTTTCTTTAGTCACGTTAGGAGAGGGAGAGAACTTGGTTTGTACCTTAACATCTAGCTAGCAAGGGGGAGGGTTATCTTATATGTATGCCAGGATTAGAAACAAAGTAAAAAATCCAATGGAAACAGTTGTAGTTGGGAACTGTTTTGGTAATTTTAGGAGAAGAATGATTCTCGTGGCTGTCAAGTATGAACTATGCTTTTAGTCACGTTAGGCGAGGGAGAGAACTTGGTTTGTACCTTAACATCTAGCTACTAAGGGGAAAGGGTTATCTTATATGTATGCCAGGACTAGAAACCAAGTAAAAAAATCAATGGAAGCAGTTGTAGCTGGGAATTTTTTTTGGTAATTTTAGGAGAAGAATGATTCTAGTGGGTGTCGATTATGAACTATGTTTCCTACACATCTTATATATGTATGCCAAGGTGGAGGGTAAGCCCAATGTTCTCTTGATTCCTACTTTAATTGTTTTGGTAATTAAAGCAGAGGGTTTCTAAATTTTTTTGTCACACCATGAAGGTTGAGTTAGTCAATGTGGGATTCAACAAGTCAAAATAAATGCCTTTTTTATGCTTCGTTGAAGAGACCAGAAGATTGCATCTTAAAAGCGTAGTTTTCAATTTTCCAGCTGGGGCTGAGGCTGGGGATGAGGGAGTGAATGTATTAACCTGTGGATATCTGAAAACCAGAGTATTGGCATGCTTTTTTCTTTTAGCACTTTTCTAAATATGTGTATTTCGTCTGTTTTTTCAGTCCACTGTTCGTGCATAAGCCTTTTTAGCTTTTTCATGATCAGCTGATGCCATTTCGAATACATGCACATACTTTTTTCTTCCCCGCATCCTTACCCTCATTCAATTCTCATTAGATGAATGGATGTACTGTCAATCCTTTTGTCTTAAGCTTCTACTGTCCTGGACCCTAAAGCTCTCGCATGGTCTATATTGACCAATGCTGCAACATTTTTTCACTTCACGTTATCTTTTGAATGGGTTAATTGGTAAATCATGCTCTTTTGTAAATCAAAATTGTCTCAGCTGCTGATATTATACTGTGGAAGCGGCGCCAGATTTCTTTTGGCATTGCAGTTGTTGCAACGGCTGCATGGTTCCTATTTGAGCGTTCAGGTTTATCATTCCTGTCAATTTGCTCTAATGTCTTGCTGATCTTGATAGTAACAAAGTATATTCGAGCCAGCTATGCAGCTTATAGAAATATGTGAGCTAAACTAACTCCTATTGTTTCAACTTTATATTTGTCAAGCTCAGAAGGCATAATCAGTTTTAAGGATGATTACTGTTTCTGTTTGTCCAGACAATTGGAAACAGTACCAGAACTTGAATTGTCAGAGGAATTGGTTAATAATGTTGCGGCTTCTTTTCGAGCTAAAGTAAATTATGTGTTGCTTATGGCTCATGATATCACTCTTGGCAAGGACTTTAAACTTTTTTTCCAGGTCAGTGGAGATTAACAATGTAATGCACCATTAACGGATGAATACTCTTTCTTATTCCAAGTGTTGGCATGCTAGTGTGGCCCACCTCAGAGACTAAAATTTGGCAATTAAATTTATGGACTAAACGTATTTCTCAATTAGAAAACCTGCCACTACACCAACACAGGGACTTCACATTAGAGTAGTGTGTGTAGACTGGAAAATGAAGAAGTAAAGGCATTCTTGATGGCAAACCAGCTGCACAGATCATTTACGTAGCAATCTCATGTATAATGTTGGTCAATATATGGGGAATTTGCTGCTATTGACAGATGCTCCATTTGAGTGTATGTACCTGTTCATCGCTTTTTTTTGGGGGGGTGGGGGAATCAATTCCTTCATCCACTAGCTTGTAGTGAAGCAAATCTTTGCCCAGGCCTTCCTTTTGTGATGGCACTCACACAAGTTTGATGAAGGCAGTTGCTCTGCTCAAAACTCCTTCAAGAACAAGAGAGAGCACGTTTATTTTCTTGAGTTCTTATTTTCAATTGATTTCAATGGCTCATTCAACTATTTTGGACAGGTGGTAGTTAGTCTGTGGATAGTTTCTGTCATTGGAAGCTTCTTCTCTTTCTTCACACTTGCATATATAGGTATGCACTTTGCGTTATGTGCGTTGTTTTGTGCTTCATTCAGTGTATTGTATCTCTCTCATTCCAATTCTAGTCCTACAATTTTCATTGAACTCTTTCATTTTAATCTCATGAACTGCCCTACAAATTATGTGGCGAAAGGCAGAGCCTGAATTATTTTTTTTTTCCCATCTAGCAGTCCACAAATTGCTCAGCTTTGAAAGTGGCTTTTGAGTTGGATGATTTTGTTCTTATGCTCATGCGATTCAATTTGATTGCAGGAACCATTATGTCTATTACCATCCCTGCCCTGTACAGCAGATATGAAGAACAAGTTGATAAATATGCTGGTCTGATCCACCAAAAGTTTTCGAAGCACTATAAAGTAGTAGATGAGAATGTTTTTAGTCGGCTCCCAAGGGGTTTGTCGAAAGAGAAAGAAACATAAATCTCATTTCCTCGCATAGAGGTTGCATCAGAGGCATGGAACCAGCTGTTATTAAGTCATTGATGTCCCGTCCATCTATCAGGGAAACTGTCGGAAGTTCCGACTTGCACTCGAAGTTGTGGTCTTCAAGATGCCTTGATACCGATGAAAAACAAGGGGAAGGAGATAAAAATAGGCCGGAACTAGAAAATATTGATGTGGTTTTCTTGTAGAAATGCTGAGGATTTTTACTGTAGGGGTTGTTGAGTCATGTAATCAATTTGTAGATGTTGCATGGGAGGGTTGTCTTGTAATCAATCATAGGACTTACCGTTACAACCTTAATATTATATGAGCTGCTCTGCAAAGGAGGATGTCGCCCTAATTTCTTTGCATTTATCATTTCCTGTAAAACATTTTGTATCTTACGGCCTTTTAACTGGTAAATTTACTTCATATCCCAGAGGGTCCTATACTAAACTTTCTGCAATCCTGCTCAACTCCTTGTGTACCAAATATAGGGGAGGGGTGACCCTTTCAGATCTTATGACACAAATTATTTACAAACCAGCGGCTAGAGCTATTAGGCTGCTGATCTTCCAAGCGGTTAAACAGGCGGCGGCCCCCAACTTAAGATGTACAAGTTGGAGAGCAAGGGCAACGCTTCATTGTATAAATTGGCATCACATCTAGAATTCTCGGAAAATAGTAAACAGAACTCATGGTATTAACAATGTCCGAAAAGAACTATTATCCATCTTATATGATGAAAATTTTAGAAGGTATAGTTCAAGCAGAGTGCTACAGTTGATGGATTTGATGTAATAGCACTTCACCGTTACAGCCTTTAAAGCCAAAACCGTTAACAACCTTACTATTCATCAAGAACTAAAGCAGCACCATTCCAGAACTTCACGATCAAAATGGAGATGACACGTATGCATTGCTCAATTCTTAACCAATTCTTTTGCCTTGTTTACCCAAACGTTGTATATTTCGTCCGAGAACAAAACAAAGTGCACCTGGAAAAACCATCAAACGAAGACAAAAGATATGATCTCTATCAGCTTCACCGATGACCAATTAAAATGTGATTACTGATTAGGCTTCTCGTAAGGACTAGTAAAGAATCCCAGCCAACAAGGCAAACAAAGAAGTTTCTCTAACTACTTGAAATTTCAATTTCAGAGTAAAGATACTTCCTTTTTTATTAAGTAAAAAATGCAGACAGTGTATCAGCAAGGTACTTCTTTCACAGAAACCGAAGTGGGTAGACAATACCTCTTTGAAGTCATTGGCAAATTCTTTAATTGTTGATACAGCTATTGTAGCAGCTTCGTCAAAAGGATAGCTGAAAAGAAAGTACCCGAGTTTGAGAAAGAACATCAACTATGAAAAAACTACCAAGAATTTAGCATTTTTCAAGTCCTTCACAATCAAATTCTCTCACACTCAATATGAACCAACATTAGAAGTGATTAACTCCATAACAGAATCAACTGCCTCATACATCTAATTAACTTTGTACTTAAAAAAAAAACAAAAAAAAAAAAGAAAGAAAGAAAGAATCACCTTTGATCTAACAAGAGAAACCATCGCATATCCAGGGTTTTCCCCCTTTTTATAAAAGAAAGATTTTCAATGGAAATAAATTGACATAAACTATAGGCATTGGAATTCAAAATGAGGAGCAACTCAAGAGCTTGATTGCATCTACTTACCCATAGACACCACAAGAGATGGCAGTAAATGCAATATACTAAATATTGTTCTCTTTAGCTAGGCGTAGGCTGTTCCTGTAAGCAAACGAGAGGAAGAGAGGGTGAGACAAAAAGCTCAGTTAGGGCAATGAAGCAACAGAATGGAGAAACAGTGCCAAGAAACAAGATTAGATACCTGTAGGCACTTCTCAATGAGCCCTCAGGGTTACTATCTGTATCATAGACAGGCCCAACAGTGTGAATAACCTGTGAAGCAGGCAGTTTGAATCCTCTGCGGAGTTTAATAATGTTAATAGAATAACCAAATCAAATGAATGATAGGGGATCATAGCCTACAGTACACCAGAATAACTTACGAAATAATCCTTGCTTCTCCAGTGGGGCAATGAACTCCAGGTTGTACCTCTGGGACATCATAGCATGCTGCTCAAAGTTTTGGACCTACAGCTCTATGTATAGCTGAAGAACACAAACAAGCCCAGATATGATAAATGATTAGCAATGCAACAACTTTTGTAATAGATGAGAAAAGGAAACACCCACCAACTCACCTCCATCTGCACCACCACCTCCTAGCATTTGCTCATTTGCTGGATTAACCTATTAAAAGTGTTAGAAAAAGCAGAATAAAGCAGAAAAACTGAGAGAATAAAGAAAAGCAGACTAAGAGAAAAATGACTTGTGTATATTGTATATACAATAGATTGTACAATAACCCTATAAATAGGGTGATTCCATGAGGTTAAACCCTAGAAATATAAAAAGAAAGATTACATAGAATATTTACAAGATTGTAAAGAATAAACTAAATAATTACAATATTGGAATTTTAGAAAGTCAATATTCTAAGACTTCTTTAATTTGGAAATCTCCAAAATTTATTCCCAATACTTGCAATATTAATTCCCAAGATATTTCTAAAATCTCTTCAATTTAGGAATTGCCAATATTCTTTACACCCCCCTCAAACTCAGGATGGGTGTAGAGAAGTCATCTTGAGTTTGCATAATAGATCATCATGACGTCCAGGAAGATGAGTCTTGGTAAAAAAATCGGCGAGGTTGATCGACAGAGCGAAGAAAGAATATTTGAAGATCACCATTAGTTATATGTTGACGAATAAAGTGACAATCAATCTCAATGTGTTTAGTTCGTTCATGAAAGACATCATTATGAGCAATCTGAATAGCACTCTGATTATCACAATATAGAGGACTTGGAGAAGAAGTAGGTATACCAAGGTCACAAAGAAGTCTCTGAATCCATAATAACTCTGCAGTAGTGTCAGCAAGTGCACGATATTCCTCTGTACTAGAGCGAGCTGTAAAAGTTTGTTTCTTACTACGCCAAGAGATTAAAGAATCACCAAGAAAAATACAATAACCAGTAGTAGACCGTCGATCAGTAGGATCACCAGCCCAATCAGCATCAGAATAGGCACGTAGCTGTAATGAGGATGAGACAGAAAAATGAAGTCCATGAAATAAGGTGCCTTTAACATAACGAAGAATCCGTATAAACGGCAAAAATGAGGAGATCGTGGTGCTGACCATAAACCGACCGACAATGTGAACAGCATAAGAGATATCAGGACGAGTGGCAGTAAGATAAATAAGACTGCCTACTAATTGCCGATATAAGGTAGGATCAGAAAGAAGGTTGCCATCTGTAGGAGAAAGTTTAACATTATGCTCAAGAGGGGTGGAAGCAATTTTATTATCTGAAATGCCTGAACGGGAAAGAAGGTCAGAGGCATATTTTGCCTGAGACAAATAATAACCAGAAGATGTAGGAGTAACTTCCAGTCCTAAGAAATAACTAAGATGACCGAGATCCTTCATTTCAAATTTGCCACAAAGAAAATGTTTGAATTTGGAGATTGCAGCAGTATCGCTTCCGGTGATAATCATATCATCAACATAAAGAAGAAGTAAAACAATACCATGATCGGTTTTCGAATGAAGAGTGCGAATCATAAGCACTAGGAGAGAAACCAAAATCAACGACAAGATCGTGAAAGTAGAAAACCAGGCACGGGGAGCCTGTTTTAGGCCATATAAAGCACGACGAAGACGACAGACTTTGTTGGCAGGATGTGAATAACCCGGAGGTGGTTTCATATAAACTTCTTCCTTTAGAACTCCATTGAGAAAAGCATTTTTAACATCCATCTGATACAAGGGCCATTGTTTAGCTGCAGCAACAGCAAGCAAGCTACGCACAGAGGTAAGACGAGCAACAGGAGCAAATGTTTCTTCATAGTCAATGCCATATTTCTGTGTAAATCCCTTTGCGACCAGCCGAGCCTTGTATCGTTCAATAGTCCCATCTGAGTGAGTTTTGATTTTATAAACCCACTTACATCCGATAAGAGTTTTGTCTCTAGGAAGATCAACTAAATCCCAAGTATGTGTGTTCTCCAAGGCTTGAAGTTCTTCTTGCATAGCTTGTTGTCAAAGAGGATTAGTACTAGCCTCTCGGTAAGATTGAGGCTCATGTAGAGTGGAGATTGTAGAATAACAATGATAATCAAGAAGACGAACAGGGGGTGCTCTTACTCTTGTTGGTCGAGGAGTGGATTCATGAGGCAACTCAGTTTCAGTGGAAGAGGGTGCAGGTCCATCATTTGGGAGAGAATCTGAAGGAGAAGCCGTAAGAGTTGAAGTATCTGTCAATGTATCAGAACTAGAAGGAAATAAATCAGAAGATACATTAGTAAGTAATGGAGATGTGGTACGAAAAGGAGATAAGGAAGAAAACATGATATTTTCCCTGAAGATGACATGTCGAGAAACTCGAAGACGATTGGAGACAGGATCCCAACATCTATATCCTTTGTGTTCAATGCCATACCCTAGGAAACAACATAATCGTGCTCGAGGTTGTAACTTATTATGCTCATGAGGTTGAAGTAACACAAAACAAGCACAACCAAAGACTTTGAGAGAATTATATACTGGTGAAGAACCATATAACCGCTCATAAGGAGAGATATTAGAGATTGTAAAAGAAGGTATTCTATTGATGACATATATAGCTGTAAGAGCTGCCTCACCCCAAAATTGTGATGGACAAGATGCAGAGAAAAGTAAAGACCGAGTTATATCAAGAATGTGTCGATGTTTTCGTTCTGCTCTACCATTTTGTTGGGAAGTACCTGGACAAGAACGTTGGACAATGGTTCCTTGCTGTTTAAGAAATATAGTAAGAGTAGACTCAAGATATTCAGATGCATTATCAGTACGTAAGATCTTGATGGTTTGAGAAAATTGAGTTTGAACCATTGATGCAAAGTTTTTGTATATTTGAGGTAATTCTGAGCGGTTTTCATCAAATAAATCCATGTAAAACGGGAGTAGTCATCAATAAACACAACAAAATATTTTGACCCACCCATAGTTGGTGTAGGAGATGGTCCCCAAATATCAGAGTGAATAAGATCAAAGGGAGCATTAGAAATAGAATCATTTGTATTAAAGGATAAAGCCGGTTGTTTTGCAGTTTGACATGAAATACATTGAAGAGATTCATCAGTAACAGAACCTAGTGAACCCGAAGAAATTAAAGAACGAAGTTTATTAAGAGATAGATGACCTAGACGAAGATGCCATAAGTGAAAGGATGAAGGAACAGTGAGACAAGAGAGTGAGGAACGACTAATAGGAATGTGAAGAGAAGTAAGTCCGTATAGACGTCCAACCTTACGGCCTGTCCCAAAGATCTTTCCCGTCTGAGGATCCTGCACACGACATCCAATAGAAGTGAATATTATGTCAAATCCAAGTTCACATAATTGACCAACAGAGATAAGATTTAAGGTAAGTGTAGGGACAAAAAATGTATCCGGTAAATCTAAAAAAGAGTTAGAAAGATGACCAATATGAGTGGTTGGCATGGTAGAGCCATCAGCTGTATGAATCATAGATGGTGTACTAGGAGCGGATAAAGAAGTAAAAGAATGAGAATTATGGGTCATATGGTTAGAGCAAGCAGAGTCAAAAAACCAAGAAGAAATACCTGATACGGTAGAAAGTGCAGTATGTTTCCACCTCGCCGAAGAAAGAACTTGTTGTAAAAGGGTTTGAAGATCACCAAGAGATATTGTTGGCTGAGAAGAAGAGGTAGTAGCAGAATCCTCAGTGGCAGCAATAGCAGCAGATTGTGAGATATGTCGAGAACCTGTAGCAGAACGATTTTGGGATTGAATGACCTTCTTTGGGCAATTTTCAATAAGATGACCTTTCTCTTTGCAATATCTACATTCAATCATAGGATTAGCAAGACATCGACTAGAAATATGTCCTCGCTTCTTGCAAAACCTACATTCAACAGTGGGACAATTAGGAAGGATATGACCTGACTTCTGACGATTTTACGAAATTTGGAAATTTTGGTCCTCGAGTAGTGGTGGCCAATACAACATCACTATGTTGAGGTTGGAGTAATCCCAGACGAGTCTCTTCTGATATCAACTCAGAAACCTGCAGTTTCAATAGTAGGGAGAGGATGTCGATGAAGTAGAGAAGCTCTAACAGGCTCAAAATCTGATGTTAGAGCCATAAGAAATTGGACCAGACGTCCTTGGTCTCGATATATTGCATATTTACTTGCGTCAGTTGTGCATTGCCAATGGGGTTCAGAGAGAGCAAGTTGATCCCATATTGACTGTATACGGGCAAGAAAATCATTGATTGATTGACCTCGTTCTTGTCGCAAAGAGTGAAGTTCTGTGAGCAATTGATACTGATGAGCCAGATCTGATGTAGTATAGCGACTTGCAAGAAGGTCCCAAACTTCTTTAGCCGTCTCAAAACGACTAAATTGCAGATGAATAGAAGGTGCGGATATGTTACGAAACCAAGTAAGAATTTGGTGATTTTTGCTATCCCAATCTTCAAGACGGTTGCCAAAATCATCATCCGATTCGTCATCAGATTTTATAGGCAATTTGATATCTCCTGTAACATAACGCCATAGCCTCCTACCCTTAAGAAAACTTCTCATCCCTTGAAACCATGCCTGATAGTTGTATCCATCAAGCATAACTGATATAGGTTGAGAAATATCTAATTTCTCCATAACTCGACAAAAAAGAAAGTGTTTAATTGATAAAATAAAATCAGATCGAACACCTAGTGCTCTGATACCATGTTAGAAAAAGCAGAATAAAGCAGAAAAACTGAGAGAATAAAGAAAAGCAGACTAAGAGAAAAATGACTTGTGTATATTGTATATACAATAGATTGTACAATAACCCTATAAATAGGGTGATTCCATGAGGTTAAACCCTAGAAATATAAAAAGAAAGATTACATAGAATATTTACAAGATTGTAAAGAATAAACTAAATAATTACAATATTGGAATTTTAGAAAGTCAATATTCTAAGACTTCTTTAATTTGGAAATCTCCAAAATTTATTCCCAATACTTGCAATATTAATTCTCAAGATATTTCTAAAATCTCTTCAATTTAGGAATTGCCAATATTCTTTACAAAAAGGTTACAGCATGCGCATTTTAGCTTAAACATAAACATCCCAAAATGGATTACCAAGGAGGGTAAAAGGTAGGGAGTCTCTGCGGAAGGCATCGAGGGGTTGATTCGGTTCATGGGCATTAACTTAAATAGAGTAGATGCCAATTTTGATTTATGATCCATATGAGCGTCCCAAACTACAAATCCAGTTTTACTCATTTTTCATAGTTGTGATGTTTAACATATTTCATGCTAATGAAAAAAATACAATTCACATTGCGCGCACCGCACTAACTCTAAGTGTAAGAAAAGGAAAAAGTTAATAGATGTGGTCATGTGACTCTTCTTAAGTCAAAAAGCCATTTCCATCTACCCTTTGATAACTACATTATAACTGTTTCTTTTCGCGATACATATCACGCAACATGCAATATGTCTGTAGCCTATTAATATAAATAAAAAAATCTTAACAACCTTTTGTTCGGATCATAATTGAAAAACTTTAATTGGATTCAATTTCTTATTGTATTTATATTTTGTTTTAGTCAAAATGCATTTTCCTTTTTGTAAAATATACAGGATGGATATTGCTAGTAAAAATCTAAAGATTACTAAAATTATATGAATCATTTTTAATATTTTGAAAACTCTACTTATGTATCGTACGGAAGGAGAGGGAGAAACCATAACTCTTGAGAGTTTTCTATAGTTTAATTAGAAGGGACAATAGATTATAGAATTTTAGATAGCATTTAATCACATACAAAATTTTTATTAGATTTTCTTTTTTGGGGTTTAATTAAAATTGAAAAATACTAAATTAATTTACACATCCCTTTATTAAGTTTTTAACATCCACACCAGAGGAGACAAATGTCTGTCTCCCCTCGCGTCCCCTTCCTTTTCCCCCATATAATAATCTCAAATGTGTTTTATTTCAACTTTCCGTAATCATCGTTTAATCCAAAACTCCAGATCTTCCCCATCCCACCCCAAAACTCCAGATCCTGGACTTTGCTACATGCCATGACAAAGCCTGAGGCCATAATGGGTAAGACCCAGTTCCCATGACTCAAGTTGGTCCATAGAAAGGGGCCTAACAAAACAGCCAGTTTTGGGTTTGGGTTTGACCCAGAACACCAAGGGAAAAAAAAGAATTCGGATAGAGTTGCAGATGTTTAGTGGGAGGCAAGTAATTTAGCCGGCTTCTATTTTTAATCTAATTTGAGTGCAAGAGCTTCGGGTACCTTTTTCTGTATTGTTTTCAAATCAACCGGTATCTGAGTTTTATTTGACTAATCCGATTCAAATATTGTGGGACCATTAAGGGATTTGTTCTTCTAAATCCTTTTTGTCCATTTTCAAAACTCGAACTCCACGGCCTGAAATGACCTGCGGTTCCAGGCCCAAAACAAGGAAGACCCGGAGGGCAGCTCTCATCCAAGTTCCCATTCCTATAATATTTTTGAGTTGATCCAGCTAAAGGTCCCTAACTAAAACCCTCAGTTCAGGATCATCATTTCAGCCTTACTTATGTTGTATTTGGCCTGACTTTTTGATTTTATAAAGCCTTTGACTTCCTATACAGGCTAGCCAACATGTTGCCAATGTACTTTAGTCCTCATAAGAAAATGATCAGACCATGCTAAATTTTACTAGGTGTACGCGTTTTGGCCCTTGCACACACACCTAATCAATATTCTTTGAATAGTATTTCAAACTACCTACTACCAAGGTTGTAACATATATTTCTTACCAAAAAAAGTAACTTTTCCTTGAGTTTGGCATGTAAAAGTGGAAAGGTTTCCCAACAGGTCAACGTTTGCAGCACTTTCTTGGTTAACATGGTCAAGATTTGAACAAGAGGAAAAGTGAAATCACAACCAAAAGCCAAGAGAACAAAATGAATTATGGAAATTGGAATTTTATAGATATAGTTGACCCACAATTGGAGAGTTACCAATTTGGGGATTAAATCTAGATTCCACAATCTAGTATTTTTTATGCACCCCTTTGTTTGCTTTTGATCATACTACTGTCATATGATTACAACCAAAAGAAAAGGCTTATCAAAGGAAAAGGATAAATACCCCCTTCTCAAATGCAACCAAACCTAGTGATTTTTCTAGTATACAGTTTATATCTATATATATATATATATATGTATATATATATAGAAGGCCTAAGCGGGTGCCAATTTAACCACCACAGCCATTTAGAGGTAATAAAAAAACAAATAACCCTCCTGCCTATCTGTGTCTCTCTCTCCCCCCCACCCTATACTGAACGCAACCACCTTTGTTGACAATTATACTACTTACAAACATAATGACACTTGCATAAAGTCAGCATCTTAGAACTGACCCCCTTCATAAGTTTGGCCAAATTGCCAGCCAGCAGAGGCCACATTATAGCTAGTGACAGTCCTTCCATCGCTGCTGGTCACCTGGAAGGACAGACTCTGGCCGTTGAGGTAGGAGTTGCTCTGCCAGTTCTGGCCCCAGTTCCTCGACATTGGCTGCCAACCGCTCCTTGAACCCTTGATGGACACAGATTGGACATCTCCGGCGCCGGCAACATTTGTGACCAACACCAAGTTGAAGTATGAGTGACCATTGATTGTGAACCTAATTCCTCCCTTCTTTACACAGGGTACCCTGCAGCAATAAATAGATAAATGATAATCAAACACGCTTAGGGCTCAGCTCATCATAGGAAATTAGTTAGTTGAAAAAGTATAGGTTCATTGTTATTGAGAAAGCATATTTCACCTTCTAAAAGAGACAGGGACAATTCCAGCACGGTATTGAGCAATTTGGAGGAAAGCGGGCTCGGCGAGGTCAAAGTGTTGGCGAGGAGGATTGCACCAGCCACCATTATCATTAGGTAAGGCAGGGTTGGGGGGACAGAAATTGGTGGCAGTGACGGTGATGGTGCCGGAGATGCACGATTTGGGGTCATCAGCGCATCGAATCTCATAGCAAGACCCACAGCTGAGCCCATTGTTGAATAGAGCTGTGCTGAGTGCTGCAGTGTTTGTTCCATATCCTGTGCTGTACAAGTTTCCATACCCACAAGCTCCACCTGCATCATTGCCAACAACTGTTAAATTAGTTACCTCTCATGGCACTTCAATCAAAAAGTCCCATAATTTTTTGGACCCTGACCAAAATGTAACACGTAAAAATTCTAACCGATTTCTTTTAGTTGATTGTGATAGGCAAAAAAAGAGCCATTCCAATCTTCTTAATAATTTTATCAAATACTACTTTCATAGTTTTGCTTTTTAGAGTACTTTTTCTTTTGACCCCACATAAAAGGTAGACGGTAAGTTTCCACAAAACTTACCCATTGTACCGGAGGCATCACCCCCGCCATAGAATGTGGCATGAGCGTCTTGCCATCCTCCATAGTCTCCATAAACGTCTTTGAGGCATGCAAGTAGCACAAGTACTAGAGAAGTGAGAGAGAATGCTGCAATAGCCATTTTGTGTTTTTGCAAAATGTGAATGTGTGTGGGATAAGGAGAAGCGGGGCTTATAGTCGTTGAAAGTAAGAGGCTGAAAACAAGGGAGGAGGGGTGGCAGTTATATAGTGAAGGGTAGGATGCGAGTCACCAGTGGGCTATAGAGGGTAAAGGGGCAAGTTGGGGAGAAGATAGTGAGAGGCTTATGCTCGTTACTCATGTGGCATAGAGAGGTGTGCAAATTGTAGAAGGAGAACATTTTTTGAGGGCGAATCTCATGTTAAGACTGAGAGAGAGAGAGAGAGAGAGAGGAGCAGAGAGAGAAAGAACTCAACATTTTTATTCAAGTCATGTCATCTGTTAAGACCAGGTGCACATGCAGATGTTCCATTTGGACTACCAACTGCTATGCCTCCTGGTCCCACCTGCACATGCTCCTCTCCCTCTCTCTCTCTCTCTCTCTCTCTCTCTCTCTCTCCCCCCCCCCCCACCATTTCCTTCATAAGCTTCATTTAATTTTTAACCATAATCAGCCCAAATTACTGGCAAGGCTCAGGCTGATACGTCAGCAACTGGACCATACGAGTCGTCGTCAACGGCCCTCCCTGACCACAAACTCGCCACCATGTCGGTGCACTGTAGCATTGATCGATTTTCTTTTCTTTTCTTTATTTTTTCCTTGTTTCTCTGATTTTTAATTTGATTAATATAGCTCTAAGTGTAAACAAGAACGTTACATACATACATACATATATATATATATATATATATATATATATATTCAATCAGCATTACCAATATGTTACATGAAAAAGATTTTGGTCAGCACTGCAGAGAGAGGAGAAATAACGAGCAATGTAACCGGCTCACCCGGGCTTTAGAAGTTAGAAATGTCAATTCAGTTGGACTTGTGGTTTACGTTATTATCACGTGATCCTTATTTTTATCTAACAAAATTTTCAAAATGTATTAATATTTAAATTGCATAACAATTCTAAAAGGTTCAATTTGATGATTGAAAAACACATTTTGGGTTTCTATCTATGAAATTAAGGGTTATCATCAGTGTTTTTTTATTTTTTTAGAATAGTCATTTTATGTGGAGTTATTATGCATTAGTATATAGTTTACAACTTTAGAATATTGATAGTGATATGTAGATAGATCAAATCATTCAGAGACTTTATACAGTTTGGCGTGAAGAGTTAAATCAAAAGATTTTAAAACACAGAAAATCTACCGGCGGTGATAAGGTTGTTTTGAAAGTTGAACAAGATTGAGAATTTATATATTTATAAGAAAATGAATATTACGTGGTAGTACGGCCACTGCTTCAACTGGGTTTTGGGGGAAATCGAGGAAGTATTTAGACCAAAATTAATTCCCAAGTTTTCCTTCTCAACTTTCATTAACCCAAATGACTTTTCGAACCCTTTAATATAATGGATGATCAAAGTTTGAGCCAAATTCATCAAACAGAAAGGGTCAAGTCTCTCTCTCTCTACTAGCGTCACCAACCAAATAAATTTATTTATTTATTTTTTGGGTTAGTGATTAATTTAAGAAAAATGAGACATTATTGATCATCAATAATCATAGTTATGGCGGCAGATGACGACGCTCGGATTCTTTAGAGGGAAAAAAAAAAAAAGGTACAGCCCTCAATTCATTATTAGGGAAAAAACCATAAGTAATTAGATTTGTCAATTTCTATCATTGCCTTCAGACCAATAATTTTGATTTGGTGCATCTCTAGCACACGTGGTACCCCTTGTTTTATCATCCTCTTCGCAAGAGGGAAAAAAATATAGATATTAAGATTTGCTCAATTGATCCGATGAAAAGTATGAAAGGGAAGAGAATAGGATTGGTTGTATTAAAAGAAATAGGGAATTTTCATTTTGAATAGGATTGGTAGACCAAAAAGGTTTGTAATTGAAAAAGGTGGAGGAAGGGGGGGGGGATTTATTAGGGCCTACCATGTTAGGAGCACATGCCAAGTCCCCGAGCTTTGCGGTCCCCTTGGTGTACCTTACCTGCATCATTTTGAAATATAATTTGGACCAATCCCTTGTTAATTTACGCATTAAATTGTTACACAAGAGGATGACAAATCAATTTTATAATTACGACATCATAAATTAAAAAGAAAAATTAATTGTGAATGTATGTCTAGAGAAGCTTAACATTTTATGCATTCTTCTTAATTAAAGATAATAACTATAGTTCACGACAGGAGGAGGAGGAGCAGGAAGAGGAAGAGGAGGAGGAGACCTTTATGGTCGAGCTCGGAGGGGTCGCACCTACCCCACCCACGGAGAAATTTGTAAAGAAAGAAAGTATATAGAGAAATTTGACAATACCGCGATGATTTGGGATGATGGTTGAGCGCGGTAATTACGCTTCCTTTTTGGTAACCATTCTTTCGTGACATTGAAAACAACCCCACCCTTTGGTTCTCATTTGAATTTTCTTATCCTCCAAAAATCTCTTTTCTATTGAGAAGATTATATTGTTGTGTTTTGAAATTCACCAACCGCCCTTCTAGATCATTCATATTTTCATTACACTCTCTCTCTCTCTCTCTCTCTCTCTTCACTATGATCAATTTATGGCCATGGCAATCATGTATATAAAATTTGGGTATGGCGAATTTCAATGGAGTTAAGTCAAAAATTATGGCTTTTTTATTCTCGCCAAATTAAATGCATCATACTCATAATTAAGATGAAAAGATGCAATGGGTACAATTTTCCTCATGGTAAACGTGAAAAGAAAAAGGAAAAAGAAGAGCCTCTAATTAACATCCTAATATATATTATCTATCTCATGGTCCTTCTCCCATCATACTTCCCTCCATACTCATAAAGGATAAAGAAAATGTCCCCCCCCCGGCCAAAAAAAAATCAATTGAATTGTTTTATCTCCCATTAATTTTCCTCACATTCCCACATTTTCAAAGAAATTTTAAGGATCAGCTATTCAATAATTCTCTCTTTTTGCTACCTAAAACAATAAGAAATATTAATGTATAAATATTCTACTATAAAGTCCATAAGATGCAGTAAAATATGTAGTGTGATTCGTAAATATTATTGCTCAGTGGGCAAACTTATCATCATTGCTCCATTCCATTGTTGTAATATTTGTTCAAAAAATGCTACTTGCCCAGAATTCACGTGTACACTTGAATAAATAATAAGAAACGGTTATTGAAGATTTTTTCCCTCAAATTTTTCTTTTCTCTTATTGAAAAGATCAAAAGACAAAACCTTTTAGGGACGGCATCTTGATCACTAAAAGGGGTAAGCATGTGGAATTTATCCAAAGTGCTGTTGGGTAGGAGCCATGAAAGTGCATCTCCACGAGTGACTGTCCGTGTTAGGACCGACTCAGAACCAATAGGAAGTTAACGAGAGGATTTTTTGACAACCCAAAAGGTAAATAACAAAATATAGAATTTAAATAAATAGAAAAAATAAAATAACAGAATTTAAATAGAGAAAGAGAAAAAATTTACATGGTTCGGTCAAATAGACTTACGTCTACGGGCGAGGAAGGAATAAACTTTCACTAAAAGAAGAAGATTACAAATGGTTTAGGAAAGTGTTCCTAGGCCTCAAATGATCACTATACAAAAAAGATAGTAAAAGTAGACCTTAAAAGATCGCAACGTCTTTTATTAAACTCATTTGAGTTGGGATGGATTTTAACTCAAACCAAGGTTACATATATATAGACGTGAGATATTGAAAATGCCATTTCCAATTTTGATATGGGATTGCAGAAACCAAAAAATGGGTTGCCTTTTTGATGTGGGATAAGTCACCTTAACAAATCTTCACTTTGACGAATTCCAACACTATTAAATAACAAATCTTGAAATCTCAAACTTATTCCACCTTCTCCACAAAAGCCCTAATGGGCTAATCAACAGAAGCAAATACAAAACAAAACAAATCCAAACACTGCTTGAACTTGTAGACTGAAAAGAGGTTTTATAAACAAATCCGCAAAATTATCGATTGAACTCGAACAAACAAATGCACACTCCATACTATCAACTGCACTCAAATATGGAACCTGTGTCAAATCCTCATCTTCAAATGTCTGAGCAGCAAATAGCCGAAAATGGCTAACAAACGGAGTACTCGTGAACTTTACATTTTTGATTCCAAAATTTTCAAAATAATTCTTCTGGGTCAATAATAATTCTCTAATTTCGCGATCTCCCTTAATTTCCAAACTAAAAATCTTCTTAACTGCTCTCAAATTTTGAATACCAAATTCACTACTTAACTGCAATTTCAAAGTGAATATTTCTGACAAATTATTGGTAACAACAAACATGTTAGCAACATAAGACAGTAAATAAACAAATGACCCATCACTGAACCTCCGGAAGAAAACAAAACCGTCAAATATACTTTTCAAATAACCATCAATAAAAGTCAACAAATACCTGAAACCTTAAACTGAACACAAGATGGTTTCCACAAATCTGAACAAACGTCAGAATCAGACACTAATGATGATGAGGTTGCAACTGAACCTAAAACAGTAGATCCTTGCAGAGAATATAATTTACCAGACCTGCAAACTTTCATAACAACAAGAACACTATAAAACACATTCATAACTCCATCTTCAGCTGTATATTTGCACCCAAAATTCTCTAACGTGCCTAAAGAACTGAGATTTTTCTTCAAGTCAGAAAATTTCTCCATTTTCCTCATTTGTCATAACACTAGTCTCGGTAATTTTAGTGTTTTTCTCATTAAATTTTTCCTTTTGTTTATTTTTCAACTTAAAGCAATTAGACTTAATGTGCCACAATTTGTGACAATAATTGCACACCAAATTGTTATGCTTAGATTTACTATTCTCAAATTCCTTTTTATCAGTTCTGCTCTTAACAATCAAGTAATCGAATTGACCACTATTAATTTCCCCAATAATATTCCTATCAATCTGCTCCTTAAATTTTAATGCGGATTTTATTTCCTGATACGAAATTTTTTTTTTACCATCAATCATAGTATCACGAAAATACTTAAAAGATTAGGAAAGAGAACACAATAACAAAAGAGCTCTATCCTCATCATCAATTTTTGAATATATATTCTCCAAATCCATAATAATAAAATCAAATTTATCAAGATGAGAGAGTATAAATTTACCTTCTGTCGTACGCAGTATATACAGACTTTGTTTCAAATAAAATCTATTCTCGACTGTCTTCTTCATATACAAAGCTTTGAGTTTATCCCACATACCCTTAACCGTGGTCTCCATAGCTATTTCCCGCAAAACCTCATCAAAGAAATTTAAAATAATTCCGGATTTCGCTTTTTTATCTATCACAACAAATTCTGAATCTGTCACGTTGGTTGGTTTAACCTCTACTCCCTGTAATGCCAAATCAACTCCGTCTTGAACCAAAATGGTCTCCATCTTAAGTTGTCACATACCGAAATTGACATTTCTGTTGAATTTCTAGACCACAATTTTTGTTATTATCATGTTGTCAAAAAAAAAAATTGTCCAAAAACTTCCTCAAATAGCTTAAAACTCTGATACCAGTTTGTTAGGATCGGTCTAGGACCAATAGGAAGTTAACCAGAGGGCTTTTTGACAACCCAAAAGATAAATAACAAAATGCAGAATTTAAATAAACAGGAAAAATAAAATAACAGAATTTAAATAGAGAAATGGACAAAATTTACGTGGTTCGGTCAAATAGATCTACGTCCACGAGCGAGAAAGGAACAAACTTTTACTAAAAGAAGAAGATTACAAATTCCTTAGAAAAGTGTTTATAGGCCTCAAATGATCACCATACAAAGAGATAATAAAAACAGAACTTAAAAGATCGCAACGTCTTTTACTAAATTCATTTGAGTTGAGAAGGATTTTAACTCAAACCAAACCAAGGTTATATATATATATATATATAGATGTGAGATATTGAAAATGCCATTTCCAATTTCGACATGGGATTGCAGAAACCAAAAAATGAGTTGCCTTTTCCATGTGGACGAGTCACCTTAACAGTCCGTCTGCTAGTCCCCACTTGTACAGGGTAGAATTAGACCGTATTGGACACTCCAACATGGATTTTAGGATTGGAACCTCCCCACCCCCCAAAGAAAACCCCACAAGCCGAGCAAGCAAGGAAGGGGTCGATCCTGTCCTAGTCTTTCTTACATCTAGTATCACATTGTGTGATAGTGGTTTAATCTCAAGTGGGGGATAGTTATATGGTGACTCTGTCTCACCTCAAATGTAGCAGCCACAGGCAGTTCCACATGAGCTATCAAATCCAAGCAAAGCAAAAGCATATGAAGCGGAAGCTCTCAAATCTCTCATGGTTCTCCAATCCAATTCCCTTCCCCCCCCCCTTCCCCACCACCATGTGCAATTAATTCTTAATTAAAAATGGTAGGGCATATCTCTATTCACTCACCCATGACCCCCCTTTCGCATGGAAAGGTGACAAATGTTAGTTAAGTTAGGTGCCCCGACCCATCCCAGTTTCTTTGGTGGCTGTGGGAAGACTACAAGGGAGGCCATCACAATTTGGTCCTTAGAATAGAAAGCATTGGTTTGAAGTGGTCACAAACATTGCACCCTGGTTGAATTGTACAAACAAACTAACAACCATGTCAAGTTGATCAACATGCCTGGTGCCTTTAGACTTATGGCGCGTGTCAAGTTTGAACCGCACTTAAGAGAGAATTCTCTGCTAGTTGCACTACTGTCTTATTTCAGTCCTCCCTTGATAAGTTCTTTGGTTTCCTCTCTTTGTTTGTTTGTTTTAAGCATTTAAATTGCTTATAGGATTCTTGTATCGTCACACACATTCACCAGTTTTCTTCTGGTAGACAGGAATTTAACAAATGTTATTTACCCAATGAATAATCAATGCTATTTAATGGAGATCAAGCGAACTTCATTTGGAAGTCTATTTCAGAATGTTTATGCTTATTTTGGAAGATAATTTGAATAATTGAATTACTCAAATTTGATAAGAACTTTCTTCATTTTTTTTTCTTGTTAATATGAGTTGTGATATAAAATTTGATTTATTTAATTTTTATTCATTTGACCTGTTAGTAAATGCCCACATAGAGACATTTTACCATAATAAAATTTCATTTAAAATTTAAATGGGATAATGAGTTGACTCCCATTATCCCATAACTTCCTCCCCATTTTATTGTTATTTCCTTTTTAGTGAGTATGTGATTATTTTCTTTTCTTTTGAGAATTGAAAAACATTTGGAAAGGAATCATTGTTCTTTGAGAGAAAAGAACAATTTTGAGATGTCAATTGTTCTAGAGAGAATATTGTACATTTGGAATTTTTGAGGGAAAAATTCATCATTGAGAGAGTTGACAAAATTTTGAGTAGAAGATTTTTACGGTGGTCTAATAACCGGATTTAGGGTTACGACGTTATGAAATCACGGTGGTGATTCGTATTGTGATCATCGTCCGACTGTGAGTTGTTTGTAAAAAGGGTTCGCAGTTTCTGAATTTTTGTATACCACTCATTAAGCTATATTGAGAACCCAATTTATTTATGATTCTAAAAATTTATTAAATATTTCAAACCCTATCATGATCTATACAGTATTACTCTGGCATAAGTTATATATTTGTTCCCCGGTCTAGTGTTTTGAGTGTTTGGTGTCGACAATTTTGGACAAGTCCATCCGCAATCATAGCATAACATATACATACCATAATATGTCTAACTTGTTCTGCTGTTGCTCTTATTAATTAGATCTTTTTCATGACAGCTGACATTCATTTCTCTAGCCCCCCTTACTTCCTTTGGACCACATGGGCTGCCGCTGAAGCTTCAGCTTGAGTAGGTTATGAAATTAATGCATGCATTGGAATCCATGTGCTTTAGTAATCTCCTAAAGTGGGCCTCATCCATTTTCTGCTCAAGCTGAGTTCAGCAACAACATGCTATTTCTTGCCACTCTTCTTCTCTGTTTGCCTTCTCTTCTTGCTTCTTCCTTACCTCATAACCTATCAAAGAAATCGTTGTATGTAATTTTATGTCTTATTTGTTCCAGATGAAGTTTTAATATTTAGACATATGGCCCCTCACTCATATTAATATTTCTCTTGATTTTAAATAAAATAAATTGTCGTGTAAGTTGTAACCTCGCAAATTTCCAAATAATTTTCAAGTTGACTCTCTAAAAACTACCGCCCTCTCTCATCTCAAGTCTCACCAATGTTCTCTCTCTCTCTCTCTCACTTTCACTTCACAAGGCAAATTCCTAATAGTGGTAACAAAAAAAAACAAAAAAAGAGTTACGTTTCATGAAACAAATGTTGTTCTCTTAACTTTAATGTTTCTATTCTAAAGTTTTGGTTCCTTGAAAAGAGACACGTGCTTTGTATGAATTCACGTGCTCTTCTTCATTCACAACTCTCCATAACACTTTTTTTTTAATACTGTTGGAGGTAGGTTATGATTTCATAAATATCGACTCCTTATTGATTTGAACGGTTACCATCGACGAGATATGAAACCTACAAAAATCGTTGAATGATACTCTGGCAAGGGAAATTCCGACACTCAAATCAGAAAGAACAGTTTTCGAATGTAAAATAAACAGACTGAGAACTCAAAAAGGAATAGATTCTCTATAATTAGAGTGTCCAAAGTGAAAGACTAAAAAAGCGTATCTAATTTGAAAGATTTTGGTATATCTTATACCTGCAAGAGTATGTCGTTGGGATGTTTCAACCCTACTTTGCTTATCGAGCTAATCCAAAAATTTTGGGAGTTCGATATTCCAAATTGATCATGATCTTTATCATATGAGAACTTTTGTTTTCTGGAGAGATCATTTTCTTAACTGAAAGATTCTAAAGATGTCATTCTTAATCAAGAAATCAAAACTTTTAGCGTGTTTTAACATTCATATAGAATTGTTAGAATTGTTGACTATCAGTCGGTTGTTTAGTCAATGAAGGGTTTTTGGGGTTCCTTCATTCAATGGACTAATGATTGAGTACCTGATCGGGGAGTTTATTCCCGCTTGATAAATTTCGTTCGATAGGTGGGACGACTGAACCCTTATCGTTCGGGAGATCTGAACAACTAAGTCCCTTCGGTAGATGATCATAGGGGATAGTCGCTTGTGTTCGCTCATCGATCGGTAGCTATTCTTTATGGGCCTCCTGTGTAGGGCCTGTTGGCGTTACCCTTTCGAATTGGATCTAAAACTATATCTCGTCAAATACAATAATGTTAAATCAACCCAATATATATTAATTAATTTTAAAAAATATTTAATTAAAAATTAATCAAAATATACTTATATAAATTATCAATACATCTAACAAATATTTGATAACACCTGCGTCATTCAACTCAAAATATGAGATCATCACAACTTTTCTAGCCGTAAAGTTTCATCCTAGGAACATGGAAGCATTTATAGCTTCCCCATAACATCTCGAATTATTTTATATGTTTTTCCACCCCTTCCTATAAAATTCTAAAAAATCCAAAATATTGTGGCCTTTGGTTTGCTTGCTCTGGTCTAAAGGAAATTTTAAACGTTGTGGGAAGAGCCTACTTACTCAAATATCCACTAAACCTATGACTTTGATTTGAAGGGGCAGTACAGTTACCCAAGAAAAAAAAAAAAAAAAAAAAAAGAGGAGAGACCGGGGGGCGCTAAAAGCGAACTGTCGGCGATCTGTGCCTTTTCGGCGGGGTAACACATAGCCCGGCCTCTCCCCTTTTGTTTTCTTTTTCTTCGATTTTTAATCACGCACTAAAAAGTTAAGTATCATGCAATGGCTGCCACAGCCTTTGAGATTATTATTATTAGTATTATTTTATAGAAAAAGATTTGAATTTAAATTTATTATAAGAAAAAAAGAAAAAAATATCATTTGAACTAAAACTCAACGATGCATTTAAAATTATTTGGCTACACATTTGCTCACAGATTTTGACGTCCCTCGATCAGCAGCCACTCCCTTTTTATCGTGACTACCAAGTTGCGCATAACATTGCTACCAATCCTACTCTTCAAAAGTGCATAAAACATATTGAGATCGATTACTACATTTTCAACGAAAAATTTCAAGCCAACATCCTTAATTCGATGGCTATTTGTTGCGAACTATGTAAGTGACAGGTAAAAAAATAATAATAATAAAATAATCATATCAATAACGCTAAAAAAAACTTATAAATTAAATACTAATATTTCACAAAATAATTATATAACATAATATAAATTTGGAACACTCAACGATACATAAACAAACTAAGTTGAAAGACCAAAGACAATCAACAAATACCAAACTTAAGCTTAAGGGAGGACAAACTCACCTTAGTTTAGTGCAAGACACAACAATCCCATTTATAGGTGCTCAAAGTTGGTACATGACTTTTTTAGAGACTTGAAGTCGGTGCACAACTTACATGGAGTCTACATTTTTCTAGACACTCAAAGTCGGTTCATAGGAAGCTTCACAAGATGCCTAGACTTTTCTACACTATTCTAAATGTAGTCATTGACTTTAACACTCCCCCCTCAATGATTACTTCCTTTTCAATGTTGTTTTGGTCATCATCCCTAGTGCATTATGAAATTCTTTAAGTTTACCCACACTGAGTCCTTTGGTGAAATTGTCTGCTATTTGTTTTTTGGTGCTCACATGTTTCATCCTTATTTCATCTCGAAGAATTTTCTCACTAATGAAGTGATAGTGAACTTCAACGTGTTTAGTCCTCACGTGGTATACTGGATTCTCAGCTAGTTGAGTTGCTGATAAATTATCACAATATAGCTCCACTGCATAATCAATTGATTGCTGCAAATTGTTCATCAACTGTACTAACCAAGTTACCTCTTGTGCTGCATTAGCTGCTGCATGATACTCAGCCTCTATAGTAGACAATAATATTATAGGTTGCCTCTTGCTGCACCATGAGATTGCTCTAGAACCAAAACTAAATACGTAACCAGTAGTTGATCGTTAAGTATCACGATCTCCAGCATAATCAGTATCACTATATCCAACTAGTTTGCAAGATCCAATAAAAAATTCCATAGTCATATGTGCCTTTCGCGTACCTCAATATTCAATGAGCTGATTCCAAGTGAGGTTTTCTAGGATTTTGCATATATCTGCTTGTAACTCCGACTGCATAAGTGATATCTGGCCTTGTCAGTATTAGATATATCAAACTTCTAACCAATTGTCGATAGTAGGTAGGATCCTCTAACTCATTGCCTTTGAGTGAGCTTAATTTAGCATTTACTTCTATTGGAGTTGAGATAGGCTTGCATTCTAGCATTCCTTGTTTCTTTAGCAAATCCTGAACATATTTTTGTTGCCTTAGAAATAATCCCTCACTTGAGTACTCAACCACAAGTCCAAGAAAGTGTTTGAGCTGACCTAGTTCCTTTATCTGAAAATGAACTGATAAATTTTCTTTTGTCCGGTGAATCTCTTTTTCATCATCTCTAGTGTTGATAAGATCATCAACATATACTAGCACAACTGTTAATTTGCCTCCTTGAAGCTTGACGAACAAGCTTGAATCTGTTGGAGTCAACAAAAATCCACTGTGAGTTAAAAACTCAGCGATTTTCTGATACCATACTCTTGGAGCTTGTTTCAATCCGTATAATACCTTCCGTAGCTTACAAACATACCCTGGGTGAGACTTGCTCTCAAACCCTTTGGGTTGCTCTATGTATATGTCTCTATCTATCTCACCATGTATGAAAGCGTTCTTGACATCCATTTGCCATAGCTTCCAGGATTTACCAACGGCCAGTGCTAGTAAGACACAAATAGTAGTAATCTTTGCCACAGGACTGAATGTCTCATCATAATCTAGGCCATACTGTTGCGAGAACCCTCGAGCTACTAGTCGAGCCTTGTATCTTTCTATAAATCCATCTTACTGGGTCTTGACTTTGTATACCCATTTGCAAGATATTAGCTTCACACCTTCAGCTAGTAGAATAATATTCTAGGCATGGTTTTAATCTAGTGCCTTCAATTCTTCCTCCATTGCCTTGATCCACTCAATACTTTGAGAGGCCTCCTCATAATTTGAAGGTTCTTTGACTTCATTGTCATTGAGGAGTACAACGTTGACATACATAGGATTAGGTTTCCTCTGCCTGAGAGATCTTCGAAGTTGTTGGTCCTATTGTGAAGATTCCTTTATCTCTTATGGAGAACTAAAACCTTTCAACTCTTGAGTAACAATATTTCTTTCAGGGCTTGAGTTGCCTTTTTGATCCTCAGGAATCTCATCAGTTACTTTCAAGGTACAAGTTTGGTCTAAAGTTTTCTTTTTGCAACTTGTTGTTTCTTTTGCCTGGGAGCTCCTCATCTCGCGATGACCACCAAGAAGATGCTTCATCGAATACTACATTCCTTGACACATGGCAATGACTGGTTGTTGGATTATAGCACCTCTATTCTTTTCTTTTGTCATCGTATCCCACAAAGATGCATCTTATTGCTTTCTTATCAAATCTACTTCTCAGCTCTTCTGGCACGAACACATAACAAACACTACCAAATACTTTGAAATGACTTACTGTAGGTTTGATCTTCTATAACTTTTGGAAAGGTGAGATGAACTCGAGATTTGCTTGAGGCAATCTATTAATCACATGAGCTACCGTCCTCATGCATTCTACGCAAAAGCGAGTAGGTACATTCTTGGTATGCAGTATGCTCCGAACTATCTTAGCAAGATATCGATTCTTTCTCTCGACTACTCCATTTTGCTATGGAGTCCTTGGGCAGGTTAGTTGTCTTCGAATATTACATCTTTGTAGGTAGTTTGAGAACTCATTTGATATATATTCTTTTCCATTATCCGTGCGTAAGCACTGGATTTTTCTTCCAGCATCTCTTTCAACTTTTTGTTTAAATTCCTTAAAATTTTCAAATGTCTCGACTTTTCCTTCATAAAGTTACCAACACGTACCTGGAGTAATCATCGATGAATGTTATTATGTAATGAGCTCTTCCAATAGATTGTTGTTTGATTAGTCCGAAAGCATCTGAGTGGTCGAGCTCTAATGGTTGCTTAGCTCTAAACTTTGACTCTTCATATGATAGCTGATACCCCTTTCCATATTGACAATCAGTACAAACTGGTTTACTTCTCGTTTCTATATTAGGAAGACCTTTCACCATGGATTTTTTCATCATTATCTGGAGCCTTTAATAGCTAACATGTCCCAAACGTGCGTGCCAGAGATCTATTGTCTCATTTTTACTTGTTTTGTCAACATATGTTGATTCTGTTGACAAAACATAGATGGATTCCAACTTTTCTCCTATCATGATTAGTGTTTCAATGATTTTAACACTCTTGTATACCTTCACATCTTGTGGACCGAATAGCATGTAGTTTCCTGGGGGCTGTAAGCTATGATACGGATAGCAAGTTCTTTTTCATTCCATCCACATGCATGACATTCTGGAGTTGTACCTGGTGATAACCGAGATATGGTGCTAGAATCGCATCTCCAACATGCTTGATTGGTAATCTCATGTTGTCAGCTGTCACAACTACGCGACCACCATTGTAAGCAAACATATTGAATAATTTCTTTTCATCACCTGTCATGTGATTGGCAACTCCCGAGTCTATGATCTACTTTTTATTGAAAGCAATTGCTCCAGATTTATCAGCAAGAAAAGGTGTTATTTCTTCGGTCGTTGCATAATCCTCCACTTGTGTGGCGTCAAAATCGAACTCTACTTCTTTAACGTCCAACGTCGAGAAGGATACATGAATGTCCCATTCATTCTCACTGTGGTCATCTTTGCAACTTAACATAGTCATATTTTCCTCAACTGACTTCTTTGGGAGTCTACAATTCTTGGCAAAGTGCCCTCTTTTTCCACAATTGAAACACTTATAGCTATGAGAACGTTTATCTCATCTTCCTTGACCTTCTCAAGCTCCCCCTGTTTAATAGTTTCGTATTGATTGTGTAATACCGGATAAATCCGAATTTGTAAAAATGTACTCTAAATGTAATTATTTGAAAATTCTCACACTTTGTAAAATTTTGGAAGAGTAGTTAACTTTAAATATAAATGTGAATTTCTATTACTTGGATTGTTCAGGAACACCTTTAAATATTTGGTGGACAGACTTTAAATTTTTAACTTACTGATCATTAGAGTCTGAATCAATAGAGTCATCGGTTACTTGAGTATTCGGTGATTGATATTTTGTAGATTTTAAATGTTCGGTATTCAGCAGAGTTTTATTGTTCGGTTAGGTAGTTATTTAGATTTTGATTTCCTTATCGATAGTTAAAGGTGACCATATATTATTTTATAAGTGAAAATCCTATCAGTGTACTGTTTAAGTGATGGTCTGTCAGTATTATGAGAACCCATCAGTATATTGTTAGACTCACTTTCATATATCTGTTTTGTCACTTTGTCTTGTTCGGTCATTGAGAATTAAATTTTGAACTTATCATTTTCCATTGGTTGCATGCATGCCATCGGTTCTTCCTTCCACATGACCAGTCCATATGCCCTTCAGTCCTCTTCAATTTGACTGAACAACACATTTTTCTCATCGGCTCACCTCTTTAGCACTTCCATTCGGTACTTGAATTTTTTCACTCCTAATTCCCCATTGTTCGGTGTGTACATACACACACTTATTTATATTTATCATAAATTGACTCTCATCAGTGAGCATTGACCGAACAGAATTTGCCATTGCATTGACCGAACATTGAGGTGATGCCTTGCCTTTGCCTCCTTTGGCCTTCGTTCTTCACTTTGCCATTCACAGCCATTGTTCGATCACACCATTTTCCATTTTCCTTCTGTCAAACATGTGCATTTGCCTTATCGTTTTCCTCCTTCGGTCAAACATGTGCAATTGTCTTTCTTTCTTCACTTTGCCTCTTCGTTTCTCACGTACACTTGCTTTGCATTTGTTAAATTTGCCAATGTTGAGAATTGATCCTTGGACCTACCATTGTCCAAAAAGAAATTTTGCCCCCAAACCACCTAAATCTTTCAATCTTATTATAACAAATTTATATTATATCTCATATTTAATATTTCTTCTGATTCATTTCCATTAAATGTGAGACTCCCTTCGGTGTAACAAATGTAGCCCATTGGCGAATGACACCTTCTTTTAAATTATGTTGGAATATTTGCTTTTCCATATTTGGTAACCAACGGGAATTGAACCCAAGCACTACTATCTCTCATTGGCACTGTTTCACCCTTTTGGTAATTGTTACTGAAAAATTCAACTTACTCCTACCGGTTCCAGATTGTCCATTTGTCATTCCTCAATGTTAAGAGCCCATCGGTCAATGCATTCCCCTTGTGCACCTTTTATTTTCCTTGCAAAATTAAGTCTTGTAGTATCAAGAAGACTTGATCACTATTCGGTATCTCTCATCACCGAACACTCCTCTCTCAACAAATAATATTTCAAGTATTTAGACTCTTTGGGTTGAGTTTCAAATTACCAAAAATGATATGTTGGGCACTTGTGTAAGTGGAAGAGAATGAGAGCAATTAAGTAAATTGGGAAGATGAGTTGTAAATAAAAAGTGGAGTTGGGACTTTAAAATCTACGAATGTCACATTTCAACTTTTCTTTTACTTTTCTCTCTCTCTTTGCTCATACAATACATCTTCCTCTCTTCTTTTTTTTAGCAAAGATCAATCAAAACGTCATAAAAATCCACACTCTAAAGACTTAAAAAATTCATAACTCAGTCTCTAAAAGTTAGATCTTGTGAGAGATTTAAAGTTTTCTAGTGAGAGAAAATCTAAGATTTGATCGTGATTTGGCTTGAGGCGAAATCGGAGGCTAAAAATCTAGGTAATATTTTAATTCTTAACTTGGGTTTATTTTCCTCTTTCATGGTTTTGAAGTTTATGCTAAAATTTAATGAAATAGATTTAGTGAATTTTAAGTCACCGAAGGTGAGAGAAAGATTGGATATTGAATATTAGGATTTTGGGTTTACTTGAAAGGATTGACATTGATGATGGTGGGTATTTGATTATGTCCCTTAGGAGTTGGCGAAAATTGAACGAAACAAGACGTTCGCTTCAGAGACATCTGGAAGTGACCATCATCCCTAATACTGTGACTGGTTACATGCTTGCACTTTAATAAAAAAAAATTATTTTATCTCGATTTGCTAAATGATTTTCAAAAAATTGATTTTAAATGTTTTAGTGTGTGTGGAATATTTTGAAGAATGAATTTGAAATGTCCTATGCATCCTGATGTTTTGATTGAATAAATGTGCCATGTTGATTTATTAATATTAAGCATATTATGATACTGGTTATTGAAGAATAATTATTTATTTGATGACACATGGAATGGATTATTAAAGTTTCATGAAATGGTGCACGGTGTGGTTATTGGGGGAATAGTTTGAACCCCGAAAAATGACTAGTCAGATCCTGCCATAGTGTGACTCAACAGGGTGATACGGTAGGGTTAATGTTAATAGATATGGTATATGGCCGGTTGTGACGGCACATTCATGGTCGAATAACGCGCTATTTGAAGGGCGTGAGAAGATTGGTTGCACCACCAACGAAACACTATGGCCAACGTCAAGGAATGAGGTGTTTGTAAACTAAAAATCACTAAAATCTTGGCGGTTCCACCCCTAGGTCGTAGTAGAATTTTGTTGGGAATAATAGTTTTGGCTACCTCATGTTTAAAAATGTGAAATGGTTGGATGCATATTTGATTAAATCATGATGATTGGAAAAAAATTGTTTTATTGTTAAATGATCTAGAGACTAATATGATGATTTGAAATATATATATTTGATATATCCACCACACAAATCTTATTTTGTTTAATATGTATATCACTCACTGGGTATTCTCATACTCACCCCTCCCTCTTTATTTTTTTTTTTTACAGAGGAAGGTTAACTATTTCACGAAATTGTTTAGAGCTAGACCTTTTTGGGAAGACCTCTGTCAGAGACACTTTTTGGTATAGATCTTACTATTGTCTTTGAGGTTTCGATAGTTAGACCCATGGAGGTCATTTTGTATAAGAATCTATTAGAATATTTTTAAAACTCTGTATGTCGATTTCGATTGGATTTGGCAATGTGTAAACTTTTATTGGAGACTCTTAATTTCCTTTTTATGAAATTTTTTTGGAAATTATTGTTGATTTTGTTTTTATCCCTAAAGATAGAATTGTGTTCTGGTTAATTGATGACATTTGATAGCCGGGAAGGTTTATGGCTTTATTTGGTATTCTGAAGGCCTTACGATGTCTTGGAGCACGGGGTGAGATTCACTCGTGTTCAAGGTAGTGCGGCGGTTGTCGCGTGCTCGGACTTGCGGGTCGGAGCGTGACAGGTTACCTTCTGGTTTTGCCATCTTCTTTATTGTTGAATCTCGAATTGTTCGACCTCCTCGAGCCTTCTCGAGCTTTACCACTTTATAGTACCTCATTTTCGTTCTTTATTATCACTCCTGCCATTTGTTTGGCAAGAGACTCTCGATCTGCCAGCAAATTCTCCAATTCTTCTATAGAGGGTTGTGTTGCCGAACCCTGTATAGCTGTTGTATAGTTTCTATACTCGGGTCTTAACCCACGTATAATAATTCTCGTCATCCTAAACTCTATAATTTTAGAATCTGGATCTAATTCGAAAATTTATAGACAAAGAAATTTTATTTTTTTAAAATAATCTCTTATTGTCAAGTTTCCTTGAGTTAACGATATTAACTTATTTTCCAGAGGTTAGAGGCGCGAAACATTCTTCCTGGCAAAATGCTTTGTAAATGTGTCACACGCTTCTTTGGGTGTCTTGTATTGCTTGATATGTTCTATCATCTCATCTTCAACTGATGTTTTTATCACGAACATGGCTTTGATAGATTTCACTTTCCATTTCCGATAAGTCGTAGCATCCATTGTTGGAGGTGGTGTAACATCAGCTCCAGTTACATACTCCAACATATCTTGACTTTTCGAATATGACTCCATACATGATTACCAAATGCTATAATTGTGATTATTTAATTTTTTAATCCAACTGACTGATGTGGAATCCACCATCGTGAATGCACGAATAAATATTTATAATAACTCTAACAAATTAGGAGTTTACGAAAAACTATATCCTGCAATAGCAAACAACACAAACACGACGGTCCCAAACCGTCCAGCTCTAATACCACTTGTTGCGAATTATATAAATAGTAGGTCAAAATGAAATAATAATAAAATAAGCACAACAATAACACTCAAAAAAAAACTTATAAATTAAACACTAATATTTCACAAAATAATTATATAACATAATATAAATTTAGGACACTCAACAATACACAAACAAACAAACTTGAAGGACCAAGGACAATCAACAAACACCAAGCTTAAGCTTAAGGGAGGACAAACTCACCTCAGTTTAGTGCGGGACACAACAATCCTATTTAAAGGTGCTCAAAGTCGGCACATGACTTTCTAGAGATTTGAAGTTGGTACACAACTTACATGGAGTCTACATTTCTCTAAACACTCAAAGTCGGTTCATAGGAAGCTTCACAAGCCTAGACTTTTCTACACAATTCTAAGTGTAGTCATTGACTTTAACACTATTATATCATCCACTTAATAACTAGTAGATATATTTACAAGGCTTCAATTTAGGACTGCTCGCTCTTCATTCAAAGCAAACTGGGCATTCATGACCTTCATGCACCAACTCAAGTGGAAGGGATGGCAGATATCCTAACATCATCCTTGAAATCATCATTGCAGCTTTCCATTATTAGAGTTATTATTTGGAATCAATTTGTCTTTCCTTTATTTCCATGTGTAACATAATCGTGTTGTCTTTATATTTTAGGATAAAAACAGTGGCATTAGAATGAATATATAAGGGTCCATACTTTCAATCTTATCAAAGGGAGTGCGGTGAGGGGAAGAACACTTCTTCTGGTCCACCAAGGAGTGAGGAGGACAAAGCAAGAGCAAGAAATAATAGCCCAATAAAAGTGCAGGCAAACTTGACAGCAAGAAGACTAACCTGACAAACTAGTCTAATAATTAACCCAGCCCACATTCATCCGAATTCGGGGTTAGCTAATAAGTTGTAACAACCCAGCCCACAACGGGTTGGATTGCTACCTTGAATTCAAGGAATTAAAGAACAGAATCAGATAGTGGAAAGGATTAAGAAGAACTTGCAATGGTTGGAAAAAAGAATTAACAAGAGAAACAAGAATGAGGAGAATCGTGATTAGGAGAAGAAGAAGAAGAAGATTGGGAGAGAATGAGAGGTACAAGAATTCTGCATATATGTCCATTAGTTACTGACCTTACAGTATATAAAGGTTGTTTCACCAACCTTCTAACAACTTGATAACAATGGTTACAGAGACAGTTGTTCCTAACTACTTTAGCCACCCTTTTGTCTTCTAGCCGTCTTCTTCCTTTTGTTACAAATTTTCCCCTTTTAAAAACATCTTTGCCCTCAAGGATGAAAGTTAGGGAACTGGGTTTTAATAAAATCCTAGTCTTCCCAAGTCAATACTTCTAGACTTAAATTGACCCACCTGATTAATATTTGTGTGACTGGTTGGTTATTTCTCCATATAACTCTTCTTTTAGCTATTGTTTTTTGTTCCACCAAAGTTTGGTTATCTGCACCATTCAATAGTAATGTAGGCATTGTAGACTGATAGGGACCTAACTTCTTCTTTAACAGTGACATATGAAATATTGGATATATTTTGGATCCAGAGGGCAGCTTCAACTTATAAGCAACTTTGCCTATCCTCCTAGCAATAATAGGGAAAGGACCATAATAGTTGGAAGATAGTTTGAGTTGCTTCCTTATTTCTATTGGCTATTGTTTATATGGTAAACCCAATCTCTTACTGGAAATTTCTCTCTAAACAGTTATGATTAGCATATAACTTCAACCTATTCTGGGCCCTGGCCAAATGGTCTCTGAGAATTTGAATCATTGGTTGTTTGTTCCTGATAAAGTTAACAGCAGTAGGAGTCATAGTATCCAAGTAAGGGCCTGTGGGTATTTGCCTGGGTTGATATCTGTCACGCCCCGAACCGAGATCGTGAACATCCGCCCGTTGCCCTAGATGTTGGCTGTATTTTTACAGAAAATCAGGCAGAATCTCCCCATAAATCGGAGGTCTCCCATGTACAAATAAACCTATTTAATCCTGTAAAATTCAAAATCATCCTGTAATTAAAATAAAAGGGGTCATCCTGGCCTCACAAAAAACCCACCAACCACAACAGACATCCAGGACAACGCTAGGCTAAGTAAATTACCAACAATCCTAGCCGCAGACCTCTACTGTCATGCCCAATTAGAGCATAAGCAGCCGCCACACTGAGCGGGCCTAAGTTTTTATAAAATTTACAATAATTTTCTCAAGTATCATTCAAACACGTACAATTGTCTCAATACAAATGAAATATCAGAGTTTCACAAATAAATATACATAAATTATACAGTCATCCCAAATTAGGTACACGTCTAACTACGGACCTTAACAAGACCTCGCGGGGTCGAAAATAAAATACGTAATTCATCTTTCAAATTAAACTTAAGATCTCACCTTCCTGAACACCAAGTACACCTGAACTCTATAATCTGAAGTGTCGCTCCAGTACAACAATCCTGTCTGAGGGAGGAAAAAAAGAGGGGTGAGTATCTATGGGAGAATACTTAGTGAGTGAGGGGATTAATCTCAAGTACTAATAGTGTAGGTGAACATTGGAGTGTCAAATAATATCATTCGTAACCAATGATTCAAATTTTGCAGTAAATCATGATTTTATTGAATAAAATGAGCTAATTTAATCATTCACACGATATCATACATATATGCATCCATTTAAAATCAAGTAGGTCATAGAGCAAGCCGAAAGTATCCTGGCAAAGGTCAACCATGATCAAGAACAGGCGCATCGGGGGTTTTATTATACAAAGTGTTCAAAAGTCGCTCTCTACCCCGACGTTGGCACGTACAAGCAACTCCCAGTGCTAGACCGCCTATTGTGATGGACCTCCCCTTTCGGTTCAACTGGACCCATACGGAACATCACAATCATGTACAAGCAACTCTCGGTGCTAGACCGCCTATACTGATGGACCTCCCCAATACATGGTTCAACCGGACCCATACATATCACAATCACGACGTTTGCGGATACCTCTGGCCAAAGCATATCCGGGCAATTTGTGCCTCTACAAACGCTCTTCGTAGCTACGGAATCAATCAAATCATATCATATCATCACAAGTGGGCATCCTAGTGCCCTCACAGATCTTAAAACATTTCAAATCCATGTGCCAATACATTCATCAAATCATTTCAAATCAGTATACCAATGCAACGGTAGAAAATGAAACTTATCCAATTTTCAAGTAATGGCACAATTTTGTTTCATTTCAAACATGGATGCATAGTCATGGAAAACATAAGTTTAAGACACTTCAATAATCACAAAACAGATTTGAGATTTAATATCACACGTTGAATCAATGCATATCAAAACATGTTTTATTTAAAAACACGGTAAAATCAGATTTTCACTATTTCATGCAAGAGATTAGGGTCTCACTCACATTCTAGGGAGGGTAATCACTCTCTATTTCCACAATCAAACCAATTCGACTCCTCGAGTCTCCAAAAAGATCAGCCTAACCAATCAAAGTCGGAAATATGCTTAAAGTAAATAAGTTTCCTACAAAATGGAAAAATCTTTGAAAAATCATACACTTTTCAATTCTCATCCGATTTCTTAAAACCATATGTCATTTTAAAGGTATTGAAACCTATTTTCATATTACGGAAATTGTATTTTGATTTCCTATATGCAGAATAACTTAAAATAAAAAATACTGAATCAATCCTTAAACTTAAATCCCAATTTCTGACTATTTTCATGCATACTTCAAATTAAATTCTAAAAGAAACTATTCTAATCAAGTCAGCCTGATTCTATCATCCGAAACAGCCCAATTCGTATATTTTACCTAAACAATTATATATAATGTTCGATAACGCATATAAATCAAATCTAATATACATCCTATCATATGAAATACATTCTTACTCTAATTTACCCTAAATTTATCCTAAATGCATTCAATTAATTGAATCAATCAGAAATCCCTCACCTAGGGTTTTCTCGACTCGTAAATCTAGTCTCTGTTCGCCTTTCGGTTCAGTCTAAAACCTATAACATTTCAAATTCGGAGCAAATGTTAGTAATTAACCCTAATTACTCAAAAAATTCAAAACCCTAGAATGAGGGTTAGGAATTGGTCCTCACCTGTGTAGGAGATGAGTGCAGACTCGGCCTAGGGTTTCTAAGTCTGCCGATTTGGGGCTCTGCAAGAGTGGCAGAAGGCGCGCGAGCATGCGAGCAGGGAAGGAGCACTGCAGCCGCGCATGCATGAGCTGTCGCAAGCGCAGGGGCTGACGTGCGCGCTGGAGCTATCGCGCACTGCACGGGCGCACAAGGCTGTCGCATACTGGCACGAGCGCAGGAGGGGGCTGTCGCACACTGGCACGCGCAGGAGGTGGTTGTCGCGCGCGGCAGTCGCGCACGCAGGGGGAGAGAGAGAGAGAGAGAGAGAGAGAACTCACGGGAGGGAGAGAGCTGTGAGGGGGATAGAGAGAGAATAGGACGGTGGTGGCTTAGGTGGTGGTTGAAGGCGGAGGAGGGTGGTTCGCGGTGGAGGGAAAGCGGTGGCAATAGGAAGAGCCGCGGGAGAGATCGCGAGAGGGAATCGAGAGAGAGAGCAGAATCGCAAGGGATAGAGAGAGAAAGGGAGCAGAGAGAGAGAATCGAGGGAGAGGTAGAGAGAGAACGGTGGCTAAGGCGGTGGATGGTGGTGGCGGAAAAGTGAGCGGCGACGGCGACAATGGTGGAGAAAGTGAGAGATCGAGAGAAAGAGAGAAAGTGACGGGAGAGAGATGAAGGAAAGAGAAGGAAGGAGAATTAGGGCTATTAGCCCTAATTCGATTTCTCCTTTTTATTATTATTATTATTATATTTATTATTATATATTATAAGTATAGATTTATAAATAAATAAATGAAGGAATAGATAATTTAATAAATGAAATTTATTATTATTATTATTATTATTATTATTATTATTATTATTATTATTATTATTTATACTTGCTTCACATTTCGAATCGGAAATACGATTACTTTTGAATATGCTAAAAATTTGAATTAAAAACCCCAAAATCAAAAATAAATATAAAATAAAAATTCTCTCTCTATATAAATAAACTGAGAAATATTTCATTGAATTCAGGAACGGGAGTACAAAAGTACAGCACCACAGAGTCGGTGTTACAATATCCATATAGAGCTTCAAAAGGGGTCATTTGAATGCTGTTGTGGAAGTTGGCGCTATACCACCATTTAGCTAAGCTAAGCGATTATAACCACCTTGCTGGTCTGTCAGATGTCATGTATCTAAGATAGCATTCAAGGCACTTCTTTCACTTTGCCCATCTATTTATCGATGGTAAGCACTGCTAAGATTTAGCTGGATTCCCAAAGGCTTGAACATTCCCTGCTTAAAAAAGCTGGTAAATACTTTGTCTCTGTCTAAGATGATTGAGTCAGGTAATCCATGTAACTTGAAGATGTTGTCTATGAATAGTTGTGCTACCTTTGCTACAGAGTATGGGTGTTGCAGGGCTATGAAATGACCAAATTTTGTTAGTCGATCAATGGCAATTAGAATTGTATCATACCCTTCAGATTCAGGTAGTCCCTCTATGAAATCCATGCTAACTTGTGACTACATTTGAGTAGGAATAGATAAGGGTTGCAATAGCCTCGGATAGAGAACATTTTTGTGTTTGTTATGCATTGTTATATAATGGCCAGTAGAAAATTGATTTAACTTTCTGTAATGTACACCACTGACCAGAATGACCTCCAAGAGATGAGCTATGCAATTGTGTACAATCTTTTCTTTGAGTTGTAGGTCATTGCCAATTAAAATCATGTTCTTGTATTTCAATAGCCCATCCCATAACTTGAAATCAGGTTTACAATCTGGATGGATGGCCAGCTGAGCTATCATTTTTTGGAATTCTTTATCATCCTTATATATCTGCATTACTTCCAAAATCCACAATGACTGTATTGTAGAAGTAGTCAGGACTAAACCTTCTTCCTGCTTTTCATTATCTTGCAATCCTTTTCTCGAAAGGGCATCTGCCAACTTATTTTCACTATCCTTCTTGTATTCAATTGAATAATCTAAACCAAGTAACTTTGTTAGCCATTTGTACTGTATTGTATTGGTTAATTTTTGCTCTAGCAGATATCTCAAGCTTTGGTGATCATTCTAATTATGAAATGATGACCTATCAAGTATTGCTTCCACTTGGTTACTGTCATCACCATTGCCAACAACTTTTTCTCATAGACGGATAGGCTTTACTCTTAGGTCCCAATGTCTTACTCAAATAAGTAATGAGTTGGTTTTCTTATATCAAGATTGCCCCTAACCCTGAGAGTAGACATCAGTCTCCACTATGAATGGTTTGGAGAAATCAAGTCATCTTATCACATGTGCAATACTCATAGCAATTTTGAGTTGATTGAAAGCTCTCTCTGATTCTTCATTCCAATGGAAACCTTATTTCTTTAGCAGATCATTTAGGGATCTAGTTATAACCTCATAATTCTTTACAAATCTTCTATAGTAGCCAATTAATCTTAAGAATCCTCTTAGTGATCTGACAGAAGTTGGAGTTGGCCAAGATGATATACAATTAGTCTTTTGAGAGTCCATCATTACCCCTTCACTGGTAACTACATGTCCCAAATACTCCACTTGTGATTGTGGAAAGACATGTTTGGAAAGCTTGGCAAATAATTGATGTTATTGGAGTAACTCTGGGACTATTTTAAGGTTCTGAGCATGTGTATATGTCTGGAATGTAAACTAGAATGTGATTAAAAAAAAAAAACTAAAACAAACTTCCTCAAACGTGGTCGAAAGACATGGTTTATTAAAGAATGGAAGCTAGTAGGAGCATTTGTCAACCCGAAAGATATCATAAGGAATTCAAAGTGTCCATGGTGTGTCTAAAATTCTATCTTTTCTACATCACAAGGTTTCATCCTAATTTGGTGGTAGCTTGACCTTAAATCAATCTTAAAAAAATCTTGGAACCATGTAGCACATCCAAAAGTTCATCTATATTAGGGATAGGGTACCTATCCTTGATGGTTAGATGGTTAAGTTGCCTATAATCCAAACAAAAGCGCCATGAATTATCGTTCTTTTTTACTAACAGCACTAGGGAAGCAAAAGAACTTACACTTGATCTGATTATCCCATTATCTAACAAATCCTGCACCTGTCTCTCAATTTCTGCTTTCTGAGAATGGGGATACCTGTAAGGTTTAAACTTGAAGGGTTATGCATTTGGTTTTAAAGGAATTGAATGATCATGGTTCCTCTCAGGTGGAAGTGTATGTGGTGTTGTAAAGACTTCTTTGTATTCAGTGAGTACAGTATAAATAATCTCTGTTATTGGGTGTTATGGCCTTCTAAATTAAGAGTAAGGGTTATGCAACTCTGCATTTGTTGTTGCCTAAGTTTCTTAGTTGCTTTCCCCCTAACCATCTTTATAAAAGGTTTTTATATCCTGCCTTCCAGAATAACCTCATTTTCTTTATTGAAAAATCTCACCTATAATTTCTTAAAGTCAAAAGTGATTGGACTATAATTATATATCAAATCTACTTCTAATATAATGTCCCACCTTCCTAGAGTTGTAACCCTTAAGTTAAAAGAGAAAATATACTTCTGTATTTTCCGTTTCACTCCTTAACTCTTATAGGGTTGAAAATTTTGCTTTCATTTACAATTTCTAGCGCAAAAGTTCTACTGGTTCAGTCTTGAGTTGTTGTTGTTTAACAACTCCTTGGTGTATGAAGCTATCATAGCAATGCTTGGTTCAGTCTTCTTGTATCTACCAGAATGGTTACCATTAAGTTCTTTAAGTTCGCTTATAGAGCTATGGTTTTGCTGTGTATTGAGTTGGATAGAGTGCACAGAGATACTTTAACTGCACCTTGTATATTGTTTTTATTTACTTCATTTTCTTCAGTAGTTCCCTCTTCCTCTGGATCTTCTGCTAGTATTATAAAGTTCAAATGCTTGAACCTACACTGATGCCCTAGTATAAACTTCTCCCCACATTTAAAACATAAGTTGTTGTTTCTCCAATATTGAACTTTTTGGGGGTTTATTCTTTGCAGCCTATTATTTTTAAGAGGTTCCCTGTTGAACCGAGACAAACAAAATAAAGAAAAGAAAAAGGAAAAAGAGAATAAAGAAAAAGTCAAACTTCCCCACTCCCCTTTATTTTTATTCTCTCTTCCTTCCCCCACTTCCTCTCCCTTTACTCAAGAACACACATTTTCCTCCCCCATTCTCTCACTCTCCACATACTCTCTCTCGCTCTCGCTCTACTCTCTTTAAGAGCCACCAAGATCAAGCAAAAATCCATATATTGAGACTTCTAAAACTCCCAACAAAATGCATTGGCGGATAAATCTAGTGAGAGAAGTGAGTTTTTCAGAGAGAGAAAAGTCTAGGGTTTTGATATAATTCAACAAAGGTGAAATTGATGGTTCCGATAGAGGTATTTTTTCTCTCTTAACTTATAATTGAGTTATTCTTGCATAAAATTGTAATTTATGTTAAAATTTGAAATTTTGTAGAGAGAGAAAGTTTAAGCTTTTCGTGTAACTCGACTTGAGAACTAAGTTGGTGACACAATTGAGGTAATCTTCTCATTCTTAACTTGGATTTACTTTCCTCTTTTATGAATTTGAAGATTTTGTTGAATTTGATGAAATGAAATTTGGGATTTAGATCTAGGGTTTATATAATATTGGAGTTGGAGAAAATTTTCAAGTATGAGGCAAGTAGCTTGTATGTGTTTGTTAAATTGATGTTTAATACTCTTATAAAATATGTTTCTGCACGTGATTATGCTATTAGAACACTGATGAAATGGATTATGGCCATGGGAATTACATCCTTGAATGAAAACCTAGGAATTTGACATGCTGGACAGTTTAACTATGTCTTAATTTTTTGTTTATAACATTTTTTGCACCACTACAAATCGAGTGAGATTTTCTTCTGATAAAAATAGACTTCCATGGCTTTAAAATGGTATATCATGGAGAATTGAATTTTTGGTGAATTTCCAAAGTAGCATGATTACTGTAGGATACTACTTTATTTTTGCCATGTTCCATGTCCAAAGTTTACTGTAGTTTTGAGTTATCCTATGAGATGAATTAGGCTGAACTCCAAACATGAAAGTTGTAACACTATATTTCTTTTTTAAATGACCACTTGAATCACTTCAATCAGATATTGTAGTGAAAGTTATGTTGATTTTATTGTGATTGCTCATATTGTATTGTGAAACTTGGCTGTAACTATAATTGATTTGGGGATTTATGTGTGTTGGAATTTGCCCAAGTCGTAAATATAAAAGTTATAGTCTTATGTCTTAACTTTAAGTAACAATTGGAATCATCTCAATCCAAATTTGGTGGGGTCAAGATATAGTAGTTTTTCTAAGACATGGTTGTACAGGAAATTTAGGTTATGAGACAAATGAGGGAAAATTTTGACTAGTCCAAGCATTGACCTATATTTAAGTGACGAAATTGTGTTTATTATTTTAGGTTAAGACGATTAAAGATTTAAGATGATTAACTTAGATTCGACATGTGGATTGGAAGTGTTGACCTTCCCAAGAGACGAGTGTTTGCATGTTTATACATAAATGAGAAAAATGTTTTTATTGAATTTTCAAAACGATTTTTGAAACTTGAATTTATGTGTTTTAATATATGTGGAATATCCCAAAAGTTGAATTTTGAACTCCTATGCATCCTTTATGCTTTGGATTAACAAATGTGTCATGTTGATTTATTAATGTTGAATATATTGTTATGATAGCGGGTAAGCTCTGTTGCAACAGTAGAGTTGCTCTTTTGATAACTTCGAGATCATGGGTTCGAAATTGGAAACAGTCTCTTTACAAAAATACACGGGGAAGGCTATGCATATATATGTCCACTCTCCCTTACCCCCACACTAGGTCGGGGAGCACTTTCTGTATCGGGTGAACTTTTTTTTTTTTATTATCATGATGACTACTATTGGACAATTGTTAAATTGATGGCATATGAAATGGAATAATGAATTTTGTGAAATAGTGCATGGTGTGGTTATTGGGGAAAGAGCCTGAACCAAAAAAATGATTAGTCATTTCCCCTCTATGACACAAACCGTCGTGTGTGTGATGGGGATTAATAGACCATGATTTGTAGCCAAGTATGATGGTACATTCTTGGTCGAATAACACACCACTTAAGGGCGTGGGATGCTTGGTTGCATTACCAATAAAACTCCATATCCAATGCCAAGGATGGGGGCATTTGTGAAATTAATTTACTAAAATCCCTTGACAGCTTCGTCTTAAGTCATGGTAGACCTTTGTCGGGATTAATAATTTTGGTTATCCCATATTTAGAAAAATGTGAGCTTGTTGGATGCATTGGATATTATATCATGATGATTGAAAAAAAAAAATCTATTTATTATGGAATGATTTTGAGAATGACATGGTGATTTAAAATATACATTTGATATATCCATCACACAAATCTTATTTATGTGCAACATACATATCACTCACTCGCTATAGTATATATTCACCCCTCCTACTTCCATTTTTACAGAGGAATCCTAGTTGAAAGTTGTGGTTGCCTAACACCAGATTTGAAGAAAAATGTTTGTCAGATTTCCTTCGAATACTAGTCTTCTTTTGGTTTGAGGTATTAGTGGATCCAAATGGAGAAAAACTTTATAATTGTTTTAGAAACCTAATTTATACTATGTTTACTTGATTTTGGTTTTGAAAACGGTTTGTATGCTTAAAATGAAGACCTTCGTTTTTATTTGTTTAAAATTATGTGAGAATTGTTTTTGATAAAATGGTTTATGATGAATTGGAAATTAGACTGAATGGCCAGTTGGGCCTTTGATGTTTGGATTTGAAAGGAAAGGTTGTATTGGCCTATTAGTAATTGGTAATATACTTGTGTGATAATTATTGGAATTTCGGAATACCTTGCGATGTCTTGAAGTATGGGGTGAGGCTCACATGTGTTTCAGGATAGTGTGACGATTGTCGCGTGCTCAATCTAAGGGTTGGGGTGTGACATTCCCACTATCGTTTCTTTTTGAAGTCTACATCATTGAGGGTTGTGATATGGACTGGTCCAACACTCCTTCCTTTTCTTACTAACTCCAGAGATTGCTCTTGAAGAGTGGCAATCTCGAAGGCTTGTAAAAGGGTTGTAGGTTTCATTATTCTTAATATGGGTTTAATAAATTCTTTTAGCCCATTAACAAAGCTAGAAATGAAGTATGATTCAGTGAGTAGGGGATTCTTTGCAAGTATGGTTGACCATAATTCTTTAAATTTCTCTTAGTAATCACCTAAAGATCCCTTCTACTGAAGTTTATTAAATTATTCTACTACATCCTGCATTCCTTTATTTTCGAATCTTTGACAAAGCATTCTAGAAAATTCCTCCTAGCTGATATCCTTCTTAGTTAGTTTTAAGCCTTAATTCTAGATTTTCATGTTCCTATCTAAGTACATTTCGATAGTTTCAACCCACTGATGGTCTGGTATGTGGTATATAATAAAAAATTTTAGAAATTTACGTAACCAAGCACAAGGATTCTCCACTGTAAAGATCAACAACTCAACCTTAGGGGGTTTAGAACTATACCTCTAGTGTTGATGTCTTTCTTATTCACTGGCAGTTCTCCATTTCCTCTTAAACATCCATCACTAGGAGTATACAGTAGTGGGGAACTCAACCCTCTTCCTGAGTACATGTTTTCATGTGGTTCTTACTGAGAAATTTTACAGAAGTGATCAATTTTGACTTCCAAATTGGCTATTAATACCTCTAGGCTTTGTTTCAGTTCATCCAGCTTCCTATCAAGACGAGAGTGGTGGTCTTTGCATTCACGAGCCAATTCATTCATTTTGATTTCATGTTTCTTGATTTGCTCTTCGTTGATCTTCTGACAAGTGTCTTTTGCCATGGATATTGCTTCGAAGGCCAAGAATCTAAGGATCTGATACCAAACTATAACAATCCAGCCCACAACTTGTTGGATTGCTACCTTGAATTCAAGGAATTAAAGAACAGAACCAAATAGTGGAAAGGATTAAGAAGAACTTGCAATGGTTGGAAAGAAGAATTAACAAGAGAAACAAGAATGAGGAGCACTGTGATTAGGAGGAGGAGGAGGAGAAGACTAAGAGAGAACAGAGAGGTATAGGAATTTTGCATATATATCTATTGCTACTGACCTTACAATATATAAAGGTTGTTTCACCAACCTTCAAACAACTCAATGACAATGGTTACAAAATGGTTATATAGACAATTATTCCTAACTACTTTAACCACCCTTTTGTCTTCTAGCTGTTACAATTGGATTCCCTTCTTCTTCCTTTTGTTACATAAGTTGTGCAAGTAGGCTGGACTTATTAGATTAAACTATTAGAATTCTTGAGCCCTTTTTTTGTGTTTGTGTGTGTCGATGAATTAAAGGCAAAGGTCTCAGGCCCATGAATTCTTTTTTTTTTTTTGGTGGTACCAATTCCTCGAACCTAGGACAAGAGCAAATCCTTCACCACTTAGAATATAAACGATTTGGTGGCCCATGAATTCTTCTACTAACCTAAGTGACTAATTCTTTAAGGCCAACGCCCATGCTCAAATCAAATCAAATCAAATACCTCACTATGTACACGGGTGTCCCAGTCCAATTATAAGACCTACTACAAAGCTCTTACGGGCATAAATAGAAGAGAATGTGCGTAGCAGCTCTAATGAAGTATGTCATCAAGTGGGTGGTGGTGGTGATTCTGGTGGTATAGGTACAATTGATGGGTGTTGGCACCGCCTTGACTTGCACGGTCGAAAGGTGTTGGAATTAATTGACTCAACATGCAGCGGAAGCATTCATAAATAATTTTCGGGAAAAAATAAATATTGGTTGGGTATAGGGTATAAATACCTCGAATATGCAGAACCAAAAATCGACCGTGCGTCCCTCGATCGGATCTCGCGGTCGGGATGGTGATCACGATGTTAATCGAACCACCACCGCAATGCCACGACGCCGCAACCCTTAGTCCGGCGATTCGTTGTGACGAGAAAAATTCCCTGCTCGGAATTCTTCTCAACCCTCTATATTCTCTCTCTCTAGAGAATATTTTTCTCTCTCTATTTTCATCCATGGTTGCCCTCAAAACAAGGTCATCAATGGTGAACTCCATAAGAGAGTAAAAAGAGATTTTTTATCCTATACACACTCAAAATGTGATGCTACAAACATGGAGAGTATCATGGGAAGTGGTTAGTGGGAGTTACCCCACTAACCCTATTGCAAATGTCTAAAATGCCCATCGTGGGCATTTTAAACTAATATCTCCCACTTGCACGCGAGGGCATTTTAATATTTGTCACAAAATCACAACTCATGCGATCACATCACCCTACTGGACTTTCATACAGGATTGAGCGTCGTGCGACCTGCGAGTACACCTGCAAGCAAAGACCTCTCGATGCATCTGTTAGGATGATCGAGAAGTCATCGTTAGTATCAAAAGAACTCGCTGCACCCCAGATCCAAGACTAATTACATCCATCGAGCTACTTTCCTCAACGAAAGTAATCCCCAATAAATGCTCGACTGTGTATCCACTATTATGCTTACATCCCAACATGGATAGACATAATAGGCTAGCCGGTGAATACAACACAATGATGTAATGTCAATTGGTCTTCCTTTTCCCAAACTCGAATCTATTAGCTTCAATTCAGCTGCTTTCCTAGACTTGTCCCTCAGACCTCAATTTATCTTCCGGACCATCGGTAAACAGACTAAAGTAGCAACACTGAACCAAGACTTCTAGAAACAGTCGAAAGTGATAAGGATACATGAGATCCCACCCAATGGATCTCGGGTCTCACACAGTGGGAACAGGGATCAAAATCATATCAATGTCTCAAATAACGCTCCCACTATCCCTGGTCGACATATCACACGCGGTATGAAACGCGTGCCACAGTGTTATTTCCCCATCTCTCAAAGGGCATATATCAGATTTCTTTAACACTGTGCAGGTATGAGACTCAGTCTACACATAAGACTTTACCCAGAGATCTCAGAGAGAGTATCTCAGAGACAATATCACTAGTCGCAGGTGATATCTGAGATCTCAAACCCCGGCTACTTACGGGGCAACATGGATGTGGGTACGTCCATGCCGGTCATATCGCATATGACTTCATCCTGAACACATATCAGGGCGACTTATGTTCTAGTAGGGCTACTCTCAAAGCCTCTTACAACTAGAAACCGTCTCATCTCCGCTCACTCGGGCGCGAGGTGGTCACTCGTGTGAGAGAGTCGACCACGCCTGCCTGACATATCATTTATCACAACATATCACAAAATATATGACAATTAAAATAGTGCAATAAATAAGTGACCCAATCATGCACACATGTCATATATATAACATAATAAGCATCAGTACAAAATGAGAAATGTCAATATGTATCCAAACCCAATGATTCCAATATCTCATACAGGAATCTATCACAATGGGTTTATTGAAGGGATCAGCCAACATGCTGTATAGTAATATACTTAATTTGTCACTTCACCCTTCTCGGTGATGTCTCTCATAACATAGTATTAGGTATCAATGTGTTTGGACTTACTGATACTTAGGGTCTCAAGTGTGGTCAAAGGCGGCCTGATTTTCTCAATAAATCATCACTGGCCTCCCACTATCTGACACAACCCCTAAGTGATTCAGAAATCTCCGGAGCCAAACACTTTCCTGAACTGCAGCTGAGCATCTCATAAGCTCAGTCTCTATCGTAGATAGAGATATACAGGTTTACTTCTTGCTACTCAAAGACAGTAAAACCTAATATCGATTTGCATACGTTCAGATCACCAACCCGGTTGGTATCTGAATACCCAATAAGATGCAAATCACCTCCTCCGTAACACTAGGGGAGGTCCGCAGTTCTCTCGAGATATCTCGGAATCCTTTTCACCGCTCTCCAGTGATCCCCTCTAGGATTCAATCAATACCTAATTACCATAGTGACTGCAAATCAAACGTCTGAACGTGTACACGACACTGCGTACATCAGATCACTCAATGCACTAGAACAAAGGATTCTACTCATTTCCCTTGTCATTTTCTGAGTCTTAGGGCATATGTCAAGAATTAGGCTTTAACCTTTTAGCGATAAGAGTATCTTTAAGGTCGTAGTCGATCTTCTCAAAGTACTCTAGAACTCTCTTGATGTTTGACTCCTGTGGAAGGGTCAACACCTGTCTCGAGCGATTCCTCTGGATCTTAACTTTGAGGAAGAACTGAGTCTCACCCATGTTCTTCACATCAAGACTCGACAATATCCACGTTATCGTGGTCATCAGATACTCTATGTTATTCCCAGTCAACAGAATGTCATTCACATGAGGACATGATCACAAGAACGTAAAAAGTATACGCGATGATCCTCATCGATCATCACGAAACCATGAGATGTCACCTCCTCGTGAAATCTCAAGCGCCACTGCCTGGATTGATGATTAAGGTCGCATGTCGACTTCTGAAGTCAATGGACCTTGTCATCCTGATCTACAAGAATAAAGCCAGATGGCTGTTCCTTGTAGATCTCCTCATCCAAAACTCCCACTCAGGAGAACAGTCTCAACATTCATCTGGTCTCACTCCAGATCCAAATCATGTCCACGACAATCGCTAAAAGTAAATGGATCGAGGTAACACGCCCTCAGTCTGAGTAACCCCTGGTTATCAGATAGGCCTTATACCTCTACACCGATCCGTCGGCCTTTTTCTTGATGTTGAGAACTCACATATTCTCAATGGCCCTACTTCCCTCAGATAAATCAACTAGATCCCAGATCCTGTTGATTATCATCAACTCCTCTCACCCATGGCCTATAATCAATGGTCCTCCATGGAACCCTCAAGAAACTCTAGGACAGTTAAAGGTTTCTCGTAATCCTCAAGAGTCATACTGAGAGCCTCTCCCTCAATCGGGAAGCGACGGTTAGGTACGCATCCTCGACTACTCTTAAGAGGATGGGAAACCTTTTTACCTCTAGATGGATCGCTCCCACTAAAATCCAGATCCGTTATGGATTCTTGGATCCTGCTACTGGGATTAGCCAACCACTAGGCTCATCCATCTCATGAAAAGGTAAAGTCTCAATTGATTTCACCTCTCATAGGGAAATCATTTTCAAGAAACTCGACATCATGAGACTCAATCTCAGTGAGAGTGTCATCTGTATGCTCATTAGAAATACATCTCTTTTCTCGCAAGCCTAACTCACTGTGTAAATGCGAGAAATAGTGAACATACGATGCATAACCCCATAATCTCGAATGGCTAAGGTCAGGCTGCCTCCCTGTCCAAAGCTCATATGGAGTACTGACTGCGGACTTCAATAGAATACAATTGAGAACATAGGCTGCAGCCAATAACGCATCTCCCCAATGGGAAACGAGTAAATTGGTTTGCGCCATCATCGGCCTCACCGTCTCAAACAAAGTCCTATTCCTTTCTCGCGACTACTCTACTCCACTGAGTAGCAAGGAATAGTCAGTTTCTCGTAATGCCTTTCTTGAAATAGAGCCCTTTAGACAAATACTCGCGTACTCGATCGGTTCTGAGAGTCTCTACTCTCAAGTAACTGATTATCAAGCTCGCTAGTAAACCTCCTGAAGCATCTTAATGCCTCAGACTTGCGCGAGATCAGATAAACGTAGCCGAAACGCGTGTAATTGTCTATGAACGTAATAGAGTACCCAACACCATTTCAGGTTCTCACGTTCATAAGGCCACAGATGCTGGAGTGAACCGACTGCAATGGAGTCCCAGCCCTCATTGCATTGTCGAATGGTTTTCTTGTAAGTTTGCCGTCTAGGCAAGACTGGTTAGCGGGTTCTACAAAACCACTCACTGCTAACCGGTTCATCCTCTCTCACACTAAGAGGACAACAAGAAATACCATTGAAAAGAATTATTTTCAGTGCATATAGTCCCTCATGGACCAAAATAGAACCAATCATAGAATTGTCGTAATAAATGGAAATTATAAAATTTCCAAATTAACAGAGCATATTCTAAACTGAAATCAAGTTCCGTCAAACTTTTGGAGCGTAAAGAGCATACAGAGTCTAGCAACTTTGCAACTCCAACTTGCAAGTGCTACTCCCTCTGATGTCAACAAAATACTCTGTTTCAGTATGTAAATCCTCCTACTTGAGGACTCACTGGACAGAACTTTATAAACGCGCTCCTATCTCGAGCAGCGTAGTATTATCAGTTTTCTCGGATGATTTTCTTCTTACCTGAGGCTCGAGTCACACAGGAGTCTTTGCTCGACTCCATCGTATAAGCATGACCCGAGTATGGCCTACTCGCCTCTAGATGCTCCTACTCGAGCTCACTGTGCCTATTCACATTAGTGAAAGTGCGAATACTTTCGTCGTATGTGAAATAGACTTTCATGATTTCTCATGAATCAGGTAAAGAACTGGATCACATCCAGTACAAGAAAATATATCCGAAATGGGCTCGGTCACATTCCTCAACTCGGCGATCATACTCGACATTTTTATCAAATGTTGCATCATCATATGATCAACCCTTTTCTTATAAGTTGTTACACTTATAAGTCAGTATCCTCATCTCAGGATCCGTAAGAGTACCACAATACTCTTTATAGGGTGAGTCAAACCGATAAAACCGTAGGATATTGCTCATAGACTGGGATCACATCATCGTGCATGCTACTCAGGAGGATTGCCCTGACTCGGCTATCATTCCTCTTTCATGCACGTAATGTCTCCTAATCCCGTCTCTCTGAGGTGTGGAACCCTCCCTGGAGTCCACCATCTCATGCCTCAGAATTTTAATTAGATCTTGCTCCTCGAGGATAAATTGAATCTACCAGTGAAAAATCTCGTATTTATCACCATTCAATTTTATCCCCCTTGCAAAAATCAAATACGACAATTTTAGAAGCAGTCAATGAGATAGTCGTGACTTGTGATGCTTATTCTCACATTTTATGCACCCTACGAATCAACAAGACCCAAATAATTCGAATACATACCCCAAGACGAGCGTATTAATCAACAGACACCATACACCACAATCCGGGATAGCATCTCACCGTTTGGACTAGGATTCAATGCACAAAAACCCACAAAAAGTCACTTTTATGGATGTGGGACCCTAAAAAAATTGAAAAAATTCAATTCCGGACGACCTGACGCGCCGCCGGAGGTCCCACGCCCCGCCAGTCACCGGCGGAAGGTCCCCACGCGCCTCCACGCGCCGGGAAACAGATTCTGGCACGTGCCAGACGCGCTGCGCGTCTGGCACGCGCTCACACGCGCGCTCTGCGCGTCGGTTCACGAACCTGACGCGCAGGCGCGCATGTCACGCGCATTCACGCACGAGACCCGCGGGGCGGGTCGGTTCCGGACCCGGACGCGGTCGGAACCCGAAACCGTCCGGATCCGTGAGTCGCGGGTCGGGGAGACACGTGTCCGGGTCGTAACCGACCCGGACGACCCGTCATCTCACGCTCCATTTCTGCGCGTGAAGTACACGCTCACCTCCCCCTGATTCTCACGCGCTTGCCTCGAGCGTGTAACTCATGCGCCCGCGGGTCTGGACTTCTTCTTCTTCGCCTGATGGTTTCTGTAACCGGGTCTTTCGACCCGGTTGCCGGAAAACCCCATTTCCGGCACCATTTTGACCGGATTTTTTATGGAATCTCTAATTCCATTTATTCCAAGCATCCTTGACTCGATTTTTGGAATTATTGCGCCCTAAACTCGGCGTATTTTGGATCCAAAAATCCGACCATCCGCAGTCAAATTTGAAAACTCATTTTCCGGCCACAAATATATGCAATATATATATCAAATTAAAGAGCATGAAACAAGGATTACAGATCTATAAATTTCATGCGTTGATTTGCCCTAGAACTCGACAAATCTAAGGTTGAAGTGGTCGGTCACTATTCACGGCCGAAACATTCAACCGGAATTTTCTTCGCCTAATCGTGCTCAGAAAATTACGAAAAAATTATTTTCGTGTTCTAGGGATCATGGGGAACGCAGTGGTGTTCTCGGATTCACGAAACTCATCCGTGATCCGAACCCCAAATTTTAAACCCAATATTTTTTATACCCAAAAATTAATCCGAAAATTATCTTTAATCCAACGTATCGCTCTGATACCAATGTTGGAATTAATTGACTCAACATGCAGCGGAAGCATTCATAAATAATTTTTGGGAAAAAATAAATATTGGTTGGGTATAGGGTATAAATACCTCGAATATGCAGAACCAAAAATCGACCGTGCGTCCCTCGGTCGGATCTCGCGGTCGGGATGGTGATCACGATGTTAATCGAACCACCACCGCAATGCCACGGCACCGCAACCCTTAGTCCGGCGATTCGTTGTGACGAGAAAAATTCCCTGCTCGGAATTCTTCTCAACCCTCTATATTCTCTCTCTGGAGAATATTTTTCTCTCTCAATTTTCATCCATGGTTGCCCTCAAAATAAAAGGTCATCAATGGTGAATTTCATAAGAGAGTAAAAATGAGATTTTGTCTCCTGTACACACTCAAAATGTGATGCTACCAACATAGAGAGTATCATGGGAAGTGGTTAGTGGGAGTTACCCCACTAACCCTATTGCAAATGTCTAAAATGCCCATCGTGGGCATTTTAAACTAATAAAAGGTATACAAATGCATTCAAGAAGGACTAGGACAACATCTTAGCATCAAAATCAATAACATTAACAACGTGCTCTCCAAGTCTGCGGTCAATATTGGCCACAAGATCATCCCTAACTTTAATTGCTCCAAGTAAGCAGCTTCCCTCTTATCTTTTAATTTCATATCTTACATGTCTGGTGGGATAGTATAAGCAATCAAGGGGTGGTAACTCATATCACAGGAGAGATTTTTGCAGAAAGTTTTATTACTATTAATGAGTGGCTTCGCGATTTCTTATGGACACCCCTGCCCATCCATATGTAATATGGCTCTTCTTAGTGGTGGTGAGGTAAAGGCGAGTCTCCAAGGAGAAGGTGCTTTTCCATGATGCAAACAGCGTATCTGAAAATTTATGTTCCTAAAAAATAACAACGAATTGAAATGACAAAAAGAATAATCAAATGATTACGAAAGGATGCATTTAAATTGACTATACACTTGGAGAGCACTTGGACTATATAGATACTACAAATAGGTTTATTGCTCCAGCCCGAATCACAATTAGTCTTTACCCTATAAAATAAATTGATAAGTTAGGCATTCTTGGTCTATCAGGCAAAATTGGTGATTTATTGATAATGACCTATTAAAAATTTAAAATTTTCATTATATCACCAATGCCTAGTTTGTCTCATGGCTGAATACTAGTATCCCTTAAGGAATGCCAAAATAGATAAAGGAAGAGTTTTATCCCTTAAAAGATATTCGTTTTAAATCGAATTTAGTTGAAATCAACATAATTATTTGATACTAATAGTTTACAAAAAAAATAATATTATGGATTTCTTTTATAAATAAGAAGTGAATCAAAAATTGAAAGAAGATTTATGGTCAAAGGGAAAAGGAAAAGATGCCCGAGTAACGATTATTTTGGAATGTACTAGTTGCATTCAAAACCATATAATAAGAAAGCAATGGGGATTTTCAAATACATTTCTAAAAAAAAAAATCAACATAGTGTGTCTCATCAATTGTGATTAATTCTATCCCCATTATTAAAGATATACAATTCCTGGGGTGATTAAAAAAAAACACTTATTTTCATTTTTCTTGGTTAGTCTCTTGATATATATATATAATATATATATGAAGAGCACCCGGGAACAAAAGGGTATAATAAAATTGTAAAGAAATAATATATTAAATATATGAAAATGAAATAGATAAATGAAACTGATACAGAATTATGGTTGGTATAAAATAAAAGAAATAATATGTGTGGAATGTGTGGGCAGTATAGCCAGTCACGAATCATCATAGATAGAACAAAGAAATAAAGAAATGGGTAGTAATACTAGCCATTGAGAAAATAGATAAGATAGGCGGTAGAACTAGCCACGGATAAATAAAGAAATAATTGAAATCTTACTGATAAAATAAAAGTTTTACAAGATAAGAGAATTTATAGTAAAAGATTTTACACTTCCTTATCTAGAGAAAGAAGAGGTCTAAAAGTTAAAGATTTTAAATACAATCACTCATTAGGAGGGAAATAAGATGTATGAGAGGGTGAGAGGTTCTTTCTGCTCTAAACTCTCTCAGTTGTTGAACTCTGCCTTCAACTCTGGAATGAGCCTTCTTAAATGGACTTGAGGGGCACTGTTATGATACGCGCGAATAGTACCCTTTTTAAACTATTACCATGCGGAAGGAACTGTAGATGAATAGTTCCATGCTGGGGACTTTAGACTGTTCATAAATAGTATGTTTGCCATTTTGTCAGGCATCTCTACTATTTATGATGATTATCGATTTTTTGTCTTCTTGTGTCGATAGATATTTTACAAGAGATGACTATTGAGTCACAACATTTTACAAGATTCCAGCAAGATTTACAAGATATTTGAAGCAACAGTTTTAGGGTAAAGTCTTATCAATTTTAAAGCAACTGGTTGGTCTAGAGAGGTGAATTTTTTTTTAATAGTCTACCTTTTATGTGGGCTGCGATTTTGAGTTTTCGTCCCATTAAACCTGGCCTTTTGGCATGGGTTGCTTTAACGAGTTTTCAACACATCTATTTTTTTATTTTTATTTTAGAAGAGATCATTGCATCATAGCCTAGATACTCTAAAGGTTCTGAATCAGAGTTTGACAGTTATGATTTTGAAGAGGAATTTTTCTCACTTTAAATTAACTGTTCCATAATTTGAAGGTATTCTTCTTTGATTTTTGCCGTAGCTAGTATGGATTGGACATGAGATTTTTAGACCAAAAATGTTTTATCTAATGGGGTTGGGTGCAATAACCCTTTTGATTTTAACCTGTTTGAAACAGTGGGTTTAAGGATTTTGTTTGGGATTTTGAAGGAATTCCACCATTTAACTTTAAATTTTCTTTGTAAAATGGTAGTTCCATAAGATGAATCATAATCTAAGTACCATTCGCTAACCCAAGGAAGTATAGAGATGAAAATTTATTTTCTACCTCTGAGGGTTTATAATATGTTTTAAATAGGTCAAACGATTCTTTGATTGGTTGAATAAGAATATCTAGCAGAGATCCAAAATATTTCCACTAGTGAGGCAACCATGCCAGATATTTGAAATTTGGGTCTTATCATAGAAAAAGAATAACCTCGAGTGGGTATGTTTATGGTTTTGGATTAAAAATGCATTATACCAGGCCTGTTAATAATCCTAGTAAGAGAATACCAGATAAAAATTTATTTCGGTTTTTAAGTTTACAAAAAATGTTTTAGTTTTGGAAAGGTCTTGTCCCTAGTTAGAAAGATTGGAGATTTTTAATATTTTACATGTGGAATAATATGGATTTTGATATTCTATGAAAAATGCAAAATGTTTAAATTCTGCACTTCCTGTATATTCCAAAATAGTTTGATAATAATTCATGGATTTGGAAATATCCCATGATTCATAAAATTAGTTTTTTCTAAAATATTGTTCAATGGTTTGAAAAGAATATTTTAAAAGAAATCCTTCAATAACCGTTAAAATGTTTTGAACAAAAGGTTTTTCAATAAAACTTGAAATTTTAAAAATTTTTGTTAAAACAATCTGTTGACTACTAGAGGTAGCCATTGTTTTAAAATCTATTTGAGAGAGGGTTTTGGAGAAAGAAGACTCTCCTCTCTTGATTTTTGAAACTAGTATAGAAGTTTTACCTGTGAACTTCTGTATTAGAGTGGATCTTTTCCCAATTTCTTAAGTTGTTTTAGAGTCTTACCTCAAACTGCTTCCATCGAGGCTTCAAGGTCATGAATGGTTTTGGACTCCAAAGTTTTGGGCTATCAAGAACTGACTAGACCCATTTCTGGATCTGTTTTAATTTATTTTTGTTTTGGGCTTCCATTTTAATTTCAGTTTCTTTTTGGACCTTAACCTTTTTTTTCTTCTTCCTCCTCTTCAACCACAAGCTCATACCATGATTTGATTCATCTGAGGTTTTACAGAGTGTTTTCCCTCATTTTTGACCTCAATCTTGTTTTTGTTTTCGAATTCTTACATGACATTTTATTTTTTTTGTAAAAATTCTCAAGTTAAAAAATCTAATAAGAAGTTATTATATCATTTTATATGTTCGATATCAAAATCAAAAATAGATAATATGGCTTGTCATTTTACAAAAATCTGCTTAGACGCAATGTTCTAAATATCTTTTTGTAATATTTTTTTTAACCGATTTACAATCTATACAAAATAAAAATTTTTGATTTAATAAACCACTTTAAAATTTTGTACTGCATAGAACAATAGATAAAATCTCCTTTCTAATAGTGAAATAATTTTTCTCGGTTTTATTTCAATGACCAGAAGTGTATTGAACTATAACTTTCCTATAGTCTTGGACTTGTTTTAAAATTCCTCCATAACCTATGTCACTAGCATCCGTTTTAACTATCTAAGGAAGGCTAAGATTAGCTATGTGGAGATATGGTATTTTTAATACCTATTTTTTAATAAATTAAACAATTTCAGTATATTCACCTATCCATGGTTTAGGGTGCTTTTTAAATCTGTTATGCAGAGATTTAGCAATTTTATTTATGTTAGGAAAGAAATTCAAAACATAATTTAGACTACTTAAGAACCTCTGTAACTGTGTTTTATCGAGGATCTTGTATGGAAATTTGTTTGCGAATTTTAGAGATCTTTCTATGGGTTTTATTGTTCCACAAGTTATGTGGTGTCCTAAAAATCTAATTTTAGTCTAAAATAAAGACATCATTTTAGCAAATAAAACTAATCTATTTTTCTTACAAATATATAATAATGTTTTAAGATTTTTAAAGTATTGTTCTATTAATGATGAAAAGATAAGTACATCATCAATATATATAACACAAAATTCTAAATATGGATTGAAAATGTTATTCATGATCCTCTGAAATTTAGAAGCGATATTTTGCAATCCAAAAGCCATCACATTCCATTCATATTATCCAAATGGAACAATGAATGTAGTTTTATATCTATGATTAGGATAAATCTGAATTTGTCAAAATCCAAATTTCATATCAAATTTTGAGAAGATAATTACAGAATTAAGTTTATGTAATAAATCTTTTTTATTAGGAATTGGATACCGAATCTATTTTAAAACTTCATTTAATGGCTTATAATTGATTACAAACCTAGGAGTTCCCCTTTCTATTTTAGATGCTTTGTTGATGTAGAAAACTGTGCAACTCCATGGAAATCTAGATTTTGAAATCAGTCCCTTAGATTCAAAATCCTAAATTTCCCTTTATCGATATTGTTCCATTTTAACATTCATTTGAATTGGTCTAATTTTAGTGGAAATGTTCTTTTCATTGAATTCATTTTCAATTGATAAATCTACGATATATTATTTCTTATTCCAGAAAGCATTTAGAAGATGAGAGCATATTTCCCTTTCAAATGACTTCTAAAGTTCAGAAATCTTTTATTTTATTGTTTTTGTTTATAAGTGTTCTTCAATTCTTTGAAGATCAACCTTTTTCTTTAAATAACAAATATTATATTGGTTTCCTTTATTAACAAATTTATTGAATTATCATAGATAGAGACTGTTTTTACAATATTCAAACTCCTGGTTTTAGGTTTTTCTATGAATGGAAAGAATAATTTTTCATTCTTTGTTTTAAACATAATTCCTTCATAAGTAACTTTAGTGAATTATCAAATTGATAAATGACGTTCTTAAAATTATTGGATAACGGATGTAGGTTACTAAAATAAATGAATTTTTAATCAGGAGTATATTATTTTGAATTCTTGCATCTGTTTTAACTATTATATCCATTTTAGAGTTGTTTGCTGAGCATAATTTTTCACTAATTTGTCCATAAAATTTTTCAAGGATAATTTCTACCTTGATACAGTTTAAATCTACTCCCGTGTCAAAGAGAGCAACTATATCAATTTTCAAGTTTTCAAATATTACTAATGTTATTCTTATAAGGTATTTCTTAGAGGTTATTTTTTTTTAATACAAAAAGAATTTCTTTAGGAAACTTTTTTAGGGGTTTTTCTTAAGATTTTCTAGGGCTTGAGATTCTAGAAGATTTTCATCTTCACTACTTGACTTAGTTTCTATAGGTTTATTTTGTAGTTGAGTAAGTATGAATGAGATTGTTTTAGAATCCTCTTCTTATCCATTTTTCTAAATCTTTTAATTCCTTTTTAATTATTTTTATTTTCTCCTGGAGTTCTTGGATTGTTCCAGAGGGTTTTTTTTTTTATTGAATTTCCTTTTACTCAATGTGGAAGTAAGATCATAAATTCCAATGCTGGTATAAGGTAATTCAAATGGTTTTTTTTTTTTTTTTTTTATCTTATCTTAGGTTCTTTTAAGGATTGTTTTAACTGATCTAAATATTTGTTTTGAATTTCAAGATCTTTTATATGTTGTATAATATTTAAAATTAGATTTTGTTCTTTAGTTAACATATTTATTTTGTTTGAATCAGATTCAGATTCTAACTCTGTTTTAGATAAACTAGTTCCTCATCTCTTTGTGGATTATTAGTAGAATTTTTTGAACTAAATGATTCAGTGTCCGAGCTTTCTATTAATAAAGCTGAAATATTTTGAGTTTCTTCGTTGAGATAAAATTCTATAATTTTCTTAGACATCTTACAATATTTTGAAGTGTGTCCTTTTTTGCCACATTTAAAATAAACTTTATCTTTTAAAGTTTTAGATATTGAAGGTTTATCTTGTTTTTAGGATATTTTTTATGTGATTTTTTGTAATAATTTTCTTCTTGAATTTTATAACTTGGAATCTTCTTATATTGTTTGGAATATTTTTTATTTAAAAGTTTTTTTGGAATGTTTTCTACTGCATTCTCCGTTGCTTGTTTTATGTTTATTCAGATCAAATTATTCATAAAATGATCCTAATTTTTTTGGAATTCTTTTCATTTTACATTTTAAATGTTTTTAAAATTTTAGATTTTGACAGATTTTTAAACCTTCTTTTTGTATAAAACTAATCAGTTCTCCATAGGTAAGCTGATCAAATAGGATTATTTGTTTCCTATAAGCTTCACAAATATTATTTCTAACTCTCTCCCCCAGCAAAGTTAGAAGGCTTGATAGGAAATTTTCTTTTCAAAACGGTTTATAGTCTTCTCTTAACATAACCCTTGTTAGGAAAGTTGATTTATACCACTGGAAGCCACTTAGTTTTTTACATCTTAGATTTGATAATAAATTTATGTTTTTATCTTTTAAGTGGGATAAATCTCCAATAAAATGGATTGTTATAGTAAAGATTAGTGTAGCTACTGCATCCTAGATTGGCTCACCTAAGTGGTTTAGGATAAGTTCACCATTTTCACTTGTTTGGATGGCATTTAATATGTCTAATTATTCTTTATTAGTGAGACAAAAATCCCATCATCATTTTAATTATTTAGAAAACTTGCTATTAGGAGTTCTGTAATAGCTCTGTTAGTAGTACCGACTTGGGTTTTATAAGCATTTGACGACATTGTCATCTGCTATAATCAATTGAGTATTATACTCACTCACCCCATCAATGTTCCATATATAGATAGATTTAGCATTATATTTTGATTGAGCTAGAACCTCAAGTTGGTTACCTAGTTCTAATTCAGGTGTTCTGGGTTTTATATATTCTGTTTTAGGTTATTTCCAAAGAAGTTTAACTATTTTAGATTTAGTTTTTTTTTTTTTATTTAAATTGGTTTCTATAGTTTTATTGAGGATTGTTACATCCTAGTTTATAGACTGTGCTGTCTAAGGAATGACTGGATCAGTTGATCTTAACGTTGACCCTATTTTACTAAGATGGTATTTGGTTAATGGGAATAGGAATCAGGAATGGGTTTGAAACTCATATAAATTGTTTTGGGCAAGGGAATGGGAATGAAAGCCAAGAAATATGGGTTTTGTGAAATCCATGTAAAATGATGGGTTTCAATTGAAACCCATCGATGAAACCCAAAGAAGAAAAATGGTCATTTTTATTCTGCTCTCTCACTTCGCTCTATCTCCCGTAACATGCTCTCTCGCACTAACCCCACCTCTCTCTCTCTCTCTCTCTCTCTCTCTCCACCCCTGCAAACCCTTTCTCTCTTCCTCCTTCATTCCCCAAACCCCTGTCCCTCCCCACCTATCCATGCCTCTAGAACCCATCCAAAAACCCTACTCCACTGCCTTCGCACCGCATCGCCCTCGCCTCCAAGCCTCCAACCCAACAACTCTACCAAACCCTTCTGCCTTCCCCCAACTCCTCTTCCCTCCCAACTCATCTTTGTCCCCTCCTCCGACTACATCAAAACCCAGGCCAATCGCCTCGGCCTCTAGTTTGATTATGCCCGTTTAATCACTTACCTCATCCAAGATGACTTCACCCCCTCCTCTGTTTAGGGTAGTAGCTAGGGCAATCAAGGATTTCCCCAGAAGAACAATGGATTTGGGTTGGAAGTGAACCAGAAAATGCCTGGTGATAAAAGAAGGTTAGACAGTCGGCGATGAAGGAAGGGGAAAAAAAGGTTTAGGGCTATTGTAGCAAAGGAAAGGAAAAAGAAGAAGTATTTTTAATAAAAAGTGCAAAATTTAATTATAGAAAAGGGAGAGGTATTTTTTTTAATGCCTCTTCACACTTTCAAAAGGGCCAAATTTTTAATAAAAAATATTTATCAAACATTTTTATCATAAAAATCCATTTTTTATCAAATATTTTTTATAAAGATAAAATGGACAATTGTATGATTCCGATTCTGAAAAATATACAAAGCAAATATCAACAATGATAATCATACTCATATCAGAATTTGAACTAAACAATGGATATTGAATTTTGATTCTGATTTCGATTCCTAAAGTTTTCGATTCCAATTCCGATTCCGATTCCGATTATCTAAAGTTTTCGATTCCGATTCTGATTATCAAGTCCGAACCAAACGCCCCTAAGTTGGTTTTTGATTGCTTTTAAAAAGTCTTGTTTATTTGTTTTAATCTCTGGCTGTACTTGGTTAGAGATCTGATACGGTTTAAAAATTGGATTTTTAGGTTTTTTAATCTCCTTTTTACCTATTTCAAGAGATTCTTCAGTTTTTTGGAATTTTTCTATCCTGGATAACTATTTTCCTATGGAATTTAAGTGTGCACTTGTGTAATTATTTTAAATAATTATATTTTTTAAGTTTGCAAAATCATTATCTTGTGGTTTTTTATAAGGAGTTGCTTCTATTGTTTATGTGTCTATAGGAATTTTAGTCGTTCTAAGTGGAAGATGGTCTGATTCTATGGTTTGACCACTAGCACTTTCCCAAACTGTAACCTTTTTTCTGGTGGTTATTGAATTAACCATTTTAAATGGGTAGTCAATTTTGTGTTTTTTAGCATATATTTCAAACCATACAAAAATAAAATATTTATTCTAATCTTTTTAATATATTTCTAATATATTTCTAGAATTTTATCTTTTTTATGATAAAAATTTTTAAGATATTATTTCTCTTTTTTTTATTCTCTTTTAAATAAAAATCCATTTCTAAATATGTTTTATTAATTAAGTCTTTACGTTTTTCATAAACATTTAATTCATATTCTTTTTCTATAACATTTATTTTTTTTTCATCACCTACATTCTTTGTAATGGTTGATGGTATTGGTGATGTTGGTTCAGAAGAGTTTTGGTCTCCTGTTTGGGGTCTTTATAGACTGTCTGTAGTATTTTACTACCAAAGTCTACTGTTTTAAATGAGGTTGAAGGTATATTCGACGTGAAATAACTTGGCGGTTTTATTTCTATTGGATTTTTTTCAGGTAAGTTTATGACAAAAGGGATTTTTGATATTCTACCTAAGTCTAAGTAGTCACATGATGAATCGGAAAACCCAGAACTAAAAATTTCTGATTTTTACATTCCTATCTATATATTGGATTATCTATTTTATTTATATACTGGGTTCAAGAATATTACTATACTGCTTAGGTTGAATGGCTCTTTCAAGGATCCATTCTTCAGGAAAGGTGATTTCTTCCCAATAAATGGATTTTGGAATTACTAAATTAGGCTTAGTAATATCCGTTTGGAGTAATAGTGTTTCTCCCTTTTTATGATAGATTTTTTGTTTAGAACAAAGTACAGTCGTCATGGCTTTATAGTGTATTCTATAAATCAAGATAACTGGAATTGATCCTTCAATCATAACATAATTGTATATTTTAACTAATAAAATTAAAGATTTTATAATATTTTTATCATTCAAAGATATTATTAAATTTGGATAACAATCAAAGGAGATGGATTCCTTGCATAGACTAGACTTAACAGTTCTTAATAAGCAATTTGAAAAGTTTTTATGTCTAACATCTCTAAGGGTCACTAGGATTGAGATATATTTAATCCTTCTCTGGTTAATGGTTTTAAGTCAATTTGGACCAATTCTATATGAACATATCTATATCCTTTATTTATTTGTTTTTCTATAGATTTTTTAGAAAATAATTATATGGTTTCAAAGGGTTTTAATAATCGGATATCTTTTTCTTCTGTTTTAATTATATAATCTATTTTAAATAAGCTCATTTTAGATGTTTTTATATATCTGATCTATTTCTATTTTTGGTATCTCCCATTTATCTATTCCTTTTTTTTAAATTTTCAATAGTTATTTCTTCACTCTTTATTATATCCTTAGTTCTAGAAGAATAGAATTAGAAGAGTTAGTGGCTCTATAGAATATAGGGTTCATCATTCTAAATTTCAAACCTAAATATACACCTACTGCATACTGACTAAACTAACGAATTCACTGCCTCCTCTGGGACTTATTGACGGGACCACTTGTGTGAAAGGGCTTAGTGTATACCTTGACTCTAATCCTATAACTTCAAACAATTTAGTACTATAGACTGTATAATACTAAGAGCACTATATATATATGTATGTATGTATGTATGTATGTATGTATGTATGTATGTATGTATGTATATAAAGTGATGATACTTGACCTGGGTCCAGGGTTAGTCAAGTTTACGGTTTGTTAAGCAACCTTCACTCACCAGCCAAATTTCTTCTCGGTAGTCACCTGCCCAATTTCATACTGATTGGCATCTAGTCCTCTTCGGTGCGTGGTGACTACCACTCAACCTGTTAAGGCAATATTCACTTCCCCCAAATCACAGAAAGTAATCTTACATAAAGGGAAAGGAGATCTACATCCGTAATCAATAAGAAAGGGAATCCACATGACAATCTAAAATTCCCAAACCGGTAAGAATTTGAATTTTTCAAGAATTCCACATGATAATTTCCGAAATTTTGGAATGCTCTTATAAGAAAATTAGAATTTTGACATCCCAGATGCATACGATTCTCACACACGAAAGGTGTATATACATTGTTAACCTAACCAATCAGGTACATGTACATATACTCTCTTTCTACTTAGATATTACTGTTGGTAAAAAAAATAACTTTATGCAAAACCGTGCCAAATATCATGTTAAATCACTAGAATTTTAAAAAAGAACTTAATAAACTGAAACCGAAATCCTAATCGGATAGAAACGTACCTGATTTCATTACCGAAAACTGAATAAGATGAAATCTTGATTCGATTTTCATCTGGACAGAATCCTGTGTACGGTCTTCCAGGTCATATGTATAATTACAAATTCTCTCTATATGATAGGGGTATCCGGGGACCATAACCTTATTTTTAGTTGTAGGGTGACTTTTACTTTCCAAATTTGTCTGTTCAGGTTATAGCAGTTGTCCTTAAATCATCCTTAAATATTCCCTATTTAACCTATCATAAATAGTAAATGTCCATTGGTATCTACGCATTAATTTGTTTTCATATCCTTTGAGATACTTAAACTCAAATTATCGAATTTTCCAAATTTACCAAATCACTTTCATATGGGCTTAACTAATGGGATTAACAGTATGCAATTATATAATTATTTGAACATATAAGCCCAATGTTGGATTAATGATCCAAAAATCTCCCACTTGGACTATATGTGAAACCTTTTAATTATACAATTGCGAAACGACTGAATTAGCTCAACTTTTCTGTTAATATTGAAATGTATCTACAACCAATCCGATCCATCAATCATATCAACTTAGAATTAAGGCGGTTTCTGTTACATTTTTTTCGTAACTTAACCATCAATGGTCACGTAAAGCGATATAACCGAATGACAATGATCATGATATGGATGCGTAGCATGGAAATGTCATGCAATGTGATCTTTAACATGCCTATTTCCAATTGGTCCTCTTTAGCGAGATCAACTATATTCAATATCAGAGTGTGATTAAAAACTAAATATTTATTTTCACGGAAAATAATCTCAAAATACATTAAATTGAAATAACTGAAAATATCTATATTAGATGGGCATCTAAAATCACAAACTCCCACTGAAACTGAATATTTTAAATTGATATGACACCCATACGAGTAGTGCACACATGAACCTTTTGAGTGACAATCCCTTAATAAATGTTTTCGTAATTTTGGAATTTGTACTAATGTACTCTATAGATAACTGTCTACTCTGAATTATTTTCTTAAGTGGAATATAAGACTATTGAATTACGTCACACAATAATCTGAGTGGCCTATTAATACCATCTGTGACAAAGTTTTATAGTCATATTCTATAATTGGATACCTTATAGCATGTTATGAATTCCGCCGCCATGATGGAAGAGATTATAAGAGACTATTTAATACACTTCCAAAAATGACTCATCCTGTTAGCGTGTAACATGTTGTAGCCTTCACGCTAATTTGACATCCCACAAAATCGAAATCAGTATACCGAATGATCTTAAACTGATCTGACTTTCAATATGTGAATATATATCCTTTTGCTCTCTGTAAGTATTGCAAAACCTATTTGGCTACTTTCCAATACTTTATTCCTGATTTGCTTAAATTTCTACCCAACATTTTCGTAATGTACGCAATATCTAAATGCGTATAAATCAAAACATACATCAAACTCCATACTATTGACGCGTAAGGAATCTTCTATATTTTCCTATATTTAAGATCATTCTTGAGACACTGATAGAAACTAAACTTGTCTCCCTTACCATAGGGGCATTTCCTAAGTTCTTGCTTCCACAAAACTCGTGATATCCATAATTATCAATCAAATTTCATCTCAAAACTTAATGAGATAAAAATCTGATAAAATTTGTAATATCATTGTCGGGATGTCTGAATTTTATTTCTCTTGGAGGTAGTTAAGTTTGTTCTTCCAGAATTGAAGGTTCTCTAACATTGTCTATAACCATATCTCCCCCCACAAACTCAACATCCTCAGAGAACTGAACATAAAATTAATATCTCTTAAATCTTTTCAGATTTCACTACTAATCAACTAACCATCCTAATGTCCAATTTTTTTTATTAGGTCTAATAGACCTAATCTTAGTTGGACAACCCCAACCGTGTAGATACTTTAGACTAGCACGTATATTGGTCCAAAGTTCTTATTGGGTTTCAGTAGTTGTCTTAGTAGAAAATCTTGTTCAGGATGTATACTGCAATCTCGATTGAGCCATATCATAAATAATTGTCTATGAACGTGATAAAATATCTTTGACCATTTCAAGAACCAAAAGGAATGGCCCATAGACATTCGTATGTATCAGTTCTAAGACGTCTGAGATTCTATTGGGTTCAATCTCTTTTTATTGGTTTGTTTTCACTTTATAATTTACATAGATACCGAAATCTGTGAAATGTTCTGCTAACACAAGTTTCCTTATTTTTCGTTTGGAGATATTACCCAATCTCTTGTGCTAAAATGGAAAGAAATTTTTACTAGTTAACTTAAACTGTATATTTCGAGTACTATATTGCAGGGATTTAAATGAAGTAATGGAATCAACCTAACATAGATTATCAAATCCTAATAGAAAGCCGGAACCAAACTATTTGGACTTAAGAAACTAACTTTTCCATTTCTGAAAGAATAGGTAAAACCCGATCTGTCTAACAAAAATAGGAATCAAATTCCATCTAAATGATGGAATAACAAAAGTTTCAGTAAGAACCAAATATAAATCAGTTTTCAATGATAATTTAAACTTTTCTTTCACTATAATTGAAACTTTATTGTCACTGTTCATATAGATGTATCTTTCACCTTCAATTAACGATCAACAATTTAGAAAACCCTACATACACACATTGATGTGAATAATCGCAGCGGAATCTGACCACCGAATGTGTCCTGATACCGAAATTAAGTTAATCTCAGAACAAACTAAACTAAGGAATACTCCTTTCTTATCACTTCAAACATGATAGTTGGTATATTCTCATTTTCTTGTACCCTTAGCACCACAGAAGAAGCAACCATTCTTTCCCGATTTAATCGGTATCTTTCATTACTTCTTTTGTGATGCTAGACCTGCAGCATCTTTATCTTGTTTTTTTTTTCTTTTCTTTCTGTTTTTAGTGGTCAAGAGTTTTTAACCATTATACCGTATAGAGATATGATTTGTCAAGAGTGTACCAGTAATCATTTCAGTCTTGACAGATCATTTCTTAATGTCCGTAAGAAAAGATTTAGTCATCATAATTGACTTTCATATAGTGTCTTTAAATGTTTCTAGAATGGCCCACTTTAAACACATGCGATTCAATATCTCACATCTTTCTTTCTCTCTCTTTTCAGAGGTACTCTTATCCATAAGTGGTGGGAAGAATTGTTCTTTAACGTAAGATTTAAATCCAAACTTGAAATTCGAGTCATTCAATTTTAAAATCAATCTGAATTGGGTGTTAATGTCAGTGAGAATAGTATTAACTGTCAAACAGAGAACAGTAATCTATATATACTCACATGGAACTTTAAAAAAAAAAAACAAATAGATTCAAATACGTATAATCCACATCACAAGATACCGGTTACACCATTAATATTTCGTCTTTGGACAAAATAATTAACTTGTAAGTGGTATCTTGATGCAGTAATCAAATACTGACAATAAGAACATATCAACCAATTACCTTCTTTTGGGCTGATAAATTGGTCATATGTAAAATCGAAGAATTGACACGCATTTATTACCATAAGGTGTACATGCAACTCTGTCAAATATTGATCTTCCTTTGAGCCGATCAATATTCACATGAGTTTCATGCACACAGCCCTTTTACATCTTTAAATAAATTAATTTCCATAAGAAAAAGTCACTTTGGTGACATGTTGTTTTAATTAATTTATCTTAAGATATATACAAAACCATAGATGTAGTAATCAAACGTTGATAATAAAAGCATGTCAACCAATTACCTTCCTTTGGGCCGATGAATTGATCACATGTGAAATTGAATAATTGTCAAGTATTTATTACCACATGGTGTATATGCAATTCTATCAAGTACGGACCTTCCTTTGGACCGATCAGTACTCACATGAATTATATACACAACTTTTTATATCCCAAAATAAATTAATTTTCATAACAAAGGTCACTTTGGTGACATATTATTTTAATTAATTCATCTCGAAATATATACGAAATCATACTCATATTTGAATCATATCTGTAATTGAAAAAATTCCAATTTCATCTTGATGGACTCAATTTCTTGAAAATTAGACTATTTAAAGTCCAATATTATCAACTTTAAATTGGGCCTATAAAAACTCAATTTTACCGAATCTATCTCTTTCATCTTACTTTTCTGTCCCTATACTTTCATTGTCGGTATAAAACCAAAGTCTCCACCCTTTGCTGACAACTAATCCAAAATTTAGTCAATCCCCGTTCTATAGCATAGGACACCAGGAAAATTTCCAGGTAGGTGGTGAATTCATTCTGAATCGCTTAAAAACCAGCCAACCTTAGACTTAGACTCGTCTTGTTGACAAAACTTTTTCATGTCATCGCATATTAAAAGAGAAATTATAAAATGGTAAGAATGAAAAATGAGTTTAATTGAGTCCAATGAGTTCCAATACCTTTATACCCAGGATTGAGTCTGTTTGGGCCCAAAATAGTCCATATCCTTTTTTTTTTTAAATATTGATACTTTTGTGATGTGGATTTGCAAAAATAAAAAAAAGTTTTATTTTCTAAAATTGGAAAGTCAGCCCTTAAAAAAAAGGAATTGAAATTTGAAAATTTACTTTTTTTTATTTTCCAAAATTAGAAATTTTCTTAATTGCAATTTCTTTTCTGAAATTGGGATGTCATTCTTTAAAAAGAAAATTCAAATCTGAAAATTTTCCTTTTTTTTATTTTTTTTTTATTGAAAAACATTATTTTAAAATTGGGAAGTTAAGCCTTAAAAAAAAAAAAAAGGAAAGTTAAAATCCAGAATTTTCCTTTTTTTTTCTTTTTATCTTCCAAATTCTCAAATTTTCATAAAAGAAACTAAATTTTAGAATATTCTTTAATAGTGAAAATTACCCAAAAAATACTTTAATTCGGAAATTTCTTAAAAGAAATCAAATTTCAAACAAATCTTTAAAACCAAAATTTTTTCCAAAAATGTATCATGGAAAAAATATGATCCAAAATATTTCTTTCCAATGAGAAAATAGGTCAATTATATTACTTGTCATAAAAAAAAAAAGATTTACACATTTATTTTTTTTTTTTTTTTGGAAATCTTAAAGATTCCTTTCAAAAAGAAATGTCAAACTTTTATAAGTATATAAATATATATATATATATATATATATGTATATGTATATGTATATATATATTATTTATTCAAAATGTCAACTTTCATAAAAAACACCCAAAAAAGAAGGAAAGGAAATATTCCAAAATATTATAAGTTTTAAATCTTTTGAAAGTTTTCCATCTTCTTCTCTTTTATCCAAATATATATATATATATATATTTAAACACCGATATATATATATATATATATATATATTTAAACACCGAATGTTGACTTTAATAAAATATTTAATGTCGACTTTGATAAAACAAAATCTTCCCAATTATTTTTTTTTAAAACACTGAATGTCGACTTTTAATAAGAACTGAAGGTCGACTTTAATAAAAAATTTTCCATAACTTTTTTCTTTTATTGAAATTCACAAAAAAAAAATCCTGAATATATATATGTATATATATATATATATTTTTACTGAAAACCAAAATATCTATAAAAAATTTTTATACATATTTTTCAAAAATTCATAAAATACTAAAATCATATTAAACACTAAAATATGCAAAAAAATCCCGATGATTTAAACACAAGAGGCTCTGATACCAATTGCTGGTAAAAAAAATAACTTTATGCAAAACCGTACTAAATATCATGTTAAATCACCGGAATTTAAAAAAAGAACTTAATAAACTGAAACCGAAATCTAAATCGGATAGAAGCGTACCTGATTTTATTGTCGGAAACTGAATAGTATGAAATCTTAATTCGACTTTCGTCTGAAAAGAATCCTGGATACTGTCTTCCAGGTTATATGTATCCTCACAAATTCTCTATATATGATGGAGGTATTAGGGAGAAGAGTGATTATTGACCCGGGGACCATAACCCTATTTATAGTTGTAGGGTGACTTTTACTTTCTAAATCTGTCTGTTCAGCTTATAGCAGTTGTCCTTAAATCACCCTTAGACATTCCCTATTTAACCCATCATAAATAGTAAATATCAATTGGTATCTACACATTAATTTGTTTCTATATCCTTTGAGATATTTAAACCCAAATTACTGAATTTTTCAAATTTACCAGATCACTTCATATGGGCTTAACTAATGGGTTTGACAATATGCAATTACATAATCATTTGAACATATAAACCTAATGTTGGATTAATGATCCAACAATTACAATCTGCACAAAACTCACTTTTAGTCTATTTCTTCCATTTTCAAAAACCCCTCTTTAATTTGAGCGTCGGAGTCTCTCTCACTGAAACATTCTTCTGCGGTTCTTTACAAATCTTGTTATTTCGAACCATCAGACAATCAAGTCAGTCCGTTTGAATTAGTGGAACCATCATCTATGGTCACGAACTGTTATCTCATTTTATGTATGTATGTATATAAAGACAACTAATTATACGTAAATATGTATTTCATCTGCTATCTCATTTTATGTATGTTCTTTACAAATCTTGTCGTATGTATGTATATGTATGTATGTACGTATTTTTCTAAAAGCAAACTGTTTTCTCCACAAACTCAAAGTGGCAAATATCCATAATGATTTCCTCGTACAAAATCACATTCGATAATCATGGCTCTGAACTAGATGCTGCATATCGCAGATGAAGAAACAAGATTTGGAATGGTGGCCTACTCCTGTCCCTCGCCAAATACAATTACTAAACTCCATTCTTGATATCCAAAGCAAAAGTCAAGTTACATATGAAAGAGAAAAATGTTAAGTCATTCAATAAACTCGTTATGAGTCTAGAAATTTGGTGGGTAAGACAACCTGCACATCACAGAGAGAGAGAGAGAGAGAGACTCCACGCATACATTAAAACTCTTGACAAGAAAAGTAGAAAATGTTAGAAGTGAAGGGAGAAAAACAACTGCCAGAAAGGGAGAAGAATGCGCAACATTTATGTTATTCATTTCCCCAACTACAACTTAAACATCTAAACAAGAGACAAGGGAATAGATGGGATCAAATTGGTTCCAAAGGATCACTGCTGAGATGGGCTCTTAGCTTGTTCGAAACAAATTTTCCTTCATGTGACCTCATTGTGCAAAAGAATTCTAAAATAAACGGATCAATGAACTAATGAATATTACAACACAAACAGAACAAGTAGAAGACCTTCTAACCCAGTGAACGTTTCGAAAGAATTGGAATTGTAAATATAAGTATAGAACCTGCCTGCCCAAATGATACGTCAGCCTATGAACAACCAAATCAACATGGTGGGCGTGACTGTTCAATTAGCAGGGTGAGTCAGAAGGTACTGCTGCTCTCACTGGCAGAAATGGAGGGGACTTCAGACTTCACGTGATGACAATCTCCATTACTGATATCAAGCCCCTGCAATCTACCAAGTGGATCTTGTCGCAACATCTCTGTAAGGCCAGGTGAGTGAGATGCCGTAACCATGGGATGGGTGTGGGGGATAGACTGAAGCTGGTGGAATTGTGGCATTTGTATATTCATCTGTACATTTTGGTGGTCGTTGGTTCCAGAATCTTGTTGGTGCAAAAAGAAGGAAGACTGGGTATAGGGTACATGGTGCATTCCCAAATTAAATGAATCAGACGGATTTATTGCTTCTCCAGTTGCTATTTTGAGCCTCTCCACTTCCAGCTTTAGTGCTTCATTGAGAGCTGTGATCCATTAACGTAATTTTGCAAAAATTTTCTGAATCAGTGATATGCCAAAATTCGCCACAAAAACCAAATGATATAGAAAAAATTCATACTTTGACCATGGAATTGTAGAAAGGAGGCCCTTAATCTCTAGAAACTGCTTATGATTTGATGAACAAAGTTGAGGTATGTTGATATGGAAGCATGGGAACAGCTTATCCAATTTTTATTGTAGTATCAAGACATCAGTTTTAATTTGATGCTGTGCATCACTAATAAAAGAGTGTGAACTAAATACGAACAAGTATTGATTTTTATTATTGGCAATGGTTCAGTGTTCCTGAATTTATCTTGCTAGAGAAGGAAATGATGTATGAAAATTCCCACACCTTGCAAATTATTAACAACAAAAAGTGGAATTTTGAGATTTTTTTTCCCCTTCTTTAGACAGAAAAAGATTCCAATAGATAAGAAAGACAAGCAAGATACAAGGGGAGGATGAGGATTCCTCTAAATAAATAAATAAGAGGGGATGAGAGAGAGAGAGTGATTGGGAGTCAAGAAGAAAATAAAATAGTGATAATTTTGAGATAATGTGGGCATCCTATTTTTCTCACACATGGTACAACAATCAGAGTTTTAATCCCAATAATTGGGGTCGGCTATTTTAGAGACAAATATGTGAAAGATTAAGAGAGAGAAAAAAAATGTTGATTTTTCTCACACATGATACTTTGTCATATTAATTGAGATGTATATATACTTTATAAGGTGCACACACTAACTCAAAAGTATTGATAATGATTTGCATAAATAACAGTGATGAACTGCACAAGGTGTGCTTATACATCTATACCAAACCCATCAAGGGCTGCTTAATTGTTGATCACTTAGATTACTAGTTGAAAGTATGCAAAATACTTTCAGGAAAGATACTCATCAAAATGATTTTCACGAAAGATGAATGGTCCAACATTTGCATTCAGATTGAATTCTCAAAACAATGTAAGTCTGTAACATACCATCACGCAATTTTGCTTGTTGTTCCATGGCTTGTAATCGAAGCTTAAGCTCCGTATTTTCTGCAGTTAGACCAGTTGTATCCCTCTAAAACCAAAAAGAAACAAAGCCATGAGTCCTTGACCAAAATGCAATAAATACACATTAGAGAAACTAAACCAATAAAAAGGTGCGACCCAGAATTTGAACTAACAGTTGCTGTTGCCACGAGAGTTAATAACTCATTCTCAACAATTACTAAGCCTTATGCCTAAAATAGTTGGGATCAGCAAATTGAATCCATTTTTCCACTCAACTCTCTGAAAAGCAAATATCAATAACAAGTTAAAAGTCAATGGATCAAGGGGTCCTATTCCTATCAACTCATGCAGGTTCCATAACCATATGATGAGAGCTGAAATGTGCATAGATGCAACAAGCAACAATTTTCCCATCAAACAAGAGGCCCTCACTAATCTCGACAGATCAAAAGAACTTCAACTAGAAATACAGATATAGGAATTGTGTGAATTCCAAACATATTTGATACTCTTTGAGTATTTATACATATAGTTTGGAAAGGAAATCAAAAGGGTTGGAACTATCAAAATGAAAGCTCTGAAAAATTCCTAACGGGCATATCACAACCATATCTTAGTACAATATTATGATCCAAAAGGCCAGAACACTTTGTTAAACACCAAAAGATGACAGCACAAACAAGTTATAACAAAGTTTAATTGCAACATAGAGATGGATGATCTAGCCAATACAATTGGCAATGCAAGACTTGATCATTTCATCGAGAGATGTTTAGACTATGAAACTATGCTTATACTTAGTCTCTCAATGCAGCTCAAAATCCAATTCCAATTCCATAATGTACTATTGATGGTCCATATGTCCATCAGAAAAGGCATTGAAAAGGGAAGACCAATGTTCAAGAGGTGTTGGATTTGTAGGTGCACATATTCACAATGCAATCATTCTGTGTGCAATAGTTCTACTATTTAAAAGATAAAACATCCAAGAAGTATAGACTGCACATCAAGCAAAACAGAAGTTTCGATTGGGATCTCTGGGCGATATTTCTATTCTCCAAAGGGCTCTGGCTTCCTAGATGTGAGCCCATATGAATCAAATATCCATCAACATCATATGGCCCTCACTAATTTGTCAATTAGGTTGTTTAAAGGATTGATAAAGGAAATACAAAGAAAAATGGAGAAAATTTGCAACAAATTGAAAGACAAAATTGGAAAGTGCTGAAAATGAAATTTTCTACAAGAAGAAAGTCTTGAAGTGCTGATATTTGAAGATTTCCACATATTGGCAATTAGGAATTTTTATTTTATTTTATTTTTTCAAGTTAGTATTTTTACCATTAGTAACTTTTTGAATTTTGGAAAATCCTAACTTTTTGGAAACTTTATTTAGACTAGGTTATTCTCTCCATAAAAGAGCAACCGACGTGAAGCATACATATTCCAAGAAAGGCTGCCAGCTGGAGTGTGCTTTCTTTTCTCCTTTTCAAGAATAAATATTTTTTTTAGGAATTCAAGAAATGATGTTTTCCACCATGAGTGGTTAAGTTTTATTTTTTGATTCAAGGGGAATTTCGTTTTAATTATCTTCACTATGAGATTATGTGCTTCATTTAATTTCTTGCCCATTTAATTCAATTATTCATTGATTCTGATTTTATTTTAAATGAAAAATTGATATTGATTAATCTGATAATTTAATTCAATATTATTTTTTTTATAGAGGATGAATCTTAGTGCAACGGTTAAATTGTTCTTTTGCTGACTTCAAGGTCACAGGTTAGAAATATGAAAACAATTTTTTTGCAAAAATTCAAAGGAAAGACTACGTACATATGTGTCCACTCTCCCCCAACACCTTCGCTAAGTCGGGGAACACTTTGTATATTGGGTAAACCCTTTATTATTTTTTTCTATAGCCATTCAAGATTTCAGTGATCCGTAATTCTCATGAACGAATGATACAAGTAGCAATTATGTTATTTATGTTTATGAATTTTTAATCAATATTCATGTTTAAACTAAGGGAATCGATGAAACAGAATTAAGTAATTGTTGTTATCCTAATTATTTAGATTTTGATTTAACTATTTTCACAAAATTTAATGTTATTATTACATTGATATGGAATGCTATTGTATCCAGTCAATTAATAATAAATTTTGACTAGATACTAGATTTGGTTAATTAATTTAAAAAAACACAAGATTTATTATTACTATCATAATAAATCTAAGATTAAATACTTGAATTGCAAGATAACTATTTTTGACCCGTGGTCAGTGAAACAATTGAATGTGATGAATCCTTAGATCAGAGTTTGGTTAATTGATTTTCCTTTTTTTTTTTTACAATTTTGCATTGTTAATTTGTTTCTTATTTTTTTAGGTAGTTAATTTTTATTTAGAAATTTAATTGCTAACACCTCCATTTGATTTTAATTGTTTTAACTAAAAAATTAATTCAATTTAGTTCACTTAGGATTCGAGTTGGTACTGCTAGTGCTGCAAATTTATCTATAGAGGGAAATCAATATTAATTTTGAGGGTTTTGACAACCCGTCAATCAATATCTTGGGGTCTGGATAGATTTAGTCCAAGATTTGTGGCTCCTCTCTCACATTTTTGGATATTTACTTCATAGAAGACCTTTAATCATCAGCAATTGAAAGCTGAAGATTCTGCCCAAACTTATTACATTCATAGCTATTGAGGTCATGATACTTTGTGGGGATGCAAGTCACTCCTTCCAATAGACCACTACATTCCTTCCCTTGGTCTGCAAGGGTGTGGCTGCTGCTCCCCACCTCCTAAACCTTGCTAAACCCATGCAATTCTCACAAAAGCCTTTCAATCAGTGAGCTTAATGCTGTTTGCTATTGTTGCAGTAACTTCTTGTTGGACTGCCAAAGTTTCTCCACCCTAACTAGTGGCTGCTCCATTCGTTGCTCCATTCGCTCCTTTTGTTGCTTAAATTCCCTCACGAATCTCTACATCCGGCTAAACTATTCTGTAGAGTTTTTTATTTTCATGACGGCTGACTCTGATACCAAATTGATATGGGCCCTAATATAAGATCTATTCGATAGATACCTTGCAGGGAATTCCTTTCTTCCTTTGCTTGAGTTTTTCCCTTTCTTAAACCCTATTTTTTATGGTTAGAAACTTATTCCCCAAAGTTCTCACCATACTTCTTTTAGGAGAAATTAGATTTTCTTTTTTATTGATCATACTCCCTTTAAATAAGGGAAATTAAGACATAATAAAATAAAATTTTTATTAAAAATAAATATCTAAAATCATTCTTAATATGAAGAATTTTAAAAACTAAGATAATTACTAATTTTAAAATGATTGAAATCAACTAAAATAAGAAAACTACTATTTTTGTAAAATATTTTCTTTTTTACTAGTTTTTAAATATTTTTCTAAAAGACATCTTTCCTATAATATGAACTTTTTAGAATAATTCTTTCCAATGATATCCAACTAAATATCACTTTCCCAAGGGAGCAAAGGAAAAGTTTACCTAATTGAGAAGCTAGAAAAACAAAATTACAGTCTTGCACTTGTACTTGCAATTTAAACATCTGGTTTTGGTGTGAACAAATTCTAATAATAGGCAATTAGTTAATGATGCCTCAATGCATTCTCATCATATTTGTAAATCAAAATGAATCAAAACCTGCAGGTCAAAGACAAACCTGGAAAAGTGTGAGTTGGGCTGAAAGAGTGGTTGCTTCAGTTTGGAGTGTTTGGACTTTTCTCTCCAATTCTGATATATAACGGGCCTTCCTCTCTTTTGATCGAGCAGCAGATTGCCGATTAGCCAATATTCTGAGTAAGATACATAAGAGTTGTATGCAGACATTAATTAAGGTATCATGGTTTGATTCCTCAAAAAGTACTTCAAATGAGCAAAGAAAATAGTTGTAAAGAAAATGAGCATGATGAGCAACATGAAAAACTCTTATTTGTTTATTTCCCTATTATTCGTCTCTCCAAAAATTGACTGGCCACTAGGATTGCTTTTGTTACTTTGCCGTTTCACATTAAAATTATGTAAAATTCTATTAAAAAAATGTACATGTTGCAATTGAAATGAAAATAGGTCCTGCAAAATGCTAAAATAAATGTATATGGGAAAACAAAATGGTCGTGCTCATTTAGCATTAAGAAAGCTACAAAGAAGATGATAGCAACAATCGTCCTGATTACATATAACCAGTTGACCAGCACAACTCAAAAATGGAATCAATTTCTCCGACCTTAAGAGGTTGGCTGATTGGAGGATTTTATGTCATTTTTCTGTCTGAAAAGACTCTTGCCAATGAAAAATCAACTTAGGGGTTGCCCTTTTTTGGTTAAGTAGCCATGACTTTGGTTGTAGTCTAACTTTATTTAAGTTACCACATTGCACTCGCTATATATTTGTCCCAAAAAGTTAATAAATAAAGTTCTTTTACAAAGTAAGTCTGGAAATGTGCATCAGTCTTTTCATTAAAAAAAAAAATACTGCATTAACAGATATCATACTAAATGTTTGCAGATATGCAAAAATGAACCTTCCTGAGACAGCATAGAGTAGATTGGACCAAGTGACAAAAAGCCTAAAAGCTTATTATGAAAGACCTAGCTTTCTGCGGTCTCAGGTTTCTTTTCGTCCTAACTTGTGATTCAGTTGGACTAAGAAAACACAGAAGCAACCACCAGAAAACTGACTCACAGCTCCATGCATTCACAATTTGTCATACTAGCTTCATGCAATCAAATTCCATTGTTTCAGCTGCTTTATTTGTTATTTTGCAAAGGAAAATACTGAATAGAACAATATCCTTGCACAAATGTGGGGCACAAATGAAACAGCAAGATCAACTGATATTTACTGTAAAAAACGAATATGAAATATAAATAAATTAATTAATTAAGTTAGAGAAACAAATCAACTATGGTTTTGGACATTACTTTCCTCTCTCTCTCTCTCTCAAGAAATCTCTTTCCACCCTTGCTAAGACCACAATTGAATTTTTATGCCAAATTAGCTTCATTCGCCCAAAAAAATCATTCCCACTCCAAAACTGAAGCCATATTAGATGTGCTTGTATTAATAGAGCAAGTATTTGACTTTCATAGAAGTTTGTAAAAAAAAATGTTTTGATTTTTGAATATTTAACTGACTTCAATCTGTTAAATGATAAAAAACCACAAATAAAAAAAATATATATGTACAGACTTCATACAAATGTTATAATCGTTTGCTAGAACTACTTATCACTAAAGAGAGATGGAGGAAGATGAATGGAGTGGCTGAGGTCTTTCCTTATTTTGATTTAAATTTTATAAAGATTTGGTTTTTTATTAAAAAAATGTCAATCTAATATATCCTGCCACATCATTTGTGCTCCTTTTTTTCTTTTTTGGCTTCAATCTTGTGCTCCCTGGAATTTCTCTTTAGCAGTTCAAGCGCATGAATGTCACAATTTAGTAGTTATTTCCTTTTCATAATGCTTCCGTTCATATATTAGACTACTTTTACAGCATTTGGCAATTTCGATTTTAGCATTTTCCTTGTTCTGTTTAGTGCTCTGAGTTACATGCAAGCACTAGGACTGTCTCAACATTTTTGAATATAATAAAATTTTGAGTTTGTCCTTACAACTTCAAGATTGTGAGACTGCTTGAGTTGAGGCCTAGTCAAAGAATTTGTGCTTGATTCTATGCATGTTACAGCACTTTTTTGTTCCAATCAATGAAAACTTTAAACACTACCTCAGTGGTATGTTGCAGCAAACCAGGTTCCCAAAAATCAAATGCATTTGAATTTTAACCTAATAAACTGAAGTTCAAATATAGGAAAAGAAACACAGGCCACCTGATTTATGTGTATAGAAAATTTGTCCTGTCGAGAAACCTATCCACATAGAAAGCTACGGAAATCTTGATACCCCTAAATCAGCGGATGGCCTAAGCCTGATGTATTATGAGTAAGGTGGAGGGTTTCTGCTGAATTCTCTTCACTTATTATCTAAGTTGTATGATGCATGACGCCCAATGTTTTTCTTTTTCTTTTTTTCTTTTTTCCCTTTTTTTGTTCACATTGTTGGTTGGACAGTGGCACAAACAGCATACAATGTATAACCCTATACTAGATTCTTAGTCAGAGAAAGGCACTTAAAAAAAAATGAAAAAACTGGTGGATGAAATTAGCAAGAAACGTAATTTAGGCTGAATAAATAGAAAATATTAGAATAGGATGATTAAAAAGAGGGGGGAGATTTGAGTAGTGATGAAGAAGATCGCACCTCTTGGCACGTTTGGGATCAACGGTCCAGAGCTCAGCGAGCTTGTCAGGAGTCATAGCCTTCTTGGCCTCAATAGCCTCCGCAAACAAAGCCTCTCCTGCTCCTCCTCCTCTCATCAAAGAAGACCCATCCATGGAGTTGCTATGTCGGTGACGTGGCCTCTGGTTCTGATTCTTGTCACCGGCGGCCTCCCCGGAGCTCTCCTCCAGCTTGGTGGCGTTGGCATTAGCATTGGCATTGCTGGGATTTACGTCTTCGACACCTCCACCGGCAGCATCGGTGAATCCTCCGTGTTGAAGCTGAGGATGAGGTGGTTCAATTTTGGATCCCAGCTTGTCGATGTCCATGTAGGTAGTGAAGAGATCGTCCTCGGATCCGATCTCATCGAAGCTTCCGCAAGGCGCATCAAATGGATCGGAAAGGAGATCTATGTCCTCCGGCAGCCTGAAATGTACCTCCGACTGTGCTCTTCTGTGGTGAGGTCCTCTGTTTGCATTTACATTTGCATTCCCACCCGCCTTCGACCTCTGTGATGACGAGGAGCTGCAATTTAGGATTGTGTGATTTAAATTTGGATTTTGGTTTGATGGATCTTGCATTTCCTCTCTCTCTCTCTCTCTCTCTAAAGTTTTCGGATTACCATCGTCATCACGTCACGCTGGAACCTCTGGAGAAGGGAAGAGAGAGGACTAATTTGCAACTTTTTTTTTTTTTGACTCCCTCGCTCTCTCTCTCTCTCTCTCTCTCTCTCTTCGATTATTGGATCGGAGCCCTGCTGAGAAATCTCCATTTTCTTTCTTGGGAAACATGTGATTAAATGATAATACGATGTCGTTTTCTGACGTCGTCCCTCAGTTGATCCAGTCGCACTTGTCCCTCTCTCCAGCCCTGCCCCACTCTTAAACTTGCTTTGGGTGGTTTACTCAAATTTCAGATTAAGTTTTTGTTTAAATCAGGTTTTATTCTCTTTCCCTGTTTTGTTTATTTTTCTTGTTAAGAATTAAATAAATTAAATTTCATATAACAAAAAAATATCAATAAAAAATTAAAATTTTTAAATCTGAATAATTTTAAATTAATTAAAATACATTTTAAATCAAATAAAAAATTTTAAAAACATTTTAAAATAAACTTTGGAGAGCCCAACCCATCCCATCCAAGGCAACCCATCCCATCCAAGGCGGTCAGAGCTTAAGCACGAAGTGGAGACCTAAAAGAAATTTGTTTGAGCACTTTTGGGCAAGTCAAAAACATAAAAATGGAGAAAAAGAAAAGGCCTAAGGCCCATTCCTGTCACTTTACCAATAATTTAATCATCACTCTTGACTAACATATCAACTTTGATGTGAAAAGAAAGATGAGACAAGGGTAGGGGCTAGACATATTGGAGATAAAACACGCATGATTATGGTGGCCATGGCACTAAAGGTGTGCAGTTAGTCCACTGATTCCTGCAGGGGACCTTCTCTCTCTCTCTCAATCTGAAGTGTGAACATCTTAAATTCAAATCTATGTTTACCCCCCCCCCTCCCCAAAAAAAAAAGAAGTTAATGCTGTAGTATCAGGCACGGGCAGAGATGGCAAATATTATGTGGGCTCAGAGCTTATGCAAACATCCTGAACCCGATGGGCATCCAAACCAAAATTTGTCGTACCACCATTCGGGCTTAGTACCTTACCACCTTCAACTGTTCTTCCTTTTTCTTCACCTAACCAATGCAATTTGATTTAATGTGAGGTTAACAAAGTAGGTGGACACCACATAACACTGGGTTTTATTTTTTTGATGGAACTTGTGTGGCGGAATGTCTATCAGACCTGAACAATGTGTCCAACCCGTGTCTGTTCCAGGGGCCCATTGGTGTAAGGTGTGCGCGATGGAGACCACATTCACTCATGTGGGCCTATATATCACCGCCTCTTTTTCCCTTGGGCTTTGTTCAAGTCGATTTTCACCTAAAAGATATCTGCTCTTCTGACTCGAGCGAGAAATTAATGACGGTGGTACTCTATGATTCTTCACGGATAAAAAATATATAAAAATTCCATCGAAACTGACCCCACGGGAGGATTCCAATACTCAAGTCAGTATGAACGATAAGATAAAAACTGATAGTAGTCGTGGATATTATACCTCTGTCATATGAGATTAAGCATGAAGGTCTACCTCTGTCGGTGTATGTAAATGGGTATGAAACCCCCTCTGAATGATATATAAGATTGGATATAGAACCTTCCTCTGAACGATGTATAGAACTGAGTATAAAATCTCTCTCTGAACAATATATAGAATTGGATGTAACACCTCCATTTGAACGATGTATAGAACTGGGCACAGAACCTCCCTCTGAATAATGTATAGCACTAGGTATAGAACCCCTCTCTGAACGATGTATAGAATTGTCTCCCTTTCGTGTGTCAAAAACTGAGTCCCCTCTGAGGGTTACCTATGCTCTGTATTTATAACATTCCCAAGGGTGTAGAAAATCCTAATTTCCTTTTGTTTGAAATCTTTTAAGATAGTTAGGATTATAATTAGAGATTTCTGAAAGGTTTAGACTTCCTCCAGAAATATGGAAAGATTTGACCTTAAAAGTGATTGCCTTTCTTATCGGATAATCATGCATGATTTTGAAGACCTATTAAATAGGGTATCATCAGGCTTGTCGACCTCCTGATCTTTACTCCTAATTTGGGATTAGGAGTCTCTTAATATAATTTGTTTTATTTTTAAAATTTGAGCTTGAGATTATTAGATTGGGATTTAATAACCTATTTATTAGATCGATTAATCATTGATTATATATCTCTGCCTTTCGACCGCCCTTTGCCATGGTGAGTTCACCAAAGCCACAATGATTTCCTCGTGCCCTAGTCCTCCGTTCGCAAAACCATATACAGGATGATCTTAGCACCGAGACTCCTAATTGGGTACGATACGAGCCATGTCTCAATCATCCGGCGAGGGAATACTCCCACTGCACCGTTATCCTGAGAACTCCCTCACCACCTTCCCCTTCATAAATCATTTGCGCGGCTAGGTTTATGTATTACTTTTCTTTGTTTAGCTTTTGTGTACTTATTCTTATCTCAACCTTTTGATTACCAAAACTTGAAATAAATATTATATAGATCGAATGAACAAAATTTTACACAGCGCACCGTTATCATTATATTTTCATCAATTTTTATTAATATTTAAATTATCACATAAAATTTGGTTAAAATCTATTTTTATCCAACCTGGTGTGGGCAGTCATAGAGTCGTCCAGTCGAAAGTTCCTTTTGCCAATGTGAAGGTCATCCTATGGAAGTTGTAAAACTGTAGCTCACGCAATAGGTTGAACTAGAAATAAAAACTGTATCCTCAAGGACAACTCAAACAATAGAGATTTCTTATTTTTATCATCTCTTCTTTAATTTGATCTCATTTAGTTATATTTTCTTGTACCATAATAATAACAATAATAATATGATTTTTAATCCTAACAATTGATATCGATCATTTTAAGAGACAAATATGAAGAAGATAAAAATAAAAAATAAAAATAAAAGTGTTGCATCTTCTTGTTAAACAAAAAAAAAAAAAAGCCCAAACAAACAAACAAACAAACAAACAAACTAGGAGAATGAACGGAACCTTCTGTTTATCATGATATTGGGTTCCAAAGATGACCATTTGGGGAAGCAACGGACTATTTACATGCACCTACATTGTAAAAAGATTGATATGGGTGGGAGCAAAGGTTTGGATCTTGGGAATAAACATTTTCCTCATCAATTTTAGTTTATCAGGAACAATTAAACTGATAGAGTCTTTTCGTTTCCATCCTTATTTCTCTCGATTTGATTTTAATAGATTACATCTGTATGTAGCCAAAAAAATAAAAGGAATAAGCGTTAATAGAAATCAACCTAATTGTGATTAGCTATGTGGGTTCAGGGTTCCATTAATCAAAATTCCCAAGTTTGATGTTTTTGATGTACCCTTTTTGCCTCTTCCTTGTTTCTATTATTAAATAAATATCAATATCCTTCCACTTCCGCTACAAAATGAAAAGACACGTTACAAAAAGAAAAAATAAAAAGAAAAAAAAAATAGGGTCTGTGATAAGTGGTATCCTCATCCTAGTGTGTTTTTTGTGGCACAATATAAAAAGAGGGGGTGAGGTGCATCACACTCTGTGGTTTCTGCAAGGAGTCTCTTTTCCGAGACTTCTTTGCTCTCTTTGCATCCCAAACATCAATAAGAATCAGAGCCAGTCATCTGTTCTGGGGAGGAAAAAAACACTGCTCTTCTTATGCGGCTCTCTGGTCCACCTCTTAACATACATGGGTATTAAACCTTTTTAATTACTTTTCATCTCTTACGCTTGCTTATCCTAGTGACCCATGAGATGCTCTTTCATTTGTTTTTTCCTTTTCTAGTCTTTATCTAGCTAGGAGAAAAAAAGAAAAAAGGAATCCACAATTTTCATTACCCATCTTTGTTTAGATTAAAACAGATCTAGCAGACTCATCACAAGCTCATACTTTTGGTTTTCCTTGTACTTCCCTTTTCTTGTGGCATCAATCCTAGCAAGACTAATCTTTGACACCTCATCACCAGCCTTATTGGCACATGAATGAGCTGAAGAACTCCTTGCTTTCGGTCTCTTTTATTGGAGCCATGAAATTTCAAGCCTATTTGCTTAGATTCATCAGAGATATTAGAGACCTTTGCTAGTGTTTTCGGGTAACAGAAATCGGAATACTTGTGCAGAGGTGAGAATTCAGACGCCAAGGATGACAGATAATCATAGGCCACACCGTCTTCTTCTAGACACAGAATCTAGTACATCATCAAACAATGGAAGCCGGGCACGCGGTCCCTACGCCAGTGAAGCCAGTTTTGATACAAACATGGTGATCATCCTGGCTGCTTTGCTATGCGCACTGATATGTGCTCTTGGCTTGAACTCAATCGTGAGGTGTGCCCTAAGGTGTAGTCGCCGCTTTGCATTTGAGACACCGGATGAGACAGCTGCCCGTCTGGCCACCACAGGGCTGAAGAAAAGTGCACTAAAACAGATTCCGGTGGCAATCTACGGGGCAGCAGGAATAGGCATGCCTGCCGCCACGGACTGTCCAATTTGTCTAGGGGAGTTTGTGGATGGGGAAAAAGTGAGAATCCTGCCCAAATGCAATCATGGGTTCCATGTGAGGTGCATAGACACTTGGTTAATGTCACACTCATCCTGTCCTACTTGCAGGCATTCTTTACTTGAACGCCCACTTGTTTCTGATGCAATTGATGTGGAGGAGGCGAGTACACAGCATCACGGGAATGAATCAGGAGGAGGACATGGACAAGCCGATTTGTCTGCATCTCTAGATGAGGTTAGTTGAAATCCTTTAACATAGTTCACTCAGAAATGGAGGGATTTGGGTTGTGGTGGGAGTTTGTTAATTTTTTTCATTTTTTGAGTTCTTTAGTCCACCAAGTATGTTTGTGTACAGGAATTTTCTATAACCAAAATATTATGTATCAAAAATCCCAAAAAAAAAAAAAAAAAAAAAAATTGCTAGTAAGGCGATGTTGAATATGGTTCTCTGGGTTCCACTTGTTCTTGGAAAATTCCATCCTTTTAATTTGTTGCATCCAAAGGAAATCTCAGTACCTTTAGAACTAAAATAGAGATATCAAAACAAAAATATTTTGGTTCACAAAATTTCTGCTTTTTTTAATGGATTGATTTGATAGGGCATTTTGAAGATGGAGCACAAGGAATCATCATCTAATGCTCATGGAGTGGAATCTCAAACTCCCTTTTCTTTTGTTCTCTTGTTTTCCCTCTAAGATCTCTCCTCTTTTACAATTTTGGGCTTGGTTGTTGGCCCACAACTGAAACTTTCCATTCATTCACTACCTCAAAATACATCTTCAAAAATCTTTAAGAGGATTGCTGAAAGTGTTGCAGACATGTTAGTAAGCATAATTCATCGTCATCGTTGGACCACCTCTTTTTCATATCTGAGTCACCTTAATTTATCTATTAAGATTTTTCTTCAATTGCAAAAGATTACTAAAAATAATTTCAAGCTTATCTTGATCATGACTGGCGCTGAGGAAGTCAGTGTTTTGATTCTTCTTATTATTTTCTAATCTTTAAGTCCACAAATAGGCTATAGTGCCACTATGGCTACATATTTTTAAGTTCACAAGGAGGCTATTGTGCCACTATGGCTACATGGTACAAGAACACTCATATGACTAAGGTACAAAGGTCTGATAAGGCTGCTTCCAACCAGAGCTAAAAAACCAGATTTGGTTGCCGGAGGGGACCTCACAAGGTGCCTGGGGTGGCTAAAGCCATGAAATCATAGATCCTCTTTGCCAAAGTTGTTAAAACGTTCTGAATTATCCTTCTTAGCATCTCTAGGTCCCTGCTTGAACTTATGGAGACAAAAAGGCCTAAAAGCCAGCGGAGAGTAGCAAATCAAAATTGAATCCACCTTAGAACAAATGTCCTCGAAATCAAACATGGTAATCTCAAGCATAGATTGGAGACAGGGTCTTCACTCTTGCCATGCTAGAACAATTGTTACACTTGACTCAAATTGGATTTCATACGACTTGTTTATAAATTCCTTTGGTCTAAGGCGATATAATGAATAAGTTGTATTCATCAAACTTCTCTTAGCTAATAATGAATAAACCAACAATTGTAGTCTTAATCCATTGAAGGAGATGCAGATTACTGGTCTAGAAAGGTCTGAAATTGAAATGTAAGTGGTAGGTGCATAGAGACTTTGAACCGAGTTTTGGAGTTTCCAAGATGTTTCTCTTATTACCAGCTTATCAGCATGACTGTGAAATTTCTGCCAACAATTCAAATCCATTTAATCTAGTTTCATTCAATTAATCCAGAGATCAATACAGCACCATCCACAACAATGGCTTTGAATATTGTCTAATATGTAGATTTTTCTTTCTTTTAATTCCGATGGTCTGGCAGAAAACTGGTAGTGTTTCCACTGTCTCATTAGTTGGACAGGGGGTTCCCGGGGGGGGGGGGGGAGGAGGAGCAACATTTCAAGAAGCATGACAAATGTATTTGGCAAAACTCTAGCAGTTCATTACATATTATGATGAAGCACAACAAACTGGCAATATGTGATAAACTTGAGGGGAGACTAAGCAAACAGATGGAGACAACTTGTTTAAAAGTCTGCAACTCATTTGGACAACTCAGCAGCAAGGTTGTTGGCTAGGCAGGCAATGGTTGTGGCAGAAACGCCCCTTGTTCCACCCAAGTACCATTTCTTGATCATCTCAGCAACATTTGCATTTTCGACAGTGATCTTTGAATCATCCTTTCCTTCAGTGGAGAAGGCTATCTGTTCAATTCATTGATATTCAACCAAACAAATTAATCAGGGGTATACACTAAAACAAGAAAGTTTAGTTACTAAAGATAATTGCAGGACAAGGGGTAACACTAGTCATTTTCATTACCTCTACGGTGTTTGAAGACGCTGGAAAAGTGTAAGTGATGACGGAGTTCTTCTTGAAATATTTGGATTGGAAGAACTCAACAACTTTCTCCAGGGCCTCTTCCTCCTCTTGTTCATATTTGTCATCAGCTGCCAATCGGTCCCTCACTGCACTCTCCAACTGGACACCGTACTGTGAGCCCTTGATCTCTTTGATAACCACAACTCTCAAAACCTTCTCTCTTGGGGCTGCTCAAACAATTTGAATATGAAGACCCAAACTTCAAAAAAAAAAAAGGAAAAAAAAAATGGAAGGATCAAGTTTCGATTATAAACATGCCTGCGATAAGAGCCTCAAAGAATTCATCATCTTCAGCTATCTCACTTCCAGCTTTCCCCTTCCATTTCTGTAAATGCGCAGCAACTTCAGGTTCCAAGTATACCCCAATTGCAGTAAACTTTATTTGGAGAAAGTGAATCTCAATATCAGTAATTCCTGGTTGCACAATAAAACACCGTCACACATAGGGGGATAAAAGTTTGCTTCTGTCTACTTAAAAACAGTTTATAGAATCAGATTCAGCTAGGCAGCAAACGTAGTAAGAAGTCGATTTGTTCAAATATTGATTAGTGCAAGTTGTTTTATAGGTGATCGCGACAGTACTTTCGACATCAAATACACAAAAAGGAAAATGGTCTACATGGTATGCTCATGTCATGATATCATTAGAAGCCCGAAAAGATGCCGAAGAAGAGGGAATTTTAAAGGAATCGTGTCCTTCCACATTCAACTTATGCAGTATAAATGGAAGAATTAAGCAAAGCAAAAAACAGAGAAAGGGAAAAACAATCAACTTAGACTAACCATGACCCATCAAAGAGAGTGGCCTTGTTGTAGTGATCTGTCGAGGAAAAGTAATTTCGTCCACCATAACCATCTCAGTACCCACTGCATTACACAAACGGCATACACCCACAAACAAATGAGTCCAAAAACTTCATAGAGAAAGGTGGAGGGAGAGAGGAGAGACTTACTCCTTGTGTTTGTAGAGAGAGAAAGATACTGCGGAGAGGAGAAAAAGCAGAAGCAAAGAGAGTAATGTGACAGAAATTATCTTCTTTTTTTTTTTTGGGGGGGGGAGATGATGATATTTATGGTACTCACTGTCACTCTTAACCTTTTAAATGTTTGTTTTAGCTAACACTCCCCCCGCCCTCACCGTCCAAGCCAGCCGAGTTAGGTTGCCAAAGATAAGCAGCTTGTGAATGTGATACATTTTCATTTTCCTCTTCCTGTACTTTCCAATTTCAATAGTGCCCTTAGCTTGTTCATATCTTAGGTACCAACAACCCCTTTTCTCACTTGAAAAACGCACTATTTATTATTATTATGATGCAAAGAATTCACATTTCTTGTGGCTGCTGTTTTCTTTTATATATATAAATGTATGGGTGCTCGGATTCATCCCACCCACAACCTCGATACAATTTTCATAGCTGCACCCCACCCCACAATAAACAAACAAAAGGAGCCAATATTAATGGATTTCTCTTTACAAAATGATCTATATCTTTCATTGTTTTCTCTGTTTCTTTTGGTAGACGCTTTAGCTACTAACGTAATTCGCCTCATGCTAGTTGTTTTTTTTTTTTGAAGGGGGGGGGGATTCATTTTCAATTCGTGAAGGTTCTACCCAATTCATTGGATTCTTGGAGATTGTGCAGCGGTGAAAGGGGATGGGAAAATCCATATAATTTAAAGATTATAATTTTAAATGAGAAATTATAATTTTATTTTTTTCAATATTACAATTTTAAAGATATTATTATTCCAACGTTTTCATTTTGGCATCTACGTATCATATTGGGGGATTTTTTTCCCCCCTACGTACGTACGGAGGGGGTGGTTGTAATGGCAATGGGTTCAATTTGATTTGGAGATTTGCTAAAGCAGAGTTGGGTATTATCGTCTAACTACAACATAAATTTGTTTGCTGGAATATGTTTTTGAGGTAATATAGGTGCCCACGTGCTTAGAATACCCATCCACCTCTCACGTTACCTACCCTTCTCTCCTCTCTTTTTGATTTCTCTTTTACTTTGTGCTGGTTCTGGCTTAGGTGCTAATTGTGCTATCGTTTTGAGGAATATGAGTAAGAGCAAATGTCTGCATTCAAATTTATCATGAAAGCTCGGTCAAACCATTAAAATGAAATGTGACATCGCAAACAACATCTCTTTGTTCACCATATCGATTCCCTTCTTTTTTTTCCCCCTCTTTATATCCGTTATAGAATCAATTTTGCCCCAAAAATGAAAATGCATGTATGGCTGAGAACAAACAATATTGTATTTGTGGTGATAAGATTATTAGGCAAAGGAAAAATAGCCATTCTGAAGTGGAAAAGTCCACCCCCAACAATTTTTGTTTAGGATAATCTAATATGGAGCTCAACAATAGATGTACGTTGTATGGAAAATTTTCCAGAGCTACGTAGTTATACTTCTCTTTGACATAGTTAATGTGCCCCTAAACATTGCCGGAATCATATGAATCTTATTTCTACTTTGCTACTTGTGTACTTTACTGTGTTGGTGTTTGCTGCCAGTATGCAGTGGAAGAGACCACAGAGATTCATAACAAAGTCCTGGTCTTCCCATTCAAATTCCCAACACCATATACTTAACTTTGCTGTTACGGGAGATCCCTGCTTATCTATCTTCTTTACGGCAATCACAAACAACAGTAGCCAACTAACTGAAGCGAGCTTGGTCCAAAAGCCTATTATCATAAGATAAGATTAGAGACCCTTTGAGCCCATAGTGCAACAGTCAGAACACACCAAGACATGATTGTCAATATGGGATGAATCTCCCAGTCAGGTGAACAAGACTTGCTCTCTTGATATCTACTGATTAGATCCTTCTCGGTAATCAACTAATCGATCCCAGTACCTTCTCAATGCCAAGTATTACTATTAGATCAATTAAGGTACTCCTCATTTTTTCTTAAATCGCAAAAACAATATTTTGTAATTAGAAATGAGATCTTTAACATTTATCGATAAGGAAATGAATCCCTTGACAACCAGGACTTTCCTTAACTAGTAGGATTCTAAATCTCTTGAAAATCACTCATTAAGAATCTTATAATCTTGAAATACTTTCCTATGAAAATTAGGGTTCCTACACCCCGATAGCATATGGAACTTACCATACAAGTTGTCTATATATATATCATGAACGCCACCGGCTAGCTATGTCTTTTGAACTCAACACTTAGCACACACATGGTAATACATAGCTCATTCTCTCTTTCAGTTTGTTTCTTTTTCCAAAACTGTTTCCTGACTCGAGTGTCTGTCACATCTAGACTCGTAGGTCTTGGCACGCGACAACCACCACACTACCTTAAAATACATGTGAATTCCACCCCATACTCCATGGTACCGCAAGGCATTCAATAATCTAAATAAAATCATAGGTCAGCCCAACCACTCAAGATCATCCAATTCATGATACACAAGTCCCCACTCAAGAGGTTGAAATCCAAATCATTGAAAACTATTTCAAAGTAAATTTCATACAAGAAAAGTGGAGGTCTTTAATGTAGGATAAATAATTTTGATGAAAATCAAAATACAAGTTTAAAAAAGTTTTCAAATAAGTTTTATACAAAAATGTTTTTCACGGTTCCATCTACCGATATCTCAAAAAGAAACCGAAACAAAACCTACACCCAAAGAGGTCTGTGAAGGTAATTTCCCCAAAATCAGCACCCAACGACCATGAGTTTCAACTAAACTCCCTCTGTAGAAATGAAGGTAGGAGAGGTAAGTATAAATTATATCCAGTAAGTATATAAAATATTATGATAATAAATGATGGAAGATTGTGGACATGTCAAATAATTATCACAAAATCATATGATCGTAACCATAAAAATCAAGATTTATCATTAGCAAAAATTTTCAAACAATATTTCAATAGATAATATAGAACAAGTCATATGCATCCAGATATTTTCATAAGTTTTCTAAACCATGGGGTTGCCAAAATCATGATTCTCGACTATGGTTTACCACAACCAAGGGTGGAACTGTCAAGAATTTTCATATATTTTCATCTCACAAAATGCCCCAACGTTGGTGTTGGCTCGGGCCTCCCCTGAGGTGCTACCAGGCTTGTCTAAAGGGAGGATTTCGGAGGCACCACTTGAGCACAGCTACCTCCATAGTCAAACAAAAGCCCAACCTTGTCGTCCCATTAGGCTCTGTACCATGGAGAGAATAATTATAGTCATTAATCATGCAACATGCACCAATTCATGAATATCACATCAAATAATCAATGTGCCAATATTATTTAAACAATTTCTCAATACATGAGTTCAATCCAATCATGTTCAATATAACTCGATAAAGTTAACACACTATTTTTAATTCAATACATGGATGCATATTTCATTCTAATTTTTTTTTCAAGATACTCCATAATCATAAACAATTTGAAAACTAATTTTAAAAGTATTTATAAAATCAATATAAAAAATTTTCTTACTTAAAAATATAAACATGTTTCCACTTACCTGTTAGGGAGGGAAATCACTCCCAAATTTATCCACAACAAGGATCCTTTCTGATCAACTCTGTCCAGCCTCTAAATTTGTGTCACCAATTTTACCTTAAGTCGAGCCACCATCAAACTCTAGGTTTTTTCTAATTAGAAAATCTCAAATCTTTCACTAGATCTAACTTTCTAGAGATGAGGTTAATGGTCTAGGGTTTTTAGAGTGTGAGTTTTCTGTGGTTTTTGATTGATCTCGACTGAAAGCAAGGAGATAGAGGGAGAGAAAAAGTATGAGTCGAAAGGAAAAAAAATGAGAAAATAGATGAAATTTGAGTCTCAGGGTTTTGGAGTCTCATCTCTAGTTTATCTACAAACCCATTTCTATTATTTGCCTAGTTGTCCTCCTTTTCTTCTAAATTTGTACAAATGCTCAATATGACCTCTTAGGTTATTGGGAAACTCAACCTAATGAATTCAAGTATTTAAAGATTTGTTTGTTAAGAGATATGTGTTCAGTGACGAAGAGGTTGAAATGCAAAGTACAAATATATAGAAAGTAAAGTAGAAATATTTAAAAATTGAGATATTCAAAAGTTTGAATATAATATAAATTGGGTACATTATTATAAAGGTATTTAAGTGGCTTAGTGGCAAAAGGATTTTTGGTGTAAGTGAATATGCAAATTACAAGCAATTTTGGAGAAGTGTCGACCAAATTTGGAGAAGGTGGAGAGGTGTCGACCAATGTGGAGAAGGTGTCGACAAATGGAGAAGTGAAATGCCCAACACTAAAAGTGCTCAAGTGTTGACAATAGAAGCAAAGTGCCGACAATGGATGCGAAATTGGGGGCAACATATTGCAATTGTCGACAGGAAGTCAAAGTTCATGGATGTTGTTGACAAGAATTTGCAAGTGTCGACAGCCAAAGAGAAATAAAGCAGCCGAGAAGTTCTTGTCTGTACCGAGAAGTTTCGGAACACTAGAGTGTTTGTGCGTCGACTTAAATAGAGTTATGTTGACACAAGAGCATTGGTGTCCGATATTTGTGTTTATGTCGACACAATTAGAGTTGTGTTGACAACTATCCAACACCAGAGTGGGTCGACACAAATAGAGTTGTGTCGACACTTGTCACAAGAGTAGGTCGACATTGTGTCGACACAAGAGGGTTTGTTTCGACAAAATTTAGGTTGTGTCGACATGAATCAACTGGCTATGAAATTTTCTTGTATTGACATAGACAAATGGGTTGTGTCAACATAGTATACAAATTAGTTGAGTACCAACCACTCAAATAACCGAACACTTAAAATTAAGAGTTTGTGGACAAAATCCACCATTATTTTCTCATTAATTTACAAGAAAGATTTTATGAAAATTTTTTAACATCAAATTTTTTGTGTTATAATAATTAACCCCCTAAAAAGAAATTTTGTTTTCGAAATTTAAAGAAAAATTATACATAAAAAAGTTGAGGGTGTTGTTTTCGCATCGACTCTTTGGTCTCCCAAGTTTTTTCTTCTACTTAGTTGCTTCTCCACAACACCTTGATCATGGGGATTTGCTTTCTTCTCAATTGTTTGAGTTGTCGATTAAAGATCTTCACTGGTTATACCTTGAAATTCAAGTTTGGACTTAATTCTACTGGAGAAACTTCTAACATATGTGAGAGATATGATAAGTATTTCTTTAGTATTGAGATATAGAATACATCATGGATTTTCTTTAAATCCGAGGGCAATTCTAGTCGATATGTCACTTCTCTTATCCTATCAAGGATTTGGAAATGGATAATATATTTAGAATTTAACTTTTCCCGTTTTCAAAATCGGATTACATGTTTTTAAGGTGATATTTTCAAAAAGACCATATCTCCCATGTCAAACTCTAGAGGTTGTCACCTTTTATCGACATAACTCTTTTGTCGATCTTGAGTCGCTTTCATTCTTGCCCAAATCACCTTCAGTTTCTCTACAGAAGTCTCAATCAACTTCATAGTTTTAATTTTTCATTCTCCAACTTCATCCCAATATACCGGAGTCCTGCACTTCCTTCCGTATAATGTTTCATAAGGTGGCATCCCGATACTCACCTAATAGCTATTATTATATACGAATTCAATTAATGGGAGGTATCTATCTCAACTTTCATGGAAATCCATCACACATGCTCTAAGCATGTCCTCCAAGGTTTGAATTGTGCGCTCTAACTGTCCATCGGTCTGAGAATGGAAAGCAATGCTGAACTTTAATTTTATCCCCAAAGACTCTTGCAACTTTGGACAAAACCATGAGATAAATCTAAGATCACGGTCTAACACAATCAATACCAAAACTCCGTGAAATCTCACAATTTCATCAATGTAGAGTTTAGTCAATCTCTCTAACAGTGTGTTTGAGAGTTTTGGAGAGAAAAAAAATATTAGTTATAATTTTCTCTCTATCTTTTTTGGGAGTTTTATAAAAGAAAAGAAAAAAATGAGATTTATTGGGAATAAAAAAGTTTTTCTTTCAGTTTTTAAAGGGTATTTTTGGAATATAAAAATATTTTAACTCTAACATTTTCTCTTCCCTCCATTTCTTTCCACTTTTGGGAGAGAAAAAATTTTAAATTTCGAGAAATTTCAAATCCATTCAAATCTCTCCTTTTTTCTCATATTTAAATTTCCAAACGAAAGAAAATCATAACTTTCTTTCCTAATTTTTTCTTTTCTCTCCAAATTTTCTCATCCAAACAAGATGTAAAGAGTAGGTGTTCTAAATTGAAAAGAAATGGGTTGACTTGGTGAGCCAGTTTACTATCATTCAAATAGCGTTATGATGGCTCGGAGTATATGATAATCCCACCATGAAATCCATGGTAATGTGTTCCCACTTTGTCTCGAGAATCAGTAATGGTTGGAGGGTATCAGCTAGCTTTTGATGCTCAGCCTTGACTTATTGGCAGATAAGGCACTTGGTATATCTTTGTACTCCCGGGATGCATCACATAAGTAAAAAAATGTGCCTCTTCAAGGATATCTCTTCGAAAATCATCATTATTGGGAACACAAATCCGTTTCCGTATATAACTATTCCGTTATCCTATATTCTTAATTCACCCCCTTCAATCTTGTAGATTTTCTCCATTACCCCTTTCAACTCTCCATCGATAGCCTAAATCTCCCAGATAAAGTCCACCAAAATTGATCGTACTTCAAATTTGGCGAGAAGTATACCATGTTCATCATTAGACAACATGACTCCAAGTGCTTGGAGTCCAATTAGACAAGAGAAGTAAGAACTCTCATGAGATGCCGAAGAAGAAGACTTGCAGCTTAATGTGTCCGCAGTACATTTGCTTTCCTGGGGTGGCAATCTATCACTAGATCATAATTTTTTATCAACTCTAACCACCTTCATTGCTTCAAGTTAAGTTCTTTTTGAGTGAGTAAATATTTGAAGCTTTTATGGTAGGTGAAGACTCGACATGTTACCTCATACAAGTAATACCGCTAAATCTTCAAATCAAAGACAATCATGACTAACTCTAGATCGTGAGTGGGATAATTCAACTCATACTTCAATTGGCGAGAGACATAGGCAAACACTTTATCCCCTTACATTAGCACGCATCCTAATTCTTGCTTACTAGCATTACTATACACCACATAATCAACACTGCTATTGGGGAGGGCACAGATAGGTGTAGATGTGAGTCTTTTCTTGAGTTATTGAAAACTACCTTCACATTTGTTACTCTATTTGAATTTAACTCCCTTTTGAGTCAAGTTAGACAATGAGGCTGAATCTTAGAGAATCTCTCGATAAATATTCGGTAATATCCTGCTAATATGAGGAAACTTCTCACCTTAGTGAAATTCTTGGGTTGCTCCCACTTTAGGATTGCCTCAACCTTCTTTGGATCTACAAATATACCGTCTCCAGATACAATGTTCCCTAAGAAGCCAATCTCCCTTAACCAAAACTCGAACTTAGAGAACTTGGTATACAACTACTTTTCCCTGAGAGTTTGCAGCACAATCTGAAAATGCTCAAAATACTCTTTATCACTCTTGAAATATAGCAAGATATCATCAATAAAGATTATGACAAACTTGTCAAGGTAGGAGTGAAAGACTCAGTTCATGAGGTCCATGAAAACTGTAGGAGCATTCGTCAAACCAAAGGGTATCACCAAAAACTTGTAGTACCCATACCGTATTCTAAATGCACTCCTTGATTCTTAACTAATGATATCCTAACCTCAGATTTATTTTCAAGAACCCTAATGCCCCTTGAAGTTGATCGAAGAGATCATCAATTCTTAGAAGAGGGTACTTGTTCTTGATTGTAACTTTATTGAGTTGTCGATAATCTATACACAACTGGAGGGTGCCATCTTTCTTCTTTACGAATAAAACTGGAGCACTCCATGGTGAGGTACTTAGCTGGCTGAACTCTTTCTCTAACAATTTTTGGAGTTGCATCTTTAGTTTTTTTAGCTCTGCAGGTGCCATTCTAAAAAGAGGGATTGAGATTGGAGCAATGCTAGGAATCAAATCAATAGTGAAATCAAATTCCCGAACAAGAGGTAACCCGGGCAACTCTTTCAGAAAAACATCAGGAAATTTATTCACGATCAAAACATCATCCAAGTTCAGAGTTTCCACTGTGGTGTCAACGATATAGGCCAAATAGGCTTCACACTCCTTATGCACCAATTTCCGTGTTGCTATTAATGAGATCACACAACTCAACAGAATTCATCATTCACTAGCGAACACAAATGAAGGACACCCTGGTCTCCAAAACTCTACTTCTTTGGTGAAGCAACGAATCCATATCCAGAATGGCATCAAAATTTACCATATCTAACGGAATCAAATTTGCCTCAAGAACCACTTCACCTATCTTCACTTCACAACCCTTGTACACAGTATTTTTAACTAACTGTTCTCCCAAGGGAGTGATAAGTAATAAATCCTCTTCAAACATAGTCAACATCCTATTTAAATATCTAACAAATTCCGTACTCATAAAAGAATTATTAGACCCCGTATTGATCAATATACAGTCATCAACACAAAAAAAAAATTATCCTACCTATGAATGAAAACCATTAAACAGTTAGAATTAATTATTTGAAGATTCTTAACACCTAGGATAAACAAATCAACTTGCTTCTTGGGAGGGTCAACTTGACTTGGCTAAGGGAGAGAATAAGTCTTTGAGAAGAGAGCAAGTCGACTTAGGAAGTCTATTTGGGAGACTATGAGTTGACCGGCGAACAAAACAAGTCAACTCAAACAAAGTAACTCTCAGAACCCAAACTCCGTAGAATTAGAAGTCGACCTGGGACATTCACATGTCAACCTAGATGGCACATGAGTCGACCCAGCTCTCACCGAGTCGACCTATGCACTACTAAATCCAATAATGAGTTAACTTAATACCTTAACAAGTCATAGCAAGTCAACCGCGAGAGTATTTGTCAAAAATAGAAATATTCGACAAATTCAATATACTCAATCAAGCCATACAGTAATCTTCACTACCATGAACTATCACAAACATCAAAATCATATCTCCTAAATTTATTATCAAGCAATATTATCAATATTCAATCCTAATCATATTAAACACATATAACTATATGGTATTTGTATCAAACTTCTAAATTATCAACCAAATTGTCAAATCAAAGTTTAAGAGAATTTATCTGGTCAGGATTATTTTGAGCTTCCTCATTTGTTGTTTGATTCCTTTGTTGAGGAGGTTGAGGAGAAGTAGCCACCATGTTACTTTTGATACCCATCTTGGGTAATACTAGTCGATGGTGTAGGAATATTGAGTGGGCTACTCCTAGGGCCACTCGAGTGACCTCAACTCATCTGACTTCTAGGTCTGCCTAAACCCAATTTAGGGCAAGTATTGCAAAAGTGCCTCACTGTGCCACATTAGTAACACTTTTATGGCTCGGGACATGGTCCGGTATGGTGCTTCTTGCAATTCTGGTAGGGTTCTTTTTTTGGCTCCACTAACTTGCTCCCAGACATGGCATTGGAGGTGGGAGTACCAAACTTAGAGATTTGTTGGCCCTTCGGAGAGCCAATAGACCCAAAAACTGAAACTTCACCATAGAAGTTCATGTGCCTGCTCCTTTTAAAGCCTTGACCTGGAGTGAACTCGAGCTTTCTCTTCTAGCCGTAACTTTGCCTGATCTTTCCCCTCTCAATCACTATCTTCTCAACCCTAAAAGCCAATTCCAACATGTGTTGAAATGTATGCCCTTTCGTTATAGACATTTTCTCCATCATACTTAAATTCAATCCTGATTCGAATTTCATTCACAAGGACTCGGAGTTCACAAATTCCTAAACATATGTAGCTAGCTCTTTTAGCTCAATCTCATATTCTGCTACCATTCTGTTCGCTTGAGCTAGCTTGAAAAACTCTTCCCTCTTTTAGTCTTTATAGAATCAGGTGTAGTACTTTTCTTCAAAAACCTTATAAAATTCTCCTCAAGTAGGACGAGTAGAAGTCCTACCCTTTATATTCTCCCACCAGGTTCAAGCACCTTTGTCTAATAGCTTTACGGCCCCCACAACTTCATCTCGTCATCCAACCTCATATCGGTGATGGTCTCTTGAATTTGGCCAATCTAATCTTTGGGTCATTGAGGCATCATACGTGCCTGAGAACGTCACATATCCAAGTTGTCTCGCTTCTTTGATTAGTTTGACAACTCAATGGTAGGGAGATCAATTGAAACAACAACCAGATGAGGAGGTGGCACCATCAGAACACTCGGTGTGATGGTCGGCATTAAAGGAGGAACCGGTGGAGGAGCTAGGGTTTGATCTGGAGTTTGGAATGGTGCTCCGTAGGTGTTCCATCACTTCATCACCTACTGGAGGGCGGCTATGGGAGGAGTAGGATTTTCGGTTAGAGGAGTCGGGTATGTCAATGTCGGAGGAAATGCATGTGAAAATGATACGGCCTCGAGTTAAGAAGGAAGAGTAGGAAGAATATCATTCGGATTCCTCATTCTTTATCTAAGAGGTATAGCTCTACAAAAGAAAATCTAGACTTAATGAATGTAATACGAATTAAACTAGATATTTAACCCCCTAAAAAGAATATTTCTAATTTCCTAGGACTCATAAGATGCTTTTAAAATCATTTAAAATGTTTTGGATATCAAATCTTTCAAAATAGTTTGAAAACAATTGAAAACCTTTAAAATACTTTGAAAACTTTTTAATGTTTTAAAGCACTCTCAATCGAGAACCTAAACTCTGATACCAATAGAATTGTCACATCTCGACCTGCAGGTCCTGGCACACAACAACCATCGCTCTACCTTGAAATATGTGTGAACTCCACCCCATGCTCCATAGTACCACAAGGCATTCAACAATCCAAATAAAACCATAGGTTAGCCCGACCACTCAAAATCATTTAATTCATAATAGACAAGTCCCCACTCAAGGGGTAGAAATCCAAATCATTGAAAGTAATTTCCAAATAAATTTCATAACAAGAAAAGTGGAGGTCCTCAATGTAGGATAAATAATTTTGACTAAGATCAAAATATAAGTTTAAATAAGTTTTCAAACAAGTTTTATACAAAAATGTCCTCTATGAGTCCCTCTACTGATACATCAAAAAGAAACCGGAGCAAAATCTATACCCAAAAAGGTCTGTGAAGGTAATCTCTCCAAAATCATGACCCACAAGTATCAACTAAACTCTCACTTTAGAACTGAAGGTAAAAGGGGTGAGTATATATTATAACCAGTGAGTGTGTAACATGTTATGATAATAAATGAGAGATGATTGTAAATATGTCAAATAATTATCTCAAAATCATATGATTGTAGCCATAAAAATCAAGGTTTATCAGCAACAAAAATTTTCAAGCAAGATTTCAACAAATAATATAGAACAAGTCATATGCGTCCAGATATTTTCATAAATTTTCTAAACCATGGGTTGCCAAAATCATGGTTCTCGACAATAGTCTACCGTAATCAAATGTGGAACCGTCAAGAATTTTCATATTTTCCATCTCACAAAATACCCCAATCTTGGCGTTGGTTCGGACCTCTCCTGAGATACTACTAGGATAGTCTAAAGGGAGAACTTTGGAGGTACCTCTTGACTGTAACTACCTTCTCAGTCAAATAAACACCAAACTATGTTGCCTCATCGGGCTCCGCACCGTGGAGGGAATGACTATAGCCATTAATCATGTAACATGCACCATTTCGCAAATATCATATCAAATAATCAATGTGCCAACATCATCCAAACAATTTCTCAATACATGAATCCAATCCATTCATGTTCAATATAACTCGATAAACTTAGGACATTAATTTTAATTCAACATATGGATGTATATTTCATACCAATTTCCCTTTCGAGACATTCCATAATCATAAAATAATTTGAAAACTATTTTTGAAAGTATTTATAAAATTAATACAAAAACATTTTCTCACTTAAAAATATAAGCATGCTTCCACTCACTTGTTAGGGAGGGAAATCACTCCTAGATTTATCCACAAAAAGGATCCTATCTTATCAGCTTTGTCCAACCCCTAAATTTGTGTCACCAATTTCAACTTAAGTCGAGCAACCATCAAACCCTAAGTTTTCTCTCATTAGAAAATTTCAAATCTATCACTAGATCTAACTTTCTAAAGATGAGGTTAATAGTCTAAGGTCTCTAGAGTGTGGGTGTTTTGTGGTATTTGGTTGATCTCAGTTGAAAGCAAGGAGAGAGAGGAGAGAGAAAGTGTGAGCCGAAAGGGAGAAAAGTGAGAGAATAGATGACATTTGGGTCTCGGGGTTCTGAAGTCTCATCTCCACTTTATCTACAAACCTATTTCCATTATTTGTCTAGTTGTACTCCTTCCCTCCTAAATTTCCACAAATGCCCAATATGTCATCTTAGGTTATTGGGAAGCTTAACCCAATGAGTTCAAGTACTTGAAGATTTGGTTGTTAAGGGAGATGTGTTCGGTGATAGGGAGGTTGAAATGTGAAGTACAAATATATAGAAAATAAAGTAGAAATATTAAAAATTGAGAAATTCAAGAGTATGAATATAATATAAATTGGGTACATTATTTCTAAGGTGTTTAAGTGGCTTAATGGCAAAAAGATTTTTGGGGTAAGTGAAGTCTTGGGTTCAAATATTCATATATGCAAATTACAAACAATTTTGGAGAAGTGTCAACCAAATTTAGAGAAGGTGGAACGGTGTCGACCAATGTAGAGAAGGTGTTGACAAGTGGAGAAGTGAAATGCCCAACACCGAAAAGTGCATAAGTGTCAACAATAGAAGCAAGGTGTCGACAATGGATGCCAAATTGGGGGTAACATGTTATAGTTGTTGACAGGAAGTCAAAATTCACAGATGTTGTCGACAAGAATTTGCAAGTGTCGATAGCCAAAGAGAAACAAAGTAGTCGAGAAGTTCTTGTCGATACCGAGAGGTTACGAACCACTGAAGTGTTTGTGTGTCGACTCAAATAGGGTTGTGTTGGCATAAGAGCGTTGGTGCCGGTATTCGTGTTTATGTCGACACCTGTGCCACATCAGAGTGGGTTGACATAAATAGAGTTGTGTTGACACTCGTCACAAGAGTAGGTCGACACAAATAAAGTTGTGTCAACAGTTCAATACAAGAGTGTTTGTACTTTGTGTCGAACACAATTAAGGTTGTGTCGACATAAGAGGGTTTGTGTCGACAAAATTTAGGTTGTGTTGACATGAATCTACTGGCCATAAAATTTTCTTGTGTCAACATAGACGAATGGGTTGTGTTGATACAAGATATAAATCAATAGAATACCGACCACTCAAATAACTAAACACTTAAAATTAAGGGTCTATGGACAAAATCCACTATTATTCTCCCATTAATTTACAAGAAAGATTTTATGAAAATTTTTTAATACTGAATTTTCGGTATTATAGCATCGGAATCTCCCTTATCAGAGCGTTCTTTGACAACATTTTGCAGATTCTAGCAACCAGAAGGCCTTTCAACCATTCATTCCGTTCGATTCAACAAAGCTACTATCTATGGAGTGAAACCTATTTCCAATAGATTAACTTCGTTTGTGGGAGAAGATTGATCTTTCAACCGGATGAGGTCTTTATCCCCACTTCCTTCTTTTATAGTCATGACATCGACCAAGAGAAAAAGGTCGACGATCAGTTTTTGATGATAACGATTTGATAGGAGTCAACACCAACTGAAATGATCCATTGATCATTACTGTAGGGATAAGGTCGTACCTTGTTAAGAGAACTTTTTTTTTTTTTATCAAGGAGCAAATCAAGATCATCTCTTTCGGATGCTTTTCAATGAATGAGCTTCACTCAGTCTCATCTTCAACCCGCTGGTATACCCTTAAAGGGACTCTCCGATGAATTTATATTTTCGGAAGATGCTATTTTGCTTACTATAACTTTAGGAACACCTTCACATCAAGCTACTACCAGAACCACCTTTCACGTCATTAAACTCTCATCTCCTTACAAAGTTATTCTGGGTTGTCTAAATCTAGATAGTCTAAAAGCATTACCAAGGACTAAACACATGAAAATCAAGTTTAGGACACCTTTTGGGATCAGATGCTGCACGGTGACCCCAACACCTTGGCCATTCCTATGGCAAAAAACGAAGGAGAAGTTATTTTTGTGGAAACTTTGGAACTTAGAGATAACACTAATCAATTGTCCAAACCCCAACCTGAAGAAGAAGTGAACAAAGTTCCCATCACAAGTATACCTAGATAGACAGTCCAAGTAAAAGCCTATCTACCGTGATATCTCTAAGAAGCAATTCTGGACTATCTCCGTAGGCATTCTAAGGCCTTTGCATGGTCTCCGGAAGACATGTTTGCTATCAATCCTTTAGTTATAGTCCACAAATTTTTGGTATCAATCCTTTAGTTATAGTCCACAAATTAACTATAGATGCGAGTCATAAGCCTATGAAACAAAAAAAAGAGGGTATTCTTGCTGGAATACCAATGTGCAATACAAGAAGAGATTTAAAAACTCCTAACGATGGGATTTATTCGAGAAGCAAAATATCCTGAATGGTTAGCTTATGGTTATGGTGAAAAAAGCTAATGACAAGTGGAGAATATGTCTCGATTTCACCGATCTCAACAAGGCAAACCCGAAGGATAGTTATCCACTCCTTAACATCAATAAATTTGTGGATAATTCGTCAGGTCATCAACTCTTGAGTTTCATAGATACTTACTCTAGCTATAATCAAATATGCTTGGCCTTAGAAGATGAAGAGAAAACAAGGTTTATCATGGAATTTAGTACCTATTATTATAAGGTCATGTCCTTTGGCTTGAAAAATGCAGAAGTAACTTTTTAATAGTTGGTCAACAAAGTTTTCAGTAAACAGCTCAAGAGAAATGTTGACATCTACATCAATGACATGTTAGTCAAGAGTACTAGTACCGAAGATCACGACGCAGACCTAGAAAAAACATTCCAAATGATAAAGCACTATAACATGAGGCTCAATCTAGCAAAATACACTTTTGGGATCATATCGGGAAAGTTCTTGTGTTTTTTGATCACCAACCAAGGGATTGAGATAAATCCAAAGAAGATACAAGCCATACTGGATATGACACTGCCCTGGGCACTAAAGGACATACAACACCTCACGAGGAGGATCACAGCTTTAAATTAGTTCATGTAAAAAGTAGGAAAAAAATATAAGCCCTTCTATGACACTCTGAAGAAATCCCAAAAATTCACATAGACGCCGGAGTGACAAAAAACATTCGAGCAACTCAAGGAATATTTTATGTCACCCCCATACTTTCTCGGCTCATTCTTGGTGAAAAACTCTACCTTTATCTCTCTATCTCTGATCGAGCACTCTATTCTTTTTTTCTAAGACAAGAATCCGCCACACAAAAGCTGGTGTACTATATTAGTCGTATACTTCAAGAGTAGAAAGTTAACTATCGACCTATAGAGAAAATAACGTTTGCCCTAGTCATTGCTGTCAGGCGTCTTAGGCCCTACTTCCAGGCCCACACTATTGTAGTATTGACCAACCGGCTTTTAAAGTAGACCTAGCAAAAGAGAGACACCTTAGGTCGGCTCATCAAATGGACTATTGAACTAAGTGAATTTGACATCGAATATGAACTAAGACTAGCAATCAAGGGTCAAGCCCTTGTTGACTTCATCTTTGAATGTACATTCATGATTTCTTCCTAGCAAGATCCTCTCAATGACTGAGAAGAATACTTGTTACCGAAGTGGACACTCCATGTGGATGGATCATCAAACTGCTCAGAAAGCGGTGTCAGGCTCATACTCATCGGTCCGGATAATTTCAAAGCTAAATATATACTTTGCTTTGATTTTCAAGCAACCAATAACCAGGCCAAATATGAAACTTTTCTAACTAGACTACGAACGCAACAAAATTAGGAGCCCACAACATCCAGGTTTTTACTGACAGTCAATTGGTCATTAAGCAAATTAAAGGAGTCTATGAAACCAAGGAGCCAACAATGGTGAAATACTTATTCAAGTTACAAGAAGCGATGAACGAGTTTGACAAGGTAGACATATAGTAGATTCCTTGACTAGAGAGTGCATGGGCCGACAAGCTCTTCAAGCTAGCTAGCTGTGACTTGGGCAAAACTAGCCGAACGGTCTATATTGAGAGCTTACCATACTTGAGCATAAACGAACTTAAATAGATCCTGTTAGCAAGTGATTGACCAAGCTAAAAAGATCCCGTATAAACCTATCTAAGGTACGAGCAACTACCAAACCCAACTACAAAGGCAACCAAGTTGAGGCGTAAAGCCACTCAATATGCAATTATCAATAGAGACCTCTATAAGAAGTCTTTCACTCACCCATATCTAAAATGTTTGACGCCCAAGGACAAAAATTACCTGCTCAGAGAAATCTCTGAAGGGATATGTAATAACCATCTAGGCGCTTGAAATTTGGCTAATAAAGCCCTATGGCAGATATACTTTTGGCTGACCATGAAGGCCGATACAATGATTATGTTAGAAAGTGTGACAAATGCCAACACTTCTCTATGGTACAGTGCCAATCCTCCACTGAGCACTACTTAATAACAAGCCCATGGCCGTTCACACAGTAGAGAATGGACATCTTTGGGCCATTTCCACCAGTTATCGGATAACAAAAATTTCTAGTCATAGCTATCGATTACTTGACTAAGTGGGTAGAAACTGAGGCCCAAACCTCTACCTATAAGATGCAAACTTTCATATAAACGTCCATCATCACTAGCTTTGACATGCCATACATTTTAATCAAAGATAATGGCAAGTAGTTTGATAGTAAGAGTTTTCAGGACTTATGCAATAAGCTAAAAATCTAGCATTGGTTCACTTCCGTCACATACCCACAAGCTAATGGTCTCACCAAAGTTACAAACCAAATAATACTACAAGGACTCAAAACTGCACTAGAGGAAGTCCAAGGTTACTGGGTAGATGATCTATAGTAGCTTTTGGGCCTACCTAATTATGTCACGAAGGGTAATGGAAGAAACACCAATTAGTCAAACTTATGGTTGTAAAGCAATAATATCGGTAGAAATTGGAATTCATTAACTTCGGGTAGATTAATATGAGCACAAATAAAATGAGACTACATTACGTGAACAGCTGGACCTGCTTCCAAGGCTATGGGAGCTGTGTTTACTTGAATGGCCGCTTATCAGTAGCAAATAACACGATACTACAATAGGTGGGTGAGAATAAGAACGTTCAAACAAAGGGACTTGGTCCTTGGGAAGGTAGAGCCAACAGGTCAACATCAACTAGGGGCAAGTTGGCATGTAATTGGGACCCTATCAAATACGTTCGGTGATTTACCTAGGAATATACAAACTCAGCCACCTAAATGGTTTGGCCGTACTGAGAATGTGGAACTCGAAAAACTTTCTTATCTATCACTAGTAATATTTACTTCTATCATTAGCTTTAATATTTGTTATCTCTTGGTTTATCAATAAGAATACTATTTCCTTTGCATATTGACAAGAAGTTTAGGCCTTCGTGCTCACTAAACCCCAACCTATTGTTCCTCCCCTTGTAGCACTGAATGTGTCGTCAATAAGGGAAATGCCCCTATTCAATAGGCACGGCCCCCTCTTTAGGTTACACCCATCGAGATGTGTCATCAATAAGGGAAGTATCCCTGTTCGGATAGACACTATCCACTCTTTTAGTTATATGCATCGAAACATGTTATCAATAAGGGAAGTACCTCTTTTCGAGTAGACATGGCCCACTCTTTCAGTTATACACATCGAAACATGTTGTCAATAAGGGAAGTACCCTTGTTTGGGTAGACATAGTCCACTTTTTTGGTTAAACACATTGAAGCGTATCGAAAATAACAAGGTGTTACATTTGGCAACTGGGCAAGTCAACCGACCCACTACTATCTCATCGGCCAAATTACTCTCTCGGTAGCACTATACTCATATCGATATTCTAAAACTACAATAGCCAAGATGATCTTCCCTTAACCATGGCAAGATTGACAAGGAAGTAATAAAATTTCCTTTTATTTTGAAGCAATGAGCATACATCAAAGTACATAGTTACAAACAACAATGCGGAAAGATTACATAAGTCTGGCTAGGTTACATTAAAGAAAAATCTATCGAAAAAAGGAAAAACCAAAAGGAAAACTCAAAGGAATATGTCAGTTACTATCTTCACCCTCTCAAACAAATTAGTTCTTTAAGTTCAGACATCTTCCTTCTGATAAAGTGTCCAACGTCTTCCCTAATAGGTTTATAGCTGAACTCTACAAACCTCACAACCCCTATCTAGCACCCAGTGTGATACTAAAATTAGAAAAATAACTAGATGCTAAATAAAAGTTGGAAAGAACTTTGAAACCCATCAAACTACTCTCAAGCCCTAATAATGAAAGAGCTAAGAGCAATGATGTGTTACAAGAGTCTAGTGAGAACACTCTAGCACAAGACCATCGTAATAGCAAGCTGTAACTTTCCTACTGTCATGAGGGGACCTTGTGCTCATGGTTCTCTTCTTGATGGAGCCTTGTACCTGCAGCTCTTGCCACGGAAACACTTTTAGGAGCCAAACCCACAAAGAAGAAAAAATTCCTTTCAAATCTTGAACCCCTTAGAAAATATAGTCTTTTCTTTGCCTTCTTCCTCACAAACGACCACATTTAACCCAACCTCCACTGTCATATACATAAATATATATATATATATAGCTCAAAGATGGGAACCGTATCATCAAATCCCCTGAAAGTTAAAAAAATATTACGTATTTAATGACCACCCCTCGCCATTAACACTTTCTACTGCATCTTTTCCGCTTACCTATAACATTTTGTGCCCTTTTGGTTTTCCTAGTTACTACTGCATTTACTCAATACTAAAAGATGATATCGGCAATATTGCATTTAATACAATAGCATCTTTTCGAATTCTTATCTATTTAAAGCTACTCCTAAAACGCGTCCTTCAGAACGACCCCAGGAGTGGGGGAAAGTGATACAACATGGCCTAAAAACCCATTATCACAAGATTTGAGACCTGCCAAGCCCATAGCCCAATAGTTAGAATGTATCAAGACATGATTGTCAATATGGGATGAATCTCCCAGTCGGCTGAACATGGCCTGCTCTTTTGTTACCTACCGACCAGATCCTCCTCAATAGTTGACTGATCAACCCCAACACATCCTCAATGCTCGGTTTTACAATTAGATCAATTAAGGTAACATTCACTTTCTCTTAAATCATGAAAACAACATTTCATAATTAGGAAGGAGATCTTTAACCCTTATTGATAATGGAAGGAATTACTTGACAACCAGGATTTTCCTCAACTAGTAGGATTCTAAATCTCTTAAAAGTCTTTTGCTAAGAATCTTGTAAACTCAGGACACTTTCATATAGAAATTGGGGTTCCTATATCCCGGTAGTATACGAAACTTACAATGCAAGTAGTATATAAATACATCATGAAGGCTACTGGGCAGATATGTTCTCTAGACTCAACACTCAGCACACGAATGGCAATACAGAGCTTTTTCTCTCTTTTAGTCTGTTTCTCTTTCCAAAACTGCTCCTTGACTTGAGTATTGCAATCTTCCTCGTCGAAGTGCCTTCCGATGGTATTTTGCAGGTTCCAACAACCAAAAGGCCCTTCAACCATCCATTATGATCTAGTCAACGAAACTACTATCTGTAGAGTGAGACCCACCTCTAATACCTATGATTAGGTTTGCTCTTTTTTCACAGAATATAAAGAAGTTCAACTAACTTCTAATGTTTATGTCAGGCCAAAACCAGGAAAAAAATGGAACCCAAAATAGTGTGTATACCATTTTTGTTATACAGCTACAAAAGTTTCAAAGAAATGAAGAGTTTGGCCAGCATTGAGAAAGTTGTTTGGCTTAAGTTACTACTTCTGCATAAGAAATATATCATTTGAAATTTCTATTTATATGGATAGGCATAATTCATTGCCCATGACATAAACCATCTCATTGTCCCTACTTGCTAACTCATAATGGAGACACAAATAAAAGAAGAAAGGTTTGATAAATCTAGCAACATAACCCTTCAATTCAACACATGGTCAAAAGGAAGGGATCAAGCATGTTTCACCACTTCTAACCCCTAAATTATGCAATCTTAGAGACATTTTTTAAACTTGAAGGCCCTTCCACAAAGTAAGCCTCTGGCACTTGTCTTTGTGCATACCACTCTGTAGCACTCCAACAACAGCATTATTTCTGATGATTGCTTGCATAAATATTTTTGCCATTGACATGTGAAGATTCCAAAATGTCCAAATTTATGTTTGATCTTTTATGTGAGTTTCTATCAATACTAACCATGAATAGGTAGCTGAATCAAGTCTACTAGAAATATTTCAGGACAAGAAAGGTTGGCATTTCTATCATTAGAAATAGGCCCAACAAAAAAGGAAAAAAAAGAATATAATTACCAATTCCCTTGCCAATTTTAGGAAAATAAAATTAATCAAATGCGATAATCACTTCCCCTCTTTGCCCTTTATGTATGATCATTAGCTCCAACATTATATGACCATTAATCACCTTTTTTACAACTTAAAGAAAATGGGAGCTTTCCATGGCCTTGTAGAGACTATTTCAGAGGTCAAACCATCTTTTCTTCTTATGCTCCTAGTAACCCTGATAGTGTAATAGGGACTTGGCTCTAAGGACTTGGCCAAGGCACACAAATTTAGCTGTGGGGGCTTCAAGGGGACTTGAGAATGAAGGGGTTGGAGTACACTTCCTTTGTAGCACCTATGTCACACAAAGGGAGGTTGACTTAGTGGCTTTATGGTGGAATGAGCTAAGGCTCAGTAATGGGTAGAATTATGACGACTCACTATTCAAGCGTCGCACCTCCTAGCAACAGGAAATAGACATGCAAATGCAGAAACTATCAACACAATTATATTACGACATCTAGACTCACAACAGTCACACTCCCTATGTTTGATAATACGGAATGAGATTTATATTAAAAGAAAAAAGTTAATGGTTCTTTTCCAAAATAAAAATTTCGACAAAATCTCCCCTATTTTGTGACTCTTTAGTCACCTGGGGTAAGTATGGAACCTAATAAAACAAATATAGTACTTCCATTATCAAATCAGTTAGTATCTATGGCCCTTCTGACCGCCTAACACAACACACCATGGTATATAGTCATTATATTCTCATAACCATATATAAGTTATCCAAATGACATAACCATACATCTATATGTGTAATATAACTCAAACATCTCAAAAAACACAAATATTTACATGGCTTAGACAAAATAGAAGGGGGTTGTAGATAGGTAGGGATCTAAATCCCTAGGTTTAAGTGTTTCTACCTGATGGTTCCCTCTCGTCTCCCTGATCATTTGAAAATAAGGATATCGGGATCAGTATAAGTTGAGCAAGTATACGGAAGACTAATAGTATGCAAAGCAAGCAAGCATACACAAGAATATCAACCTCACTATGTAAGCATCAGAAACATAGCAAAGTATACCACAGATACACATTAATTCAAAAAAAAAATCACCATTGCCACATTTAGAAACATTATCATTTTCTTATCTTTGTTGTTTTAATTTAATTTAACATTTAAAGAAAGGAAAGGAGTATCAAACCAAGCTAGTGTATGAGGGTCTGGAGAGCAAGTTAAATTTGAAGATTCCTAAATGAATTTAGATTTTTTTTTATTTTTTGGAATTGACCCTCAAACATTTCATTTGTTTCTAATTCCACCCTCAAAGGGAGAAGAGATCTATCCATGTTCCTTAAGCTTCACCCGTAAGTTTCACACAACCTTGTGGAACTATATATACAACCTGTACTCCTCAAGGTTTGCCCACAGGTTTTGCATAAATTTTTGGAGAAATTTATATGTAATCACTTTCTTTTTACTTTTCCTTTATGTTTCTCACGATGCAAACATTACAATCCATCACAAGAACTTGTTTAAGAATCCCACCAATTGATGTAATAATATAGTAATGCAGTTAACAACAAATAGTGAACCAAACATCATTGCAGCAAATATCCAGTATAACTAGGTTCCAGTAAAAAATGTCGTAACTTGAACTACAAACATCGGATTGAGGTGATTCCAGTGGCAAAGACATAAGGCTACAACTTTCATTTTTATAGCTAGGTTCAATTCTAATTACAATGGGATGTACAGATCAATCAATGTTATAGCTCAAAATCCACAACATAGCTTGTACAGTCATAGAAAAATGAACATAACTTCTTCTGCACAAATCAGATTGATGCGATTCTCATGGTTATTTAAATATAAGATATATACTACAATTTTTATGTTCAGAGTTCAGCCTAATTTAACCTAGAAAGTAGCTTAAAATCGTATCAAAGTTCAGCACAGAATCAGGGCAGAAACAGGATAATTTTTTTTTTTTTGTAGAAACATACTACTTTGAAAATTTACTAAAAATTCATTTTTTAATGAAACTATGCGAATCATATGTCATTTTAAAGGTACGAAAGTCTAGTTTTTCAAGAGAAAACCTCACTCAGTTTCAAGTTATGCAGAGAAAGTTATAAATCAAAAGCTAAAATTTGGTTAGGCTATCTAGTATACAAAATTTCTAGGGTTTTATTCAAGAACGAAATTCTCTTTTCCCTAATTCATTTCATCTATATTTCAGCAACATAATTCCATCCAAAAACATGTTTTACAGGATTATTAGGCAACAATTTAACAAACATATACAAGGTACTTGCCTCTTCCAAGCTTCAAAATAAATTTTGTTCTCCTATGCTCTCTTCCTCGTACTCCCGAGCCTTCTATGTGTTTCCAGCTTGTTCTAGTTTTGTTTTGCAGCTTTTCTACACTTGTTTACGTTAGGGGCACTAAGTATATGGATGAAAGGTGCTTAATCTATATTCAAGTGAAGAGATTAATGGAGTTTGGGGGTGGTTTTTGGAGAGAAAATGTGAAATCCGAAAATTGGTTCTTAAGAAGGGAAAGTGGTATCTAAAGCTTTCTCTTTCTCTCTTTTTCTCACTCTATTCCTCTCTCTATCTATCTCTTAGGTGGTGTCAAAGGAATTAAGTCATTTGTCTTCCTCTTTATTAATGTGTGCCCCCTCTTAAGCACATGTAATATCTAGTAGTGAGTACTTGCCTTATGCCTTGTAATTGTGTGATATGTGTCCTTTTGTGGGTCCCACACCAAGCCCTTTGTGGGTCATATGCTAAATCCTAATTTGATTCTATTGTTGACTTATTCCGATCATTCTTTTCACCGATATATCATACTGCTCTAAAATAATTTTAATACATCATATCTATAGCTAAAATCTTAACATAAAAATCAAAACATGCATTGCAAATAACATAAACTCAACAAATTTATCAAGGCGCAATGCAAAAAAAATTTGAGCATGTTCCATAAAATGTAAACACAAATGCATGCCTTAATAATTTCTTGAAATGGGGCCTTACAAGAATGGCCTGTGGCATGAGGAGGTGGATGGTGGATCAGATAAGGGTCTCCGTTGAGGGATGGGACATGGCTCTAGAGTAGAACCCAAAGCCTACTACACTACATCATACGAATCACTTGCGTTGTGTGTAGCTTAGGGAGCACCTAAGTGGTCTTAAACTCCTAAGATAGACACTCTTTTAAAGTGAGGGAGAAATTGTATTATACTTGGTAAAAGGATGCCTTATAATGCTTGAGACCTTGCCTTTATATAGGAGAAGATTTAGGTAGGTCTTAGGCCCTTATTTATGAGCCTTTTATTTAAGGAGACTCATACAACTCTTGGCTCTTAGCATTCTCACAATAAGTTACAACCCTTTGATTTTCAGCATGTGCTCCTTGTGCTTGGTCTCTTGAGCTTTCGGCGTTTCGATTGCCTTGGGCATCACTTGTACCCTTTGTCTCTTAGGTTGCCTGGTCCCTTTGGCTACCTTGTGACCCTTGGCCTTTGGGCTACTTAGGTGACTCTTAGAACCTTCTGCTTACCGCCTTTTAGCACCTCCAGCAGTGTAGGATAGTTCTGGTGGGTTGTCCCCTTCGCGGGGCCATAGTGCTTGGTGGCCCATTCCTCTTCTTGGGCCTGGGTGTTGGGCTTTGGAGTTGATGGGCCAGATGTGCCTAGGATGGCCTTGGTGGCCTGGCTGTCTTATGGGCTATAAGCTGCGGACTAGGGCTCATAATTCCCTGGGCATTCGGAATGGACCGGTGCCTTCTAATGCCGCAAGTCTTTATGGGAGGCGGCCTGTGTGCTCCTGCTGGCCTTGGGGCATGCAGCCTGGTTGCTTGGCCTGATGCATGCTCCTAACGTCTCCTCTCAAGCACACCTTGCTGCAGCTCACTTGGCCCGAGAGCAATTCGTATGGCTCTCTTTAGTTGTGCAACATAATGGCGGGCACTTGAAATACAGGGTCTTTCCTCTTCTCGCCAAGAGGCTTCGACCCAGGTTATTGGGCCTTCCACTTTTTGGAGAGACTTTTGGTTTTATAAGAGCACAAAAACACGACAAGACTAATGAATTGATCAAAACCCGCTTGATGAAATATGGTCCCATTTTCAAGACCTCATTGATGGGTTCAAAAGCAGTTATTATTATTGGCCCAGCTGGTAACAAGTTCATATTCAGTGGAGGTGAAAATGGCTTGGCAAGTAACAACCGGTATTTGCAGCCAATATGCTCGGAAAGCATGGCATCTTTGAAGTTACATGATCTCGGCACAAGCGCGTAAGGGGTGCCATTGTAAGCTTTTTGAGGCCTGAAAGCATCCAAAGATATGTTAGTGTGATCAATTCCTTAGTCCAGCAGCAACTGTCGTAGGTCCTTCACAATAGCTCAAAATTCTCTTAAAATTGTCAATAAACAAAATTAATTCAATGTCTTCTGTCTTTGTGCAATTAAGGAGCTTCATGGTACCTCAAGACGAAGATCACATTTAAGGTCACTTGCATTCTACTTTTCGGACTGCCAGAAGGAAAGGAAAAGTATAGAATGTACGAGGATCTTATAGAAGTCTTCAAGGGTATATGGGCAATCCCTCAGGATTTTCCATGGACCACCTATGGAAGAGCAAAAGAGGCAAGGCACCGGACTTGTGACCTCTTCTCACAAATAATTAGCAAGAGATAGAATGAAATAGCTGAATATGGGGAGTTGAGCTCTCATCAAGTCCGCATCTCCAGCTTGGTTAATTTGAGAGATGAAAGTGGGGAACCTTTGCTAGAAGTGGAGATCGTTGACAATCTCATAACCCTCATACTTACAACTCATGACACCAGTGCAATTCTTCCTAGCCTCCTCATAAGACACTTTGCCAGGGATGCCGAGGTTTTAACGAAGGTGCTTGAAGGTGAGTAATCAAATAAAAGCAATTTCAATAAATTCTCTCACTAAATTTAGAGCTCCAACAATTTTTGCGATTCTAAAATTGTTTGAAAGAACAAAAGGAAGTTGCTAAGTGTTATTTTTATTCTCAATGTGAGGAAGCGTGGAAATATAAAATTTCTCATAAAAAATAAATAGATCAAAATTTTTTGGATCATACCTCAATATGTAGATCTACCAAAAAATCATGAACCGTGAAGTCTCTCGATTCGAACGCTTGGCTGGGATGGTGATTATGTAAGATAAACCATCACCATAATACTATAACATCTCAATCCATAATTCAGTGAATTGTAAATAATCGAAAAAAATTTTCTACTTAAAATTTTTTCAATACCCTTGATAACTTTCTCATTCTAGAGAATGTTTCTTTCTCTTAGGTTGTATCTCACTCAACCTTTATCTCTCAACAATATACACAATTAATCTTGTTAATTCAAAACTCAATTGAATTATTTCATGTAAGAAGAGAGGAAGAGATATGAGGGAGTTAATAAGAGTTATGTATAATGGGTTAACCACCTATTATCTTTAAATTTAAATTTTAAATTAAATGTGGTAAAAAGGCCTCATGAGCATATTTTATCAACATCTCCCACCTACACATGAAGGTATTTTATGTCTATTATAAGATTTCAACTCATTTGATCTTCTATATCATCCTGCTAGATTTTCATACAAAATTGGATGTCATGCGACCAACGAGTATATTTGCAAGTAAAGACTTCTTGATATACCTGTTAGGATGATCGAGAAACCACTATTAGTACAAAAGAACTTGCTATACCCCAAACTCAACGCATTACATCCATCAATCCACTTTTCTCATCGAAAACGATCCTCAATCATTGCTCGAATGTGTATTCACTATTATGTTTGAATCTCAACATTAACAAATATAATAAGTAAATCGGTAAATATAACACAAGATTAGTCTTCCTTTTCCCTACTAGAATCTACCATCTCAATTCAGTTGCTTTCTTAAACCTGCCCCGCATACCTCAGTATCTTCCAGACCATTGATAATATGCAAAATTATTGAATTTATTGTTATTATTATGTGTTAATTTTGTATTGACTAGTGCTCTAATAATTGGTTTTATTGAATTTTCATTTTAGTAGATTGGGTTTGAAGATTTGGAGTACATTGGGCTTAATGAAGCAATTTTGAAGTTAATTGGGTCAAGACACTTTATTGGGCTTTGAAGAGGAGGAGCTTGAATTTTAATTCAACATTTTAGTAGTATTTTTATTTTTTAGTAAAATTTGTTTTTTAGTAGGAGTGAACTTTTGTAATCTACCTAATTTTGGAGACTCCTAATTGATTTAGAAGTCTAGAGAAAGAAAAATAGGGCAACAAATCTTAATTCTTTCCAAAACTCCACAAGAGGGCCGGCTGCCCCCTCCCTTATTTAATCCACATAGTCGGCTGCCTACACAACACAAAAAAAAAGTTGCATGTTCTTCAATTCTACAGGAGACGGCTGCAGCAAGGGTCACTCTCCATTTAGGTTTTTATTTTTATTTTCTTTAGGAATACAGTTTCTTTTTTTTTTTTTTTGATTATCTTGTGTTGATATTTTCCACCATGTGTGGCTAAATTTTTATTTCTGATTCAAGGGGAATTTTGATCGATTGTTATTCATTGTGAGGTTATGTTCTAAATTTAATTTCTTGCTTTTATTCAAGTATTCGTTGATTCTTGATTTAATTTTAGGAAAACCTAATATTGGTTAATCTGACAATTTAATTCAATATTAGTTTTTCCATTGTTGTCCAGGAATTCAGTGATTCGTAATTGTCATGAATGAATGATACAAGTAGTAACTAGGTTATTTTGTTATGGGTCTTTTACCGGTATTCAATTGATCTATGGAATCAATGGAACAAAATTGAGTAATTGCGGCTATCCCAATTATTTATATTTTGGTTTAACTGTTTTCACAGAACGTAATGTTATCATTATATTGATATGGAACGCTATCGTGCCCAGTCAGTTAATAATAAGTTTCGATTAGATGCTGGATTTGGTCGATTAGATTAGGAAAACACAAGATTTATTACGGCTATCCTAATAGATCTAAGGTTAAATGCTTGAATCGCAAGAATAATATTTAAACCGATGATCAATAAAACAATCGAATATATGAACCCTTGGATCAGTATTTAATACATTGCACTTTCTTTCTAATTTTAGTTTGTTGCACTATTGCTTGTTTCTAAATTTTAGGTTAGTAATTTTTATTTAGTAAATTTTATTTTAGCAATTTATTTGAAAATCTCACAATTTTATTTTTAACATCAACTAGGAGATTAAGTTAGTTAGTTCCCTTGGGATTCGACCTGGTAACCATTATTGCTACAGTTTGTTGCATTGGGGGAAATCAGTATTAATTTGAGGGTTTCGACAACCCAACCAAATTTTGGCGCCGTTACCAGGGAGTTATTTTAATTTCTTAGTTGTGTTTTATTTATTATTTATTTTGCCGACCTCTTTTATTTTATGACTCATTCTTCTCAAGGAGGTGAATTAGAATATATTCCTGAAATTGAGAAAACTGTTCACCGATTGAGAAAGAAGGCCAGACAGAGGAAAGGTAAGTTGCGTCGAAGACCAAATTTTAACATTGATTTGACAATTTGTGACAGGTCTATTTTTTAAGAAGAAGAAGAAAAGATGGCCGATCGTGAGAGAACCTTAAAGGAATTGGCTGCACCCAATCTGAATCAACAACCCTTGTGCATCGAATACCCAACTCTTAAGGTAGCATTCGAACTTAAATCTGGTTTGATTCACTTATTGCCTACTTTTTGTGGTCTTCTAGGTGAGGACCCACATAAACATTTGAAGGAATTCCACATTGTTTGTTCGAGTATGAAACCTCAAGGTGTGACCGAGGAACAAATTAAGTTGAGAGCCTTTCCCTTTTCTCTAAAAGAAAAGGCAAAGGACTGGTTGTACTATTTACCTCCGGGTTCGATCAATACATGGAATGGGATGCAGAGATTATTTTTGGAAAAATTTTTCCCTACATCTAGGGCTGCAAACTTTCGAAATGAGATATATAGGATCAGACAGATTAGCGGAGAGACATTGTATGAGTACTTCGTGAGGTTCAAACAACTCTGTGCTAGCTGTCCACATCATCAAATATCGGAACAGCTCTTGATACAATATTTCTATGAAGGACTTCTACCCATGGATAGGAGTATGGTAGATGCGGCCAGCGGAGGAGTCTTGGTAAATAAAACACCTGAGAAGCCAGACAATTGATCACAAACATGACAGAAAATTCTCAACAATTTGGGTTGAGAACGGATGGAGTTACGAAATTTGTCAATGAGGTAAGTTATTCTCACATTGAAAATCAAATTTCTGAATTGACTGCTTTGGTTCGTCAGATGGCTGTAGGGCAAATACATGCAACCAAAGTTTGTGGTATATGCTCGATACCCGGACATCTTACGGATATGTGTCCATCTCTGCAAGAAGATTCTACTCATCAAACAAATGCCATAGGAGGATTTCCTAGCCAACCCCAAGGAAAGTAAGATCCCTACTCCACTGATTATAATCTCGGTTGGCGAGATCATCCAAACCTGAGTTACGGTAATCAAGGAGGACAAACACGATATCCTCCTCAGCAATTCAATAGGCCAACACACGCACAGACACAATCGTCTAATTCAGGTATGTCACTAAAAGATATTATAAAAGCTCTTGCGACTAACACCCAACAATTTCAACAGGAAACGAGAGCTAGTATTCAAGAAAACAGGGCTAGCATTCAAAACTTGGGGAAGCAAATCACTCAACTAGCAATTTCGGTTAGTAATTTGGAGGCTCGAACTTCAGGAAATTTACATTCACAAACGGTCGTGAATCCCAAAGAAAACGTCAGTGCGATAATGTTGAGAAGTGGGAAAGAACTTCACTCGATCTCTACTCCATCTAAAATTGTGGATGAAGGGAAGGACATAGACAAGGAAGATGAACACATGCATCGAAGTTCAATCAAGGTAACATCCGAGTCTTCTTTGTCTAACACTTATAGTACAATTGTACCAATTTTTTCTTAGCAGATTGGAAAATTCAAAAAGGGAAGTTAAGGAGTTAAGAGGTGATGAAATAGATGAGAATATGTCTAATATGATCAAGGAAACTTTACCCGAAAAATGTACGGATCCAGGTATGTTCACTCTATCTTGTGTTATTGGTAAGAAAAAAATTGAGCATGCCATGTTAGACTTAGGAGCACCTGTAAATATCATGCCTTATTCAATTTATAGTGCTCTAAAATTGGGTCTCATAAAAGAAACTGGGGTTGTTATTCAGTTGGCTAATCATTCTTATGTTTACCTAGAGGGGATTGTTGAAGATGTGTTGGTACAGGTTAACGAGTTAATATTTCCAATAGATTTTTACATATTGAAAATGGAAGAAGACACTATCATAGATTCAGCTCCACTTTTATTAGGAAGATCGTTCATGAAGACATCAAAGACAAAAATAGACGTGGACGATGGTACTCTCTCCATCGAGTTCGACGACGAGATGTTAAATTCATTATTTTTTATTCTATGAAATACCCAAATAAGTGTCAATCAATTTGTTTTGCTGATGTTGTGCAGGAAATTTGTGAAGAAGAGCGTGTCATTAATTTTGAGTCGAATGCACAATTAGATATGGAAGGAAGGTTACATGAGGCTCCCAAGTTGAAGTTGAAACCTCCTTGAAGAGAAATAAATGAAGATCATCGAGCATAACGGCGTTAAAACAATTGCGCTTGTTGGGAGGCAACCCAAAATTTTTAAGAGTTTGATTTAATTTTCTAATAATTTTATTTATTTATTTTTGGGTGTTATATTATGTTATTTATCTCCCCTTTTTAATTTTTACATGTGTCCAGCAATTTTCTCAAGTCAAGTCACAAATGGAGTGATATTCAGATTTCAGACAGAAACAATCATTCTCATACCAGATGATCATGCGATATTCTAAAGGCTTGATCCAAAAGTGGGCAGAAGCACTCATTCCCTCAAGAAATGATCACGTGGTTTTTGGGTTATTCACCAAAAAAAAAAAAAGGGGACCCTCCTTCTGTGATCAAGCCACCCAAAAATGCCGCAACCTAATTTCATCATTCCCTGCAGCTCTCTCTCTCTCACGATTTCTCCTTGGTTCAATCAATCCTCCATCATCAATCTTTTATTTCGGTTCATCAATCATCACGATCGTTCACTCTCATCATCCAAACCCAGTTTACCTAGCATCCTCTTCACAGAACCCCTTTTGTCATCATTGCTAAGGAACCTTAGAGGAACCAACACATCATTCTTCGATTTGGCCGACCGCAAGCATCAATCATCTCCTTAGGTTCATCAATCACCATTCTAATTCAATCTCTTCACCAGCCTCCAGCCCCAGTCCATCCATCGATTCTCAATCGAAGACTAAGTATCCGTCTTCTCATTCTTCGTTTGCTAGAAACCCTAATCATTCCCTATTTTGGGTATTCTTGATTTGGATCCCCAATTTGATTGAGAGCCGGTTCACTGCAAGTTCTAACTTCGATCGCAGGATATTCGAATCCTTAGCCTCCCCTTCGTTTGAATCAGAACAATAATCGCCTCTGTTCTTTTTCATTCTTCATTCGATCGAAGCTCTCTGTTCGTTCTTCTGCACCCAACCTGTTCGATCGAAGACCCAAGCCGCGACTATTCTTCCTTCATCACTGTGCACCCCAACCGGTTAAGCATCTCAACTGCACACAACTATTCAGCCAACAGTCTCTATAAATTTAATCCTTCAATGGGAAAGAAACGAGTGGCAGAGCATAGTCTTCTCCTCCAACCGCCAAGGACCTAGAATGCTGCTACCCAGGACTGAATCTTCACACAAGAAGCCGCGGGTGATACTTCCTCGGTGTTCTACAACTTCATCCAATGCCAACGAGCCGACTGCAGGACTACCAATGGAACCAGAAGAGTCCCCAATTGCACCTGCCGAGCAACCGTCCGCTGACCAAGTGCTCCCATTCCCGTCACCACCTTAGGGGAGTTCTCTCTCTCCCTTCTTTATTGTCTTCAATTTTAACATTTCATTTCATTGTCTTCATTTTTGAGTTAGCTTTTTAGTTGGTATATCTCTTTTACTACGACGAATTTTCATTTTCTGTTTCTAGTTTTTGGTCTAGGATAGTGTTAGTGGTGATTTCTTTTTGCATTGTGCCTAAACGTCTTCTTTTTGCTTCATTGAGGACAATGCAACATTTAAGTGTGGGGGAGGAATTCTTGAATCCATGTCATCTTTCTATTTTCCTTCCAATTCTACACTCTTTTTATTTTCATCTGAAAATGATCTTTGAGTTAGCATTCATTGTCGATTTGAGTTGGAATCCATGAAAGAGACAAGTGTGATTAGTTGTATTTTGGATAAAAATTGTTTTAAGCATCCTATTGACTGTGAAAATTGAATCAGATATAAATGTGCAAGATTCGATACAATATTACACACTTTTATGAGCATTTGAGCCTTGAGAGCATATAATCATTTTTGCTCTAATTTTTTTTTTCATGAGTGTGCATCAATCATGGTGTGTTTATTCTAAAACTTGCTTTACAATGCTTTTCAAAATCACATTCATGAATTCATGCATTAATATGATGGGGGCAATTAGGTTTATACACTTTATCTATCTTAAAAAAGACTTTCCCGTGCATACTTATTCCCTAGTGAACCAAATTGAGTCTTTATCCCTTTTTCTTTGATTATAACCTCACAAATTGACACACAACCTTTTTTTTACGCTTAACCTTCTTTTTGGCCCTTATATCAAAGAAGCATATGTTCGGGATTAAATGGATGTGTATTTGTAAAAGGAAATGAGATAATTTTATGTTGGGGAGTATTTTAGAAATTTATTCATTCGATTTATGAGATTTGTATATGCACTACATGTTCTTCCTTGAGATTGATATTTGATTATTCTTCAAAAAAAAAAGAAAAAAAAATACGAGAGAGAAGAGAAAAGTATTCAGAAATATGATCGAGGAATGATAAGGTCTGTTTAGTCAATTTTCTTTGGATTGATTGTTTCATCATGTTATGGTATAGGCTTGATAGTAGGAAATAGTCTCGTTATTGCCGATATATTTTCTTTGATATGCATTTACACATCATATTCCCTCTTATCCTACCCATACCTAAGCCAAGTTACAACCCTTGTAAAGACCCCCGGATTTTTATTCTGAATTCATATATTCAGTGGGGGAGTTTTGATTAATAAGCAAACTTATGGTAATAGTATACTATGCTTTGATTTTGAGAGTTATCGATAAATTCCCTTTAAACACTTGAATGCATAGAGCGATCTCCTTGTGAAGGTAACGGATCTTGTTGCATTGAATTCTGATGATATTGTTGAGTCTATTGAGATGTTTGTAGTTTTTTTTAAAGTTATACAAACTATGATTACTTGCTCTCTGAATTATGGTTCTGATTTGAATATTTCAATGTGTACTGCTTGAGGTTGTTGGATGATGAAATGAAGGAAGGGAAGGAGTGAAGAGGAGAATGGTTGTGTGACATTGGGATAGAGAATGCTTGAGGACAAACATTGGTTTGATGTGGGGGAATTTGATAATATGCAAAATTATTAAATTTATTGTTATTATTATGTGTTAATTTTGCATTGACTAGTACTCTAATAATTGGTTTTATTGAATTTTCATTTTAGGAGATTGGGTTTGAAGATTTGGAGTACATTAGGCTTAAGAAGCAATTTTGAAGTTAATTGGGTCAAGACACTTTATTGGGCTTTGAAGAGGAGGAGCTTGAATTTTAATTCAACATTTTAGTAGTATTTTTATTTTTTAGTAAAATTTGTTTTTTAGTAGGAGTGAACTTTTGTAATCTACCTAATTTTGGAGACTCTTAATTGATTTAGAAGTCTAGATGAAGAAAAATAGGGCAACAAATCTTAATTCTTTCCAAAACTCCACAAGAGGGCCGGCTATCCCCTCCCTTATTTAATCCACATAGTCGGCTGCCTACACAACAACAAAAAAAAAAGTTGCATATTCTTCAATTCTACAGGAGACGGCTGCAGCAAGGGTCACTCTCCATTTAGGTTTTTATTTTTATTTTCTTTAGGAATACATTTTCTTTTTTTTATTTTGATTATCTTGTGTTGATATTTTCCATCATATGTGGCTAAATTTTTATTTCTGATTCAAGGGAAATTTTAATCGATTGTTATTCATTGTGAGGTTATATTCTAAATTTAATTTCTTGCTTTTATTCAAGTATTCGTTGATTCTTGATTTAATTTTAGGGAAACCTAATATTGGTTAATCTGACAATTTAATTCAATATTAGTTTTTCCATTGTTATCCAGGAATTCAATGATCCGTAATTGTCATGAACGAATGATATAAATAGTAACTAGATTATTTTGTTATGGGTCTTTTAGTGGTATTCAATTGACCTAGGGAATCAATGGAACAAAATTGAGTAATTGCGGCTATCCCAATTATTTATATTTTGATTTAACTGTTTTCACAGAACGTAATGCTATCATTATATTGATATGGAATGCTATCGTACCCAGTCAGTTAATGATAAGTTTCAATTAGATGCTGGGTTTGGTCGATTAAATTAGGAAAACACAAGATTTATTACGGCTATCCTAATTGATCTAAGGTTAAATGTTTGAATCACAAGAATAATATTTAAACCGATGATTAATGAGACAATCGAATATATGAACCATTGGATCAGTATTTAATACATTGCACTTTCTTTCTAATTTTAGTTTGTTGTACTATTGCTTGTTTCTAAATTTTAGATTAGTAATTTTTATTTAGTAAATTTTATTTTAGCAATTTATTTGAAAACCCTCCAATTTTTTTTTTAACATCAACTAGGAGATTAAGTTAATTAGTTCCCTTGAGATTCGATCTGGTAACAACTATTGCTATAGTTTGTTGCATTAGAGGAAATCAGTATTAATTTGAGGGTTTCGACAACCCGACCAACCATTGGTAAGTAGATTAAAATAACGTACACTGAATTAAGAATTCAAGAAATAGCCAATACTATTGGATCCATCCAACAGGTCTCAGGTCTCACACAATGGGTAGGGAATAAGATCACATCAAAGTCTCAAATAATAGCCCCTACTATCCTATGGTCGGTTTATAACACACGGTATAAAATAAGTGTCGTAGTGTTATTCCCTCATCTTCTAAAAGGGTATATGTTAGATTTCTTTAACACTGTAAAGGTATAGGACTTTGTCTATGCATAAAACTTTACCTAGAGATATCAGAAAGAATACTTTAGAGACGATATCACTAGACAAAGGTGATATCTGAAATCTCAAATCTAACTATTTACAGACATCATGGATGTGCATTTGTCCATGTCAGTCATATTGCATATTATCTCATTCTGAACACATATCATGGCGATCTGTGTTCTAGCAGGGCTACTCTCAAAATCTCTTATGCTTATAAACTGTCTCATCCCTACTCTTTTAGAACTGGAGGTGGTCACTTATGTAAGAGAATCGACCTTATCTGTCTAACATATCTTTTTATTACAACACATTTCAAAAATATATGATAATAAATAAGTGCAATAAATAAATCAACTCAAAATATAACTGAATAATATACATATGTCATATATAGTAATAAGTATCAAAATATCAATCTAACACATAATGAGAAATGTCAAAATACATGTAAACCTAACGATTCCCTATGTCCTATAAAGGAATCTCTTATAATGGGTTTGGTGAAGGGATCAGCCACCATGTTGTGTGTTGAAATATACCTAATCATCACTTCAACCTTCCCGATGATATCTCTTATAAAATGGTATCTAGTATTTGGTTCTACTGTGATACTTAGAGTTTCTGGAATAGGTAATAGTAGCCTGATTATCACAATAAATTATCACTAGCTTCCCATTATTTGTCACAATCCCTAAGTTATCCAAAAATCTTCAAAGCCAAACACTCTCTTGAACTACTGCTAAGGATGCCACAAATGCAACATTCTTCGTAGATAGAAATACACAAATTTGTTTCTTACTACTCCATGATATGACACTATTATTGAGAAAAATAGCAAAACCTGATATCGATTTGCTTCCATCCAGATCACAATCCGAGTTAGCATCTGAAAACCCAATGAGATGTAAATCACCTCCCCTATAATACAAAGAGAGATTTGTAGTTTTTTTGAGATGTCTTAAAATTTAGCGATGAGAGTATCTATGGGGTTACAATCGCTCATCTCGAAATATTTAAGAATCTTCATAATGTAGGACTCTTATGAAAGAACCAATACCGTCTCAAGCAATCCCTTTGGATTCTAACTCTGAGAATGAACTGAGCCTCACCTATTCTTTCATATTAAAACTTGATGATAACCATATTTTAATGGTATTCAGATATTCTTTGTTATTCCCAGCCAACAGATTGTCATCTACATATAAGTATATGATCACAAAGGAGTCAGAAAAATGTATTAAATACACCCAATAATCTTCTTAAATCATCACAAATCCATAAGATATCTCCTCCTCATGAAATCTCATGTGCCATTGTTTGGATGATTGTTTAAGACCATATATCGACTTTCAAAGTCGACAGATCTTACCTACCTAACCTACAGGAACAAAGCCAGATGGCTACTCCATGTAAATCTCTTTATCCCAACTTTCTTTTAGGAAGGTAGTCTTGACGTCTATCTGATGTAACTCCAGATCCATGTCTGCGATAATCACTAACAGTAAACAGATCGAGATAAATTTGACTTCCAAAGAGAAAGTCTCCTTGTAATCCATGCCTTTAGTCTGAAATAACCCTTAGCTACCAACGAGCCTTATACCTCTCCATTGATTCGTCAGCTTTTCTCTTGATCTTGAGAACCAACTTGTTCCCAATGGTCTTTCTCCCCTTAAGCAAATCACTAGATCCCAAACCTCATTGATCTTCATAGAATCCATCTCTTTTTCTATGGCCTCCAACCAATGGTCATTTGTAGGACCCTTAAGAGTCCTTTAGATCATTTTGGACTTCTCATCATCCTTAGGAGTCACATTGAGGGTCTCACCCTCAATCGGGAAAAGATGTTTAGGTACATGTCCTCAATTGCTTCTACGATAAAGGGAAACCTCTTCACCTCTGGATTGATCGTTCCCACTAGGATCAAGATCCGTAAGAGGTTCTTGGATCCTGCCATTAGGCCCAGCTGAACCACTAAGTTTATTAATCTCATGAAAAGTAAAGTCCCGATTGACATCACCTCTATTAGAGAAATCATTCTCTAAAAACGTGGCAACACGAGACTCAATCTTAATGATAGTACCGTCTATATACTTACATATGATCACATGCCCATTGGAGTGTTCTTAGTATCTTAAAAAGATACACTTCTTTCCTCATGGGCCTAATTTGTTATATGGATATGAGGATTCATAAACACACGCGGCACATCTCTATGGCCTCAAGTGGCTAAGATCGGGCTACCCTTGTCCAAAGCTTATATGGGTACTGACTATGGGCTTTGATGGGACACGGTCGATGATGTAGGTTACAGTTAATAAAGCATCTCCGCAATACAAGATAGGCAAATTAGCCTACCCTATCATAGATCTCACCATCTCCAATAAAATCTTATTCCTCCTCTCGACTACCCCATTCTGCTAAGTAGCAGGAATAATAAGCTGTTTTGTAATGTCCTTATCAAAATAGAGCTCTTTGAATTATTCAGTCAAATACTTGTGCCCCAATGGGTTCTGAGAGTCTTCACCCTTAATTCTAACTGATTATCAACCTCACTAATAAACCTCTTAAAGCATTCCAACATTTTAGACTTGTGCGTGATCAGATAGACGTAACCGAAATATATATAATTGCCTATGCACGTAATAAAGTACATGATTCTATTTCGGGCTCTCACGTTTATAGGGCTATAGATATCGGAGTGGACCAACTGCAATAGAATCCCAGCTTTCATTACCTTGCCAAATGATTTTCTTATAGATTTGTCGATTAGGTAAAACTCAGATATGAGTAACTCGACCTTAGTTAGCGAGCCCAACAGACCACTTGCAGCTAATCGGTTCATCCTCTCTTATCTTATGTGCCTAAGTCTACTGTATCATATATTCACATTATTATCAACACAATTAAATGTAAAGATAATAAAAGAAATACAAGAATTACCATTAAAAGAAATAACATCCAGTGCATACAGTCCACATGGACAAAACCAAAACAAATTAAAACACTGTCGTAACTAATAGAAATTGTAGAGTTTCTAAAAGATAAAGTATATCCTAAGTGATCTAAACAAAGTACAGAAATGAGATTCCATCGAATATCTAGAGATAAAATATATTATACAAAGATAGAGTCTGATCACTTCGTAACTCTAACACATAAGTGTCAATCCCCCTGACGACGACAAATGCCCCATTCCCCATGTAAATCCTCTTAGCTTGAGGACTCATTCAGTAGAATTCCACGTACACGCTCCTATTTGGAGTTACATGGTCGATGGTTCTTGAGTCCACATTCCACAATAGAGAGGAATCAGTAAGCATCATAGTAGAAGATACAAAGTTCAAACCATATAAAGAAGAAGGATATAGCTTCTACTTATCACACTCACGACTGAAATGACTAAATTTACCACATAAGTAGCACTTTACTTTGGCCTTATCAAACTCTTTCTTTCTACGCTTTTGTAATTTGTTGTCGGATTTCTCGGATGGCTTCTTTTTGCTTGAGTCTCGAGTCTTCTTCTCACGCTTATGCCATTTACGTTTGGTGCCTCGAGAGCTCTTACTCGACTCCGCGACATAAGCATGACCCAAGTTCAACCTACTCGCCTCCAAACGTTCCTCATCGAGCTCACAATACTTACTCACATTAGTGAAAGTATGAATACTCTTGTCATGTGTGAGATAAATCTTCATGGTCTTTTATGAATCAAATAATGACTAGATCACACCTAGTACCTGAAGTTCATCCGAAATAGGCTTGCCTGTATTCCTTAGCCCGACAATCATACTTGATATTTCCATCAAATGCTACTTCATCATATGATCGGCTATTTTCTTATTATAAGTGTAAACTTATAAATTAAAAATCAACATGCTCACCTTAGGAGCTGAGAGAGCACCATAATACCCTTTTAGAATGAGCTAAACTGACATAACCATAAAATACTGCTTATAGATTGGGATCATATCATCTTGTATGCTACTAATTAGGATCGCCTTAACATAGCTATCCTTCTTTTTCCATGTATGATAGGCCTCTTGATCCTGCCTAACCTGAGGTGTGGTACCCTCTCTGAAATCCACCATCTCGTGCCTTAGAATCTCGAAAGATCTTGCTCTTCAAGAACAAAAAAAATCTTCCAATGTCAAATGTAGTCGTTATCACCATTCAGTTTATCATATGCACTGCCACATGCCGAAAACGGGCTGCCATGTGCCTGCACACACTGGTAATATGTTGGAGCAAGCACCATACACGTGGCGCATCGGTCATGTGCTTGCATGTACGACCCACATCCCGGTCAGGACACTAGTCTGGGTCAGAACCGACCCATACCCCGACCCGACCTCCATGCCCTCATCGCACGTGGACATCACGCGTTGCCCCTGTGCACATCATGCGCCTCAGTATGTGTGACGTGCGCTCACCCTGGACCCAAGTTAGGTCTTCTTTGCCCAATGGGTTTGCTATCGGGTCTTTGCAACCCGGCTACCAGAAAATCCATTTTCCGACCGGATTTTAACTTCAATTTTGACTAGAACACATAATCGAGGTTTCCCATTCATCCTAAACTTGATGATTTGAAGGATTAAGCCCTAAATGTGACAAAATGAAACAGCACCCATTGCAGCCCTTCTCAGCCTTGTTGGAAATCCCGATTTTTGGCAACAGAAAAAATCAATTAATAGATTTGAGTGTCAAGAACAATTTACACAATTTTTATGCATCAATTTGATCTCTAAACCAATGGATCTAGAGTTCTAAGGTCATGGGCACTATTCATGGCAAAAAATTTCAACTGACAGTTTCATGGCTTTGATGTGGTCCAAAAATTAAATAAAAAACATATTTACAATGCTTGGGTCATGAATAATCACATAGTATTATCGGATTTATGAAACTCATTCGTAATCTAGATCCTAAATTTTATTACCCTACACGTTTTTATATCCCAAAAAATTTCAAAACAATTCTTTAATAAATTTAAACATACTCTGATACCAATGTTAAATTTATGCTCAATGTGCTGAAGTGTGGAAATATAAAATTTCTCACAAAAAATAAATAGATCAAAAATTTTTGAATTATATCTCGATGTGTAGGTCTATCAAAAAATCATGAACTGTGAAGTCTCTTGATCCGAACGCTCGGCCAGAATGGTGATCATGTAAGATGAATCACCACCACAATACCTCGACATCTCAATCCACAATCTGGTGAATCGCAAACAATCGGAGAAAATTTACTATTTTAAATTTTCTCAATACCCTCAATAACTTTTTCACTCTAGAGATTGTGTCTTTGTATCTCACTCAATCTATATCTCTTAACAATATACCAGTTAATCTTGTTAATTCAAAACTCAACTGGGAGGGATATTTGGGAGTTAATGAGAGTTATGGATAATAGGTTAAACATCCATTATTCTTAAATTTCAAATTTAAATTAAATTTGATAAAAGACGGGAATATTTTACCATCACCAAGTCTAGGGAGAAAAATGGAGGGGACGATGATTACATGTACTGAGATACAAATGGATGAAATACACATGGACAGTAGCGCAAGAGCTCATGAGGATCACTCCACCTTCGTTTAGCAACTTCAGGCGTGCTTGCAGAGGTACCAGCTTTGGTGGCCTTGATATTCCTAAACGATGGCAGGTAAATACTAACAAATATACAAGTGAGCAAGCACTTGGTAAATAATTCATCAATCATAGAGTAACATATATAACTTGTGCCTGTACCAAATAGCTTAAAACATATTGGAACATATAGATCAAATCTTTATGTAGGACTTGGCCGTGCTCCATGACAGATGGCATCTGAAAAAAGAAAAAAAAAGCAAATTTTGCATTACATTCCACAGCCTTGGATTACAATTAAAGTAATTTCTGCTGCAAGTATTTTGTGTTGCTTGTGCTACTCATATGGACCACAACATCTTTGAGGATCCGGAGAGGTTTGATCCGTCCAATTTTGAGAATGCTTCGAAATCCTTCCCAGCATACACTTACGTCCCCGGGGACCCAACGCCCTACCCTGCCATGGGCTTTCCTCTCAAGCTATATCCTTTGGGAGAACGTTTAAACTTCTAAAACTTGTGTGCCCCGTTTAAACTTCTAAAACTTGTGTGTCCTCTTACCAAAGTCGTTAACTCTTTTTCAAATAATGAGTTAATTAAGCATCATCTTACGACAAAATGCTTGTGGTAATTTGAAGTAAGGGCAAACAAATTGCTTTTGTGATAAAGTAATTAAATAAATTAAAAGTTGTTTGCTATGAAATTATTCATGACAAATAGAGCAATTCTCAGCAGGTAATGGGGGCTTGGGGTTCGAACAAGACAGATAAAAAAGGTTGAGATTTTGCAGGTCATAAGATATGTACTCTTAATACAACTGCCAAATAGCAGTACAGGATTTCATAGAAATGAAAGCCCTCTCTCTCTCTCTCTCTCTCTCTCTCTCTCTCTCTCTCATGGGCCTAAAACCATCTTTGTTTTTTTTTTTTTGACTCGCTTAACATGTGCACAAATGAGACACTAAAACAAGGGTTGTGGAATTAATCCAAAAATCCAAGACAAATGCCTTATATTCAATTCAAATACACAATCCGATGGTTTTCATATAACCAATAAAAATATTTTTATACCAAAATTCTCAAAATCCAAATTAAATTAGAATCATTCGTTTTGATGAATAAGTATTTTAGATCAAAAAAATATCACGATATTAGAATATTTTCTATTATTCATAATCCAAAATACTTTGATAAACAAAATAATCAAACATTCTTCAAACCCTCTCTTCATGCTTTTTATCAAATGCGTGAAGAGCCCATTTCTTTCTCACACTTCACGTTGCATTCCCAGAAATAGGAAGTGTTCTCTCTCGTTTTTTTCTTCACGTGTGTGTCCTTGAAAATGAGCAGTTCAGCTTCTTTTTCTTGTCATTCACTTTGCGAAAAACAAGGCCTTTAACATTGTCTTCTGCTCTTCGTACGTAACGTGAGAGAGAGAGAATTTTTTTTATTATTTTTTTTGAGAGAGAGAGAAAAGAGAGTTACAGAGTTAGGAGAGATGTTATCAAAAAACCACTCCCTCTTATTTTCTCTCCTTACATTTAAATTCAAACTTGAATTTAAAATGAAATGGGTTTGAGTCAAGTCTACTCTCATGAGTGGATCCGTACCCATTTTCAATATCTTTTACTTACACATGAGAACTAAAACCACAAATAACATGATCTTTTTAATCGAACACTAATTTCATACAGGCAAGTCGATCGCGTGACTTGTGAAAATACCAAATGCTCTAGAGTCATACACCGGTTAAAGATATATAGTAGCTCATTGTTAATGTGATGATGAAAATATCGTATCTTGCTATACCCCATACCTCTTTTACTCAACACAGTTAACGTGTTTCTCATCCCTCAAAACAATGTAAGAGTATACTTGATTCAAATCCAATCATGTAACCACAATTACATCTCTAAACACTAAATCATAGACATAATTAGCCAGCTTGTGAATACAGAGTAACGTATCGGTCAAATATAGTTTTTCTCTTATACTACTAACTTTTAACTTTATCTTAATTATTTTCTTAAATATGCACCGCCAAACTGAATCATCCATGGTTTCTTAGTGACATGCTAAATTTCAAGAGATAGATGAAAGTTTTAAGGGTATAAATTGAGATTAAATATAAATCTCTGAATCTCACACAATGAGATGAAGAGAGATGCAATATCTCATTATTCATATGGTTACATAAACACACGTAATATAAGACACATAATACAATACTTTTTCTTTCCATCTGGAAGCGTATATTTTCTTTTCTAAAACAACGCATCATACAGGTTTTAATCCAAGTGTACATAATACTTGACCTAATTTTTTCTTCTTGCCTGACATACTTTTAATCCTAGACATAAGAATTTTGGAAACAAAAACAAAATTCAAATGTTTTCGAATATGATCATTACATCATGTATACTTTCTATATATGATCACAATTACAACCACAGTAACAAATACTGTCACAATCCACGCAATTCAAATTCTATAATATATCTTATAAACATGTCTTTAGGTATTAGCTTTTTAAAAGGACCAGCCACCACCAAATGTGCAGTTATATATTTGACCTTTGTATCTATATTTGGTTTTGCTATCATATTTTGAATCTCTAGTGTAAGTAATAATTGACCGATTGTCACAATGAATCATCAAACTCGCACTGAGTTACTTACTATTCCAAAATATTATAAAATCTATTTAACCAAACTCATTCTCTGAACTGCGAAAGCATTGACCACAAATTCTCCTTCCATCATAGAAAGTGATACACAAATTTGTTTCTTATTTTTCCATGAGATAGCGCTATCATTGAGTAAACAAATATAACCAGAGGTAGATTTTTTCTCATGCAAATCTCCTCCCCAACCAGCATTCGTGTATCTTTTTCAATACTAGATTATTTTCTTAATAATAAAGGAAATAATTTGTAGTTCTGTTCAAATATCCTAATATCCTTTTTTACAACAATCGAATCACTCTTCCTGAGATTGGACAAATACCTATCGACCAAACCTCATAACATGATAAATGTCGGAACGAGTACACATCATAGCGTATTTCAAGTTTCTAATAGTGCTAAAATGTAGTACTCTGAATAATTCATCTATTCTTCAAAAGTTCTAAGGCATATGTTATCGTTTGAACTAACGCCTATAACTACAAGAATATCATTAGGTTTGCAATCTTTCATGCTCAATCGTTCTAGAGTCTTTACAATATAAAACTCTTCAGATAATCCTAAATCTCTTAGAACGATTTCTATGAGATTTAATTCACAATCTGTCTCATTCATATCTTTCATCTCAAAATTAGAAGATAACTATTTCAAGATTTACTCCTTATCATTCACGGTTAACAATATATCCTCAACATAGGGATAGAATCACAAACTTGTCATCGGACTTCTTCATATAAATACAATAGTTTTCGTCTATCATGATGAAATCATAAGAGCTCATATCTCTTGTAAAATCTCAAACACCATTGTTTCAAAAACTGCTTAAGGCCATAAATTGATCCATTTAATTTACTAAGTCTTTATTCCTTGCCTTTAATAATAAAGCCCTCTTGGTTGTGCTATACAGGCTTCTTTCTCAAATTCACCACTGAGCAAGACAGTCTTCACATCCATCTAACATAATTCTAAATCCAAATTGACGTCTATTGCCAACTTCATGCAAATGGAGATAACTCTCACTATTGAAAAAAGATTTCCTCATAATTAACACACTTTTATTAAGTGTAACCTTTTACTACCAGTTGAGCCATTTATCTCTTAATGGTTCTATCTGCCCTACAATTGGTTTTGAGAATCTAATTGTTCTCAATAGCCTTGGGCCCTTGTAAAAGTTCAACCAATTTTCAAATATGATTGGACTTCATTGACTTCTATTCTTTCTTCCATTTCCATTTCCATTCACCCTTGGTGGGACAAGATAGAGTCTCATCTTCGTTTTTAGATTGTTCTTCATTTTCTAAAAAAATAATAAATGCATATCCATCAATTTTCAAAATAACGCGTAGGCACCACTTTCTTAAACTTTTCTGACTTTATAATTCAGTTGGATCATTAGATTTCAAATCCTTCCAATTGGGATCAACATCATTCCAACGATTTACAATTGGGCATAGCCACCTTCTAAATTAACTAATTTAGATAAAAGGCTTTATGTCATTCAAGTCACCTCGGCTAGGAAATTCAATCTCCAGAAGTGTGACATTCAATTCAATTTCTACTACAATAGCATCATCTTATTTACCAATAAACACTTAACTTTCAGACTAGTCAACGTATCTTATAAAGATACTCTTACTTTCATAGGGACCCAATTTTCAAACTTATTGGAAAAAAAATCTTAAATACAGATTACTGAACTCCAAGGTCTGAGGTCATTCAGACATGACCTTTTACTAGTCCAAAGTTCATATAATGTCATTGGTACTGACCTTAAAGGCACTTTATTCAAAATAAACGTCTCAGTCAAAGGCATCTCCTCAAAAGAAAATTGGCAAGTTAACCTGCGTCATCATGGATCTTGTCATATTCAATAATATCATATTCCTTCTCACTATAATACCACTCTATTGAATTGTATAAGGATTAGTCAAATGTTAGATTATACCTCTTTCATTATTTAGATCTTTAAATTGATTCAACAGATTTTCACACTATCTATTCATTCTCAAGGCCTTCATTATCTCATTAATTTGATTCTTTTCCTCATTGGTATAACATCTGAAGCACTCAAATACTTCATATTTGTGAGAAATCAAATAGACATGGCCTAATAGTGTGAAATCATCAATGACGTAATGAAACATGAAACTCCCTGTGTAGCCTTTATGTGTATTGGACCACGAATGTCTAAATGGACAAACAATAATGGAAATATAACCCATATAGCTTTTTCAAATGGTTTTCTTATCATTTTGACAGTAAGACAATGTTCAACATTTTGGTAAATTAACTTTTATGAGTGAACCCAATGGTTTGCTCTCAGTAGTTGATTTATTCTGTTTTGCCCTATGTGATCAAGTCTAGTATACCATATCACATCATCAACATTTACAAAATGATAAAACCATTATGAACTATCTAAAACCAATATTCATGTTATTTAAATACAAATCAACCATGTATCTTTGAAAGTTTAAAACATAGCCAAATTTCAAAAGAGCAAGAACAAATAAGGTTCCGTCGAATTTCTGGCATGTAGAGAATATCGTGCAAAATGAGAGTTCGGCCACTTCATAACTTCAATTTACAAGTGACAAGTCCTCTAACATACACTCTTACATTGTTCTCCACATAGATCTATCTCCTACTAAAAGGCAATAGTCGAAAAAACTACAAATAACACTTAATCTATTCTTATATTCGAAGTTACTCTTTTGCGATTCATCTTCAATCTCGTTTCCTTTTCTTGCTTTATTCCAATTCTTCTCACACCTAGAGTCCAAAACTATCTTGAAACTAAACTATACAACAAAAATATCAGTTATGGATCTTGCAGTACAAAACTACTCATCCTCAAGCTTGATATAGTAAGTAACGTTTGAGAAAATTTTTACACTATTATTGTGAATCAAACTGTCTTTCAGATGCTCACACTTAGCGAGAAGAAATGGGATCAAGTTTTGAACTTTTTGTTCATCGAAGAGAATATGACCAGCTAACTCCCATGCTCTAATCATGTTAGATACGACCCTTAAAAGGTTATTTGTTACAGTGGCCAGCTTGCTTTTATTCAGTATCAAAATTTATAGTCATTCATCTAAAATAATTCATTGGTATCTCTATATTTCTTCTTGAGGTACACCCAATTGTCATGAGTAGTCACGTATTACCTACACTCGGGTATCATGTCTTCAATCACATAGTTAATTAAGATCACTCGAATAGTGAAATCTATCATTTTCTACAGCTGGTTAGCATATTGTTCTCTCCTATGTGGGGCAACATTTCCCACACTAGAGTATTACATGAAATGCTTGATGCGTTCCAAGACATCTTGTTCTTTCAATACATATCACATTTTATAGCGTCATATCTGATAATCGTCGTCATTCAATTTGTCATTTCTATTCAAGTCCCTAATAATAGATTTCGATATTATGATTTAATTTTTTAAGAGGTGGACACTTGTACTAATATCATACATATAATTTTGTATTTCATGATTAACATCCAAAACAGGTTAACATCATGTATAGAATCGAAAGTTCACTAGATTTCTAATCATCATCTATAGTTCTAATGTGTCACCATCATAAATTTAATTTAAAACTATAAAATTCTATAAGTTTTAAATGAGTATTACTCAAATTTCTCCAATCTGAAACATCTCACTTAAATATACAGAGTATTTAAATAATATTATAATTTTGAAAGAAAATTACTCAAATTCTACCAATCCAAAATTTTCATTTAAATACATAAAGTATTTAAAATTATATTTTAATTTTGGATTAGAATTATTTAAATTCTGTCAATCTAAAATTTTATTCAAGAGACTTTAGTCTTCTTTTGTATACATGATTATGTAAAAAAAAAATAACAAATATATCCGCTCATATTCTCAACAGAAACTTTATATTAAAAATTTAAAAGTTTCACTATTACATGATTATGAAACTAGCAAACAAACATTATATGCAAAAGAAAATATATAAACGAATTATCTCATTCAAGATACCATACTTATAATTCCTTTAGATTGTTTATATCTAGGAGTAAATCTCCTTACAGCATATGTGGAACTGTTTATATTTTGGAACAACCTTTTCTTCATTTGGGTCTTCATTTTATAGTATTCCCACTTTTCTATTAGTAACGATCTCACATCATCAAGCATCATGTCCTTGTTCTCGGCAAACAACTCATCAACCACTTAGCCCAATAAAGAAATAGAGAATTTCCGAATATATACACGTCATCCTCCCAAAAGGCATGACCAAATTGAATAAATTCCAAGTGTAACTACTTCATGATTTTCAAATGATGCAACAAAGAATGAGATTGACTCATTTTGTATGTCAACATTTGACTCAATTTCATCAAATGCTCTGAACTTCTCAAATCTTTTTCCTATCCTTAGAGACCCGAAAGTTTTCCAAAAATACATTCGATTATCACCATTTTTCTAAAATGGAAACAATATTAGATTTGATACACAGCCAACCATAATGTTATAATAAATCTCAAAGACATTTGTTTCAGACAATATGCTCAAATTCTAATTCATTTTTTTTTTGTTGAAAAAATAAAATTTTCAAACATAAAAAATGAGTATAAAATCAAAAGAGTGCACATAATTTACACTCAGGTAACCAAAATTAAGAAAAACTTATTTTCTAGTCTCACAAAAATTTTTCAGAATTTTTTGGATAGAAAATGATTTTCCTGTAATTTTTATTAATTTATTGATTTAAAATCAATAAAAAATATTTTTCAACTCTGAAAAATAAATTAAAAAATCATAGAAAAATCAAAATAAATAAAAAAATTATTTTGGTAAAAAGTAGGACCGGAAACAGCCTTTTACATGCTCCCATATGTTGTCAGACTTGGCTATTACAAAATAAATTCCAAAAATGATACTTCATGTGCCTGCGGCAGCGCATGAATTCCACGAGCCGCCTTCCCAATGGCACATGGTCACCAAAATTTGACAATCCTCCCGTTTTCGATGTCTTTTAGTTCAATGGTGGCCTCGGTTTTTAGATCAGACATCTAATCTAGGATTTGGGCTTCACGCACTCTTGCCAAGACTAGGTTTTGCGCTAGACACTATTCATCTTCTCGAATTTTTTTTGGAATTCGACTAGATTTTCGATAGGTCATATCTCTCTCAATTTTTAACTAATTTTTGTGATTTTTATATGGTTGTAAAACATTTTTCAATAGAGATCTAACTATATAAATTTTATGTTATGAAACATAGTATTTTAAAAATTACGAGTACGATTAGGGTTTGTAATATCTCACAATGTACTCGTTGGATGCATGGCAAATTTTGTAGAATTAATTCTCATGTCATGAGCATTCTACTATGTTAAATTGAGAGCATTTCATGAAACCTATTAGAAGAAGCCATTAACGAACCTTTAACATTATTTATGGCATTTTTATTTTTTTTAAATACCCAAATGAGGTAGGAAATAACATATGTCCAAATGAGGCAGGAAATAACATATGCATATTCTAATACCAATGATGGTTTTTATATAAACCACCAAAAATATTTTTATGTGAAAATTTCTAAGATTCGAATTTGATTTAAATCATTTATCTCTTTTGACAGATGAATATTATAAACTAAGAAACTGTTACGATATGAAAAAACTTCCAATTATTCATAATTCAAGTATCTCAAATGATAAATTAATTTTCAAACCCTCTCTTTATACTTTCTATCAATTGTGTGAAGAGCTCATTTCTTTATCACACTTCATGTTGCATTTCCCAAAAAGGAAGTGTTATCTACTCTCTTTTTTTCTTCACGTGTGTCCTTGAAAATGGGCAGTTGGGCTTCTTTTTCTTGTCATTCACGTTGGGAAAAACAACAGGGCCTTAATATTGTCTTCTCCTCTTCGTACATAACAAGAGAAGTAAAGGGAGGACCTTTTTTTTTTCTTTTCCTTAGAGAGAGAGAAATTAAGGAGTCGAAAGGGGTGGTTATCAAAAAACCACCCCTCATTTTCTCTTTTTATATTTAAATTCAAACTTAAATTTAAAATAAAATAGGTTTGGGTAAAATCCTCATCAAAGAATGACCAATACCAATAGTCAATTTAAGGAAGCTCTCTCCTCGGCTGGATCTAACTAGCGGTGGAGTGATCTTTGTTTTTTATACTTCCTCTAAAAAAGAATAGAAATAAAATGAGTAAGTACAAAAATACTCAGTGAGTGGAATGCAATAATATAATTGTGTAAGAAAATTAGTGGTGAATATAAGAATGTCAAACATTAAATTTCAAATCATATTTCTGATCCAATAAAAGCATTGTATAGTCAACTCAGCAATTCTCAACAAATGTCTTAATTCCTTTAAAACATGATAAGAAATTTACTATGTACATTTTCAAAATCCAAAGGGGTTGCCACAAAATCTCTCCTCCAATGGCTTGGCTTGGACTAATGGTAGAATTGTCAAGTGGTTTTTAAATTATTGACAGTCATAAACATCACTCCTAATCTTGATGTTAGCTCGTGACCTTCTAAGTGATGCGACTGAATAGCCCAATAGGACTTAGGAGCATATCTGTACCATGCTTATCCTCTCAAGTCTAACAAGCTAATCACACCAACCCCTCATATCGGTCCATAGAAGCTTACTTGTCATGACATCTACATGGGTGCTCACACCCCAATCAGGCGCCATTTCATAAATATCATATCATATGCCATCGAAAATCAATAAATTTCTTAGCTCATGTGTCTAACAACAATATTCACAGAAAAATTTAGCATAGCACAATATATATTAATATATGCATAGATCACATGGTTCAAATCAAAACATTTTCATAGACACTCCACATTTACAAAACATTTCATAAAATCAAGTTAAGAAAATTGTTTTGAAAAAATCATGAAAACATTTTTTCATTCACAAATACAACAGTTCATCCACTCACAATTTTAGGGAGGGTAATCACTCTCAGATCTGTCTACAAGCAATAAGAGATTTGTCTCGATTAGCATTGTCCAGCCCCTAAAAAACATCAACAAGTAACTAACATCATCAATATTCATCAATCCATGTTAACGGGAAACTCTAATATTCAAACCTAATTTTTTTCTCATTTACTGTGAATTAAAATCTTCCAAATCCAAATGAATAAGTAGTTAGTCAAACTAAAGTTTGGGGCAGAAAGATTTATAATATCTTGTTTTTGTCTTCAAAAAGATCCATCTCGTTTGGGTTACATCAAACCCTTGATTTTTCCTTTTTTGTGACAATTCCAAATTCTTAAACCCTTTCTAAATCAAGGCTATATTCTAATTTTGGAGAGTTAGATGAGTAGTTTATAACTTTTGATCTTAAGATTTGATAGTAGATCAATTTCATTTTGGAAGAGAGAGAGAGAGAGTGAGAGAGATGGTGGGTTTTGAGAGAAGAGTTGAGAGTAGTCTAGAAAGTCAAAGATATTCAAGTATTGTGGGTTCTAGAGTTTCCTTTCTACTTTATCTTCAAACCCATTTTCAATTTTTGCTTAATAGCTCTCTCATATTTATAAATTGCACAAATATCCAACATATCCTCTTGAGTTATTGTGAAGGTCGACTCAATGAGTTTAAATAGTTAAAGTTTTGTTCATTGAGAAAAATGTGTTTGGCGATAAGCAAGGGAATATTGGAATGAAAATGCAATTTATGATAAATAAATTAAAAATATTAAAATTTTGGAATATTCAAATATAGGAATATAATATAATTTGTGTATTATATAATCAAGGCGATTGAATGGCATAGTGGTGAAAAGCTTTTTGAGTAACTTCAAGTACTTGAGTTCAAATCTTCAGGGCTACAACTGAGAGGTGAATTGGAAGAAGGCAATCTTCATGAATACTGAAATACAATTTAAAGGGAGTGAATAGGTGACACAAGTGACATACAGGAATTGAAAAGTTAAGAAAATTAAGTGCTCAAGGAAGGTGAATATGAAAAGAATAAGAATCAGAGCATACAAAATTTTATAGTGATTCCATCAAACTCGATGTACATTCACTTCCAGACACCCTTTTGGATTTTTTACTATTATTTTAATAGTACAAAATTGATTATAGGTTTAAATTAGACCTTTTCAGTGTTTATTCATAAACACTAATTTCCCAACCTAACATAGGTTGATTTTCTCTCTCTAAACTTTCAGACCGTGAATCTCTCAATGGTCTTTGAAAATTTCAATACAAGAGAAGAAGAGTGTTATTGAAAATGAGACTACAATTCTCGGATATGACAAGATATGAGCTTACAGTAAATTACACTCAGAGAGAAGATTGGAATGAAAAACAGAGTGTAGTTGTATTAAAACAGAGCAATGAGAGCAATGAATGAGAAGTTGAATTTTTGTTCGTCAAAAGAGCATTCCCTTATTCATTGTCTTTGTCTCTGTATTTATGGTTGAGTAGGAGAGAGCCATTGTATGGTGGTTGATTTTGAACGTTAATCATTAATGTCTATCACAGCCTTTATTAAATATTTCCACCCATTCCTTATTTTGTGTTGAAAATTTTTCTTCCTATTGTCGGCCAGTCTGTTCTCTTTGCTACACATCAACCATTAGTTTTTCACAAATAGAGATACACAATGAAATCAAAGATGGTTACCGTTATGTCCGAGACATTTTGTTTTCCAGGTTTAGAGAGTGTTTCTCTTAGGTCAACAAGTTTAAAGAAGATATCGACTCAAATTTAAATTTTTTGTATTATGAACCAAGAGCCATGTTGACATACTAATATATCAAGTCGACCAGTTTAGTTAGCTTAAGAATTTGGTGTAGTGAATCGATAAATTTATGTTTATGTGTTGACCAATTCTATTTGATCAGGTTGACATGAGAAATAGGTTAACTAATTTTATTGATCAGGTTGACCGATTTATATATCATGTCAACAAGCTTTTACTTAGGTCAAAAGATTAGGTTAGACTTACTTTATGTTGACATAATGTCAGGCATGTCTACATAATGTTACTTTAAAAAACTTTGGTATAGTTTTATTCAAGTCGACAAGGAACTTAGGCAGGTCAACATGTTTCTGGTTAAACTTAGGTTTGTTTCAATTAGTTGACCCATCATTCTAAATAGGTCGACATGGATGTTTTAAATATGTCAGATCAAGATGAATATTTTGATAGGTTGACATGCTTGATGGTTAGCCTTAGTCTTTGAGCAATAGGTCGACAGGATTTTCTTAATAGGTTAACAAGCGCAATTTAAAGTAATAGATAGGTCGACATGCTTCTAAAATAGGTCATAGGCTTAAGGCATTCAGGTCGATAGGACATAACTCTCACCTTATTTACACCATAATAATCATTTAAGTAAATATTTACATTTTACATTTGATATTTTCATTTACTTAAGATATTACATATAAATAAGAAAATAACTCTCATTTGGATTCAAATTTCAAAACCTAATTCTTTAGGATAAAAAGTCAACTTTCCCTTCAAAACATAAAATTCCAGTTTCGATTTTTTGACGATTTTTGTTCGATGGGTTAATAAGTTAGAAAATTTCTGAAAAAATAGGTTTTAACCTAATCGATACATATGGAATAAATATCAAGAATTTTTATTCTTATTTTCTTGATATTTTAAAAACTCATATTTTTTAGTACTTAGACTCTTGTAGGTTGGTCAAACCTAGATTTTCAATTTTCTAAATTCTAAAGTAATTTATTTCTATCTAACTTCCTTAGCTAAGTAGCACTATCATCCAGTATCATTAATGAATCAATTCTTTTTATTGTGAGTTTGTTCTTCAATGATATAAATCATTAAATTTTGTGTCAACAAAACTTACGCATTATGTACATAACAAAACTACCTTTATCTTCTTATGAGTCAATTACTCCTCATCTATCAATTAATATACTCCAAATTCTTTTCTTGATCAAACTAATCATGTTTTTCTCATCATCAAAATCTATAAATGTGCCAATAAATACAAAGCACCGATACAAACTTGGAGTGTACCGAGAAGAAAATGGAAGAAAATGTGTCGAGAAGGAACATCGACAAGGTAGGGAGAATAAGGCAATCTCCATGAATACAAATCACCGATCGGAACTTGTAGTGTATCGAGAGGAAATTGGAAGAAAATGTGCTAAGAAGTTGTCTCAAAATGAATATCGACAAGGTTTCAAAATGGATATACCAAAAGGCTCACAATATATCAATAGGCTTAGTGTAAATGTTCTAACATGGAGAAAAAATTTGAAAAATGTAATGCACACTACAACCGAGAGGAATCACCAACAAGAAAAGTAAATGGAGTGAAATGTATTGAGAGACAAGTGGTAAATATATAAAGAGATAGTCACCACTGACCAAGAAATCAAAATTTGGAGAAACCATCCACCAAATTAAAGCTCCACTAAGCAAGTCAATTTCTCATAGAGGGATCAATTACCGAGTATTGAGCACTCTGGTAAATAAGGACTCTATGATTGAGAACTTAAAAATTAAGAATTTATTAACCAATTGTCTAAAGAAGTTCATGTACAGACCAAAAGACAAAATCCATATTCAAATTTAAATTAATTATTCTCCCATATTTTACAAAATGCAAAATATAAAAATGTCAAATAGTTACTTTAGCATTAACACCACAATGGGACTTTCGGTGTTACAGTAGAAGTCTCCCCTGTTAGAGCACCCTCCGACGACTTTTTATATATCTCATCAATTAAGATCGACAGATAGCCAGTTATCCCGTTTGAGTCAGTAGAGCCATCATCTGTGAAGCAAAATACACCTCCAATATATTGGTGCCATCAATGGAAACAGACTGATTCCTTTAGCCGAGTGTGCTTCTTATCATCCTTCCTCCTCTCACAACTATAACACACACCAAAAGGAAACTACCAACAGTCAATTTTGACGATGACAATTAAATAGGAGTCGACACTGATCGAAATGACCCGCTGGTCATTACGGCTGAAATAAGATAATTTCTCATCAAAAAAACTTTCATTGATCAAGGAACAGATTGAGATCTTCTCTTTTGGGATGTCTTTCAGTGAATGGGTTTCACCCAATCTCATCTTCAACATTCTAACAGACCCTTGAAGGAATTCTTTTCTTGGTTATAACAGAAGTCGAATCCCGGATCACGGTATCGAGAGAGGGGGACTGTTGCCATTAGGCGCTCCCCTTGGGGACTGGACCCTTGAAGGAATTCACCAACAAGTATATACTCCCAAAAGGTACTAATTTGCTTGTTGTTACTTTAAGGATACCTTCTTACCATGCTACTACCAAAACCACTTTTTACATGATAAGACTCATATCCTCCTATAACGCCATCCTAAGTCATCTTAGTTTACATGGTCTTAAAGCACTACCAAGAACAAGACACATGAAGATTAACGTCAGGATATCTCTAAGGTCACGATATTTCACGGCAACCCCAACCTGTCAAACATTCTCGTAACTAGAAAAGGAGAAATTCTTGTAGTAGACACTATGGGGACACCAAACAACCTTCTAAACCTCAACATAGAGAGGGAATAATCAAAATCCCCATCACGGATGTCCCTGGTTAGACAGTTCAAGTTGGCACCTACCTACCAATATCCCTTCAGAAAGCAATTGTGGATCACCTATGATAACATTTTAAAGTCTTTATATGGTCTCCAAAAGACATGTCAAGTATTCATCCCTCGGTTGTAGTCCATAAATTGACTGTGGATATAAGTCGGAAGCCTATTAAACAGATGAATAGGGTGTTTGCACTAAAACGTCAGTGCACAATATAGGAGGAAGTCTGAAAACTCCTAGTGGCAAAATTTATTTGGGAGGTAGAATAATATGAATGGTTGGTCAACGTGGTCATGGTAAAAAAGGCCAACGGTAAGTGAAAGATATGTGTAGATTTCACCAACCTTAACAAGACATGCTCGAAAGACAATTATCTGCTCCCCAACATCAATAAATTGGTAAACAATTCATTAGGTCACCAACTCTTAAATTTTATGGATGTATACTCCTATTATAAGCAGATACGTATGGCCCCTAAGGATAGAAAAAACAACTTGTATTATGGAGTTTAGTACCTATTAGTACAAAGTCATCCCTTTCAGCTTCAAGAATACTGGAGCAACTTTCTAGCGGTTGGTCAGCAAAGTCTTTAGAAAATAGCTCGGTAAGAACGTGAAGGCCTATATCAATGAAATACTCATCCAAAGTGCCAATGATGAAAATCATGTGGTAGATTTGGAAGAAATATTCCAAATATTAGAACGTTATAACATGAGACTGAACCCAGCAAAGTGTACCTTCAAAATCACTTCTGAAAGGTTTTTAAATTTCCAAATTACTAGCTGGGGGATCGAAGCGAATCTGGAGAAGATATAAGCCATATTAGATATGACAACTGTAAGGACATTGAAGGAAATACAATGCCTCATGGGAAGGATTGTAACTTTAAACCAATTAATGTCAAAAGTGGGGGACAAATATAAACCTTTCTATGATACTTTGAAGAAGTCCCAAAAATTCGTATAGACGCCAGAGTACCAAGTAGCATTCGAATAGCTCAAAGAATACCTCACGTTACCTCCACTATTTTCTCGACCTATGCCTAGTGAGAAACTCTACCTTACCTCTCTGTTTCTGATCAAGCACTTTGCTTTGTTCTTGTAAGGTAGGAATTCACAACACAGAAGTCAATGTATTACGTCAGCCATATACTTTAAGAGTCGAAGGCTAACTACAGACCTATAGAAAAGATAGCGTCCACCTAGTCATCATGGCTCACCCTATCATTCGAACTCTTATGACCGAATGTTCTACCAAATGTAGTGAGTCATAAATAAGGGATATATCCCTCGATGGATAGACATGGCCTGTACTTTTGATTAAACTCTTAAAACAAGTTAATCGACGTTTGAACACACATAATCCACTAAAGAAAATGCTAGTTGAACGATTCAAATGTATCAGGAAGTATTATTATGTTTTACATCGTAGATACAAGACAGACATGCAATACAACTTTCAAGAAGAAAAGATAAGAAATTCATCTGCCAATATTATTACAAGGCAGAATAGATACAAATGAAACAAAAAGTACGAATCTCCATACAAGGCAAAAGAGATATCTTACAATCGGAAGAAAAATTACAAAACTTTTACAAGAGAAACTAGAAAGACTTTTAAAGGATAGGAGATAGCCAAAAGGGACAGAAAAGATGCATCAAGTTTCACACCTTCTCCACCATCCGATCTCCTAACTCCTCTTATTGATCGACATAAAAAATACTGAAGAAGAATCCTCAGCCACCTATTGCATGTAGGGGTTGGACGATAATTCTGACCTAAAGAAGAGAGTTTCTTGTATTAATAAAAATCTCTCCGATTCGAGTTAAGATCTCTCTGTACCCAAAGCTGGCATCCTTAAGAAACTCTGACAGATTCCACTTTAATGTTGGGATTCCGAATGTCATGATGGAACCTGGTTTCGACAGTCCCATTCTTGATTGAGTCAATAGAAGTCTTCTAAATGACCGGGTTTTATTATTCAGAACTCATATTCAAGCTGTCTCTAGGAAGCACTAACTCTCAACAGAAGGAACTTATAAAGTTACTTTTCAGATTACTCGAATTCACTTCAAAACGGTATTAAAATCTCATCTTTTATTATAATCATAAAGATGTGATCCCTACGACTATAGGCAACCAAAATGCCCCAATGAAAGACATGCATAATGAATAAAGGATTCAAACTCTCTAACTTTCCATTTAGCATTTATCTAGAGATTATTTATTGGTGGTTATCTCCATTAATACCCTGCGACCTTTCAAGTAGTAATCTTTAGACTTACTCCTTATACTGTTTTCTTTAAAACAAGACAAGGAGTAAGGGGCGAATGATGATACATGGCCCAAAAACCAATTATCATAGAACTTAAGTCCATGATCTGTTGTTCTTACTCCATTAATCAGATTCTACTCGGTAGGAGGTTGATCAGTCTTAAGACCTTCTCGATGCTCAGTATCTGATCAGCTCAGAGCAATATTCAACTTTCCTTAAGTCGTGGAAACAACATCTCGTAATTGGCAAGGAGATTTTGAATCCTAATTAATAAGAAAAGCAATCTCTTAACAATTAGAACTTTCTTAACAAGAAGAATTCTGAGTTTTATGGAAATCTTTTCCTAAGGGATCCTACGATCTTGGGACATTCTCATATAGAAACTAAGGTTTCAACACTCCGGAAACTTGCAAGCTCATAGAACCAAACTATGCACACACACACGCATCATGTGGCCACTAGTCAGGTAAGTTCTTTCAACTCGCACATAGCAACAAAGGAAAACAGAAATCTTTTTCAATCTATTTCTCTTTTTGAAAATCTCTCCTTGACTTGAGTATCGGAGTTTTCCTGCTAGAATAAAACCCACCTCTAACACCTGTCATGGGGCCTTTCTTCTCAAACCCCATCTTTTGGGGCTACAACCAGATTATTTTGATCACATCAGTGTCTTGTGAGATGTGTGCTTGGTCTAGACCTGGTGTCTAAGTTTCACATTCACTAATGTTTGATAAGAGTAAATGAATCGCGAAATAGACCAAATCTTTTGTGAACACTCCATATCTGCATTAACAATTGCTGAACTAGACCAATTCAAACATTTGATATGATCAAGACATAATCATGTGGACTACTAGTGCATCTAATTTATATAATCCATTATTTATTTTGTTCATCTAGTATTTTTTTTTTTTTTTAATAAGTGTTCAAAAATTAGGCTTCAATGAGAAGCACAGCCCATGGGGTGATCTTATGGGCCTCATGACGCTGTTAGAGGGCCACCGTCCTTATATGTTTTTTTTTTAATTCTTTGGATATAATAAAAGTTTTGAATAATAAGATCGGGGAGAGGGATTGTTGTCACTAAAATGTTTTCATGAAGATACCATCCCCATATGTATGTATCAAAAAGATAAGAGTAACATTGAGTGGTTCAAATAAAATTTATTACTTTTTTTTAATTAAAAAATAGCAATTCCAAAATATGCAATCTTTTTTGGTACATAGATCGAATCTATTTGTCCGTTGCTACTAAAACAGGTGGAAATGATTGAGAAATATATATTTTTCAACTAATTAAGAAAAAAAATATTACCAAAATTAGATAAATAGAGATATGGACGAATCTAGTGGGAAATAGGGTGGATGGATAAAAACTTATGTCCAACGATTATGATGATGATGATGGAATGCGATACGCCACGTCGGATGATCGTTTGTGTGAAAACAAATATGTGTTAAAAAAAGAAGATAAATTCCACGTAGGGGTGCCGTAATCAAAATACAGGAATTAAAAATTCCACGTTTGGTGCCACACAGATTCGGTCCCGCGGCAGTTGAAGGGACAAAAGACCAGGAGAGGTGCCACGTCAGAAAGTTGCATAAGCTCGTTGGTTGCCAGAGTGTGGAGGGAAGCGTCTCGCGCGTGTTTTCGAATCGTAGCGCACGTGGAACTCGCATGTCGCCGTCCTTCTTGAACGCGTGGTATTCCTCTACTCTCGGTCCCAACTTCTGTCCTCTTGATCTCTGGTTGTAGCGCCAATCAAAATTGAATTCAGGATGGAGTGATGAGGTGTCATATAGTGATTGGGTAATGGCGGGACAATGTCAAAGGTGTGGAGAGGGATGGAGGAGTAGAGAATAACAACTGAGGTCGGAAATAAGTAGGAATGAGAGGCGTGCATGGTAGGTCATGTTCATGATTTTGGATTCTTCCTGGAGTTGAACAACTGACCGCGGTTCAATTCCGAATTCCAAGGTAAATCAATTTCTTTATAAACCAAATTCCCCTGGGATCACATTCATACATTTTATATATGACCCCGTAGATCATGGCTTCTTCACCCAATTGAAATCTCTCTCTCATATTTGCACATTGCCTAATTACCCAAATCCTTTTATTCGCTGTTCCTTTTTTCCCCCTATTCGCTCTTCTCTCTCTCCGCATCGGAACATCAATAGACAGACACAGATTCTTCAATCGGCAAGTTTCGGAGAATTACGGAGTTCGCCATCTGGAATAAGTCAAAATTATTCAGATGGCGTCTCTGGGGATGCGCATCGGTGCTCTGGGCAAACATCATTCTTCATTGACGTCGACGTCAGGCCAATCCGACGATCGCTTCCAGATTCATCCGATCAACAAGATCGCGATTGATGTCGGTGGTCGTGGTCATTATTCAAGGTCGGCGGCGCTCAATCTGAAAGCGTGTTGGGCGTCTTCCAGATTTGGGCTTGTAAAGGGGGAGGAGGAGAAATCGTTGGGGAAGAAGGGATCGAGATCGTCGGTGCCTTCGGAAAGGTTGGACGAGTGGATGAGAAAATCGGTGGTGGATATCGTGAAGAATCTGAGAAGAGCCCCTTTGCTGGTGCAAGTGTATCCGGACAGCAAGATGAAGACGGAAAGGGCGCTGGAAGGGGATTGGCCATTCTTGATGAAAGAATGGGAAGAAGACGAGAGTAAATCGCCGGAAGGAGTGATATTCGTGGAGGAATTGAGAGATACGAAGGCCATTGAAGGAGGAGGAGGAGCAGCAGCAGCAGAGGGATCAGCAGGTCAGATTGGAGGGGGAATGGGGGATTGCACAAAGATGTGGGGAGTGTTAATACAGGGAAAGGGGGTAGAATGTAAGCCGACTTGTTATCTGCTGAAGACGAGCAGTGTGAGGTCGGACGTGGATTTGAGATGCACCCATTTTTGTCTGATGAAGGTTAAGAGTTTCAGGGAATCCGCCCTGTCTCAGCTCACCAATTGTTGGCTTCAATGACGATTTGTTTGTTACTTCTACCCTATGTAAATTTCTTACCCCATCAATCAATACAAGTGAAACAATCATTATCTTCTATCCTCCCTCAATTACATATATGTGTGTATATGATTTATCACTTCTCCTATTTCAAATTCAAACAAACGCACCACACAAATCACTATCCATCGATAAAAATAAATAAATAAAAAAGGTCGGCCCATAAATGATCTTCTTAACCAGCAAATCCCCCTTCAGCGTCTGAATTTCGAAATTCCAACTTCACCAAAATTAAATCGATGCTTGTTCAAGAGTATTAGTTTAGAACGTTCGCGATGGACATTTTGGACATTTGTAAGGGGTTATTAGGGTAACTTTCACTTACCCTTGTTATTTTAACTTTCAACTTTCGCTTGAATCTCTCTTATATAGAATTTATTAAAAAAAGGGGGAGACTAACATTTTTATTGTACGTAAGCATTCTTTGGGTTGAGACATTATTAGAGCGCTTGAGAGAGAATATAGAGAATTTGAGAAAAATTTTGAGTAGAAAATTTTTCGTATCATTCGGATTATTGAATTGAGAGTTACGGCATTGTGACATTGTGGTGGTGATTCGATTAATATCATGATCATCATCTCGGCTACGAGATCCGATCAAGGGATTTATCAGTTCGATCAATTTTTGTGAGACCTTACATGTCGAGGTACATACCTATACCCGATCCTATTTTATTTTTTTAAAAATTATTTGCATGCTTCCGCTATGCATGAAAACCTATTAATTCCAACATTGGTATTAGAGCCATCCTTGGATTAATTAAAAATAATTTTTGAAATTATTTTCGGGTATAAAAATATAGGGTATTAAATTTAGGGTTCGGATCACGAATGAGTTTCGTGAATTTGAAAACACCACTATATTGTCCATGATCCGTAGAGCATGAAAATAATTTTTTCTAAATTTTTTGAGTATAATAGGGCCATGAAAACTGAGATTAAAGTTTTCGGCCCAAATATTAACTGGCCCTTTAGATCTTAGATCTGTCAAGTTTAAGGACGTGTTGATCTAAATAAATGGTTAATATGTGCTCTACGTGTGTTGATCTATATTTTGGATATAACAATTGCGATATTGTGTTGCCAGAAAATGGTTTTCAAAAATGGCCATGAGGGCCGAGATTTGAAAATTTAATTTGCCGTGATTAGGGCATAAATCTTTCAATAAATCGTGTTAAGAATATTTTTGAAAGTTGAATTAAGTTTTTCGGTTGAAATCCACGTCAAAAACATACTGGAAATGTGATTTCCGACAACCGGGTCAAAATAACCCAGTTACAGAAATTCGGACGACGAAGAAGACACCCAGACCCTCGGGCGCATGAAATGCATGCGTGCAGAGGCACGTGCTACTGAAATAAAAGAGTGCGTACTGCTCACGCGTGCTGAAGCACGTGAATGGTCGGTCGACCTGGATCCATCCGACCCCCTAAAAATGAGACCTTGTGGTTTTGAACCGTGACCTGAGATAAGAAGAAACTTACCTTGACCACTAGGCTATTGCATGCTTGTATGGTGTTGCATGAACAAATATTATATATGTATTTTTCTTGAAATTTATGACATTAATAATTCTTCACGCATTGAGACAAATGTCGTGCGCATTCAGTGGCGTGACCGATGCATTGTACGTCTGGCATATGTGTCAGTATGCAGAAGGCGCGCGTAGATGCCTAATAACATGTCGCCAGCACGTGGCGATCCGTGGGACCTCCGACGGCGCGTATGGTTGTTTCAGATTTATTTATTTATTTATTTATTTATTTATTTATTTATTTATTTATTATTATTATTATTATCATTTTTTTAAGGGTCCCACATCTTTAATTTGACTTTTTATGGGTTTTTGTGTACTAAATCTTAGTCTGGATAGTGAGATGCAATTCCGAATTATGGTGTATGGTGTCCGTTAATTCATACGCTCGTTTTGGGATCTATACTCGAGTCATTTGCGTCTTAATAGTTCGTAGGGTACACAAAATATGAAAATAAGTATCGATAACTCACTAAAGTCTCAAAGACTGTTTCAAAATTGTTGTATTAGATCGTTGTAAGGGGGATAAAACTGAATGGTGATAATTATGAGATTTTTTACCGATAAATTCAGTTTATCCTCGAAGAGCAAGATCTAACTGAAATTCTGAGACATGAGATGGTGAACTCTAGGGAGGGTACCGCACCTCAGAGAGACGGGATTAGGAAACATTACGTGCATGGAAGAGGAAGGATGGCCGAGTTAGGGCGATCCTCCTGAGCATTATGTGCGATGATATGATCCCGGTTTACGAGTAAGATTCTATGACTATGTCGGTTTGGCTTGCCCTATAAAGAGCATTGTGATGCTCTTACAGATCCTAAAATGAGAATACTGACTTATAAGTTTAATAACTTATAAGAAAATTGTTGATCATACGATGATGCAACATTTGATAAAAATGTCGAGTATGATCGTCGAGTTGGGGAATGTGGACGAACTTATTTCGGATGTATTTTCTTAGTACTGGGTGCGATTCAGTTCTTTACATGATTCATGTGAAACCATGAAAAATCTATTTCACATACGATGAAAGTATTCGTACTTTCACTATTGTGAATAGGCACAGTAAGCTCGAGTAGGAGTATATGGAGGCGAGTAGACCATACTCGGGTCATGTTTATGTAATGGGGTCGAGCAAGGACTCCCGTGGCACCAAATACAAATAACATAAGCATGAGTAATAGACTCGAGGTTCAAGTAAGAAGAAACCATCCGAGAAAATTGATAAATAAATATTAATATGTAGAAAGAAGGAGTTGGATGGGACTAAGGTGTATTGCTATATTTGTAGTAAACTTGATCATTTCGCTCATAAGTGTGACAAGCGAAAATTAACTTTTTCTTCTTTATGTGGTTTGAGATGCTCACTGTTTTCTCTCCTTCGTGGATTGTAAACATAGGAGCAACCGACCATGTAGCTCGAGATAGGAGCGCACATATATAGTTCCGCCCAATAAGTCCTCAAGTAGGAGGATTTATGTAGGGAACGGAGCTTTTTATTGACATCAAAGAGAATTGTACTTGCAAGTTGGAGTTGCAAAGTTGCTTAACTCTGTACGTTATTTATGCTCTGGATATTTGACGGAACTTAATCTCATCCTAGGATATGCTCTGTAAATTTGGAGATTTTATAGTTTACATTAATTACAATAATTTTTTGATTGGTTTTGGTTTAGTCCATAAGGGACTATATGCATTGTAAGTAATTCCTTTTCTATGGTGTTTCTTGTTATCCTCCTAAAGTGAGAGATGATGAATCGGTTAGTTGTGAGTGGTCTGTAGGGCCTGCTAGCTAGTCTTGCCTAGACGACAAAGTTACAAGAAAATCATTCGACATTGTAATGAGAGTTGAGACTCCATTGTAGTCGGTTCACTCCAACATCTGTGGTCTTATGAACATGAGAACCTGAAATAGAGTTGGGTACTCTATTATGTTCACAGATAATTACACGTGTTTCAGTTACATCTATCTGATCTCGCACAAGTCTAAGGTATTGAAATGTTTCAGAAGGTTTATTAGCGAGATTCAGAATCAGTTAGACTTGAGAGTGGAGACTCTTAGAACTAATCAAGAGTGTGAGTATTTGTCAGTAGAGCTATATTTCGAGAAGGGTATTACGAGACAACTGACTATTCTGCTACTCAGTGGAGTAGAATAGCCGAGGGAGAATAGGACTTTGTTTGAGACGGTGAGGTCGATAATGGCGCATGCCAATTTGCTCGTTTTCCATTGGGAAGATGCGTTATTGGCTGCAGTTTATGTTCTCAATCATGGTTTATCGAAGTCCGTAATCAGTACCCCATATGAGCTTTGGACAGGGAGGCAGCCTGACCTTAGTCACTTGAGATTATGGGGTTGTACCACGTATGTTCACGATTTCTTGTATTCACACGGTAAGTTAGGCCTGCGAGAAAAAATGTATATCTTTATGAGATACTCAGAGCACCCTAAGGGAAATGTGTTCTAATGTGCATACAGATGGCATTATCTCTGAAATTGAATCTCATAATACCGAGTTTCTTGAAAATGATTTTCTTATGAGAGGTGAAATTAATTGGAACTTTACCTTCTATGAGATGGGTGGGACTAATGGTTTAGTTGATCCTAGTAGTAGGACCCAAGAATCTATTACGGATCTCGGTCCTAATGGGAGCGATTTATCTAGAGGTGAAAAGGTTTCCCTTCCTCGTAAGAGTAATCGAGAACGTGTAACTAACCGTCGCTTCCCGATTGAGGAAGAGACTCTCATTTTGACTTTCGAGGATGATGAGAAACCTTAAACGGTCTTAGAGGCTCTTGATGATTCTGTAAAGGATCATTGGTTAAAGGCCATGGATGAGAGAATGAGTAAATAAGAATCAACGGGATCTGGGATCTAGTTGATTTGCCTAAGGAAAGTAAGTCTGTTGGGAATAAGTAGGTTCTCAACATTAAGAGAAAGACCGATGGATCGCTGGAGAGATATAATGCCTGTCTGATAACCAAGGGTTAGACTCAAACTAAGAGCGAGATTACCTCGATCCGTTTACTTTTAGCGATTGTTGCGAACGTGGATCTGGAGTGACACCAGATGGATGTAGAGACTGTCCTCCTGAGTGGGAGTTTGGATGAGGAGATCTACAAAAAACAATCATCTAGCTTTATTCCTTTAGATCAGGGATGATAAGGTCTATTGATTTCGAAAGTCGACATACGACCTTAATCATCAATCCAGGCAGTAGTGCTTGAGATTTCACGAGGATGTGATATCTTACTGTTTCGTGATGATTGTGGAGATCATTGCATATACCTTATGCATTCTTTTGACTCTTTTGTGATCATCTCCTTGTGTGTGAATGACATTCTGTTGACTGAGAACAATAGAGAGTATCTGATGACCACGATAACGTGGACATTGTCGAGTCTTGATATAAAGGACATGGGTGAGACTCAGTTCTTATTCGAAGTTAAGATCCAGACGGATCGCTCGAGATAGGTGTTGGCTCTGTCATAGGAGTCCAATATCAAGGGAGCTCTCGAATGCTTCGAGAAGAATGATAACAACCCTAAAGATACTCTTATAGCCAAAAAGGTTAAAACCTAATTCTTGACATATACCCTAAGACTCAGAAAAGGACAAGGGAGATGAGTAGAATCCCTTATACTAATGCAGTGAGTAGCGTGATGTACGCAGTGTTATGTACGTGACCAGACATTTATTTTGCAATCAGTATGGTTATTAGGTATCGATCGAATTCTAGAAGGGATAACTGAAGAGCAGTGAAAAGGATTCAAAGATATCTCGAGAACTGCGGACCTCTCATTGTGTTACGGAGGATGTAATTTGCATCTTTTTGGGTATTCAGATACCGACTGGATATCAGTTTTTGTTATTTTGGAGTAGCAAGAAGCAAACTTGTGTATCTCTATCCATGATAGAGGCGGAGCTTGTGGCATGCTTAGTGGCAGTTCAGGAGAATGTTTGGCTCCAGAAATTTCTAGATTACTTAGGGGTTGTGGTAAATAATGGGAGACCAGTGATGATTTATTGAGAAAATCAGGCCACCATTGACTACACTTGAAATCCTAAGTATCACAGTAAGATCAAATACATTGATACCTAATACCACGTTATGAGAGACATTATCGAGAAGGGTGAAGTGATAAATTAAATACACTACTATATAGCGTGTTAGCTGATCCTTTCAATAAATCCATTGTGAGAGATTCCTATATGAGATATAGGAATCATTGGGTTTATGTATATTTTTGACATTTCTCACTTTGTACTGATGCTTTTGGATTTTATATATATGACATGTGTGGATGATTGAGTCACAAGTTTATTTATTGCACTATCTTAATTGTCATATATTTTGTGATTTACTGTGATAAATGATATGTCAGGCAGGTGTAGTTGACTCTCTCACACAAATGACCACCTCCAGCTCTGAGTGAGCTGAAATTAGACGATTTTTAGTTGTAAGAGACTCTGAGAGTGATCCTACTAGAATAGAAGTCGCCATAATATGTATTCAGGATGAGGTAATATACGATATGACCGACATGGACGTACCTACATCCATATTGCCTGTAAGTAGTTAGATTTGAGATCTCAGATATCACCTGCGACTAGTGATATTGTTTCTGAAATATTCTCTCTGAGATCTCTGGGTAAAATCTTATGTGTAGACTGAGTCTCATACCTGCACAGTGTTAAAGAAATCTGACATATGTCATTTGAAATATGAGAGAATAACACTGTGGCACGCATTTCATATCGCGTGTGATATGTCGACTAGAAATAGTAGGAGTATTATTTGAGACATTGATATGATTTAAATTTCCGTTCCTACTGTATGAGAACCGAGATCCATTGAGTGAGATCTCTTGTATCCTTATCACTTTCAGCTGTTTCTAGAAGTTTTGGCTCAGTGTTGTTATTTTAGTCTGTTTATCGATAGCTTGGAAGATAAATTGAGATCTGAGAGACAGATTTAGAAAAGTAGTTGAATTGAAGCTAATAGATTCGAGTTTGGGAAAATGAAGACCAATTGACATTACATCATAATATTGTATTAATCGACTAACCTATTATGGCTGTTCATGTTGGAATGTAAGCATAATAGTGGATACACAGTCGAACATTTATTGAGGATTATTTTCGATAAGGGAAATAACTCGATAGATGTAATTAGTATTGGATCTGGGATGCAGCGAATTATTTTTGGTACTAATGATGGCTTCTCAATCATCCTAACAGGTGCATTGAGAGGTATTTGCTTGTAGGTGTACTCGCTGGTCGCACAACGCCCAATCCTATATGAAAGTCTAGTAGGGTGATATGAAAGATCGCATGAGTTATGATCTTCTGACGGACGTAAAATGTCCTCACGTGTAAGTGAGAGATATTAGTTTAAAATGCCCAAGAAGGGCATTTTAGATATTTGTAAGGGATTAGTGGGATAACTCTCACTTACCCATATTATTCCAACCTCCCTTTAATCTCTCTAATATATAATTTATTAAAAAAAAAAAAAAAAGGAAGAGTAACATCTCTATTGTACGTAAACATTAGAGAGCTTAAGAGAGAGTATAGAGAGTTTAAGAAAAATTCTGAGTAGAGAATTTTTCGTATCATTCGGATCACCGGATTGAGGGTTGTAACGTCATGATACTACGGTGATGGTTCGATTAACATCATAATTACTATTCTGATCGCAAGATCCGATCGAGAGATTTATCGATTCGATTGATTTTAGAAGACCCTATATATCAAGATACATCCTATACCTGACCCTATTTTATTTTTTTAAAAATTATTTGCATCAGAATCCCAGTGATTCCAAGAGTGATTCCAAGAAAGAGAAGAACAATTAAATACACATGGTAGAAACTACGTAACCTAGCGCGATTCACGGGATGAATGTACGGTCGCTGGAGTAAAGCATCAGATGGAACAAAACCCCCGCAAATGTCACACTTTTCGTGCGCATCCGAAAACGAGCGCCTGTATGCCCAAAACGACGTCCGCTGTAAACTCGAATAAAAGGAATGGCAAAATCTCCACCTCTTTTATTATTATTACATTTATAATTGGTGTCCTTTCTGACCTAATTCTAAAATTATTTACATTTCGAAAAATAAAACACTTCTCTTTGTACAAATTTAATTTAAATTTTTTCATCTCCACATAAATACAATTAAGCTAAGCAAATTCATATGAAAAATCCTAATTTTGGTATTCAAAATGAAAAAAATAATAATAAAAAAATCTAATCTTGGTGTCCTTTCAAAATTATTTCCAATTTGGGGGGTTTGACCTACCATGTAATTGTTTTTATTTTGTATTTTTTTATTTTTTGGGGTTAGATGCACCTAGAACCTATGTTTCAAGATAACAATTTTAAAACCATCGTCGGGGATAACGATTTTCAGGTGCACCACCACAATGATTGAACATTCTAGCATGGTGATAAAAGCATTAAAAACCGTCATTCTAGATGATGGTTTTTAGGCACATCTAGCAGAAGAAAATTAGCACTACGCCAGCGTAGTGTTGAAGTGGGAGGTTATACTCGAAAATAACTTTCAATTAAGATTATTTTATTTTAAAAATTAAAATTAAGATTATGCCCAAAATCAAACTCAAAAACCATGAAACTACCCGAAAAGCCCACAAGTAAGAGTACCATCAAATCTTCCTCAGGCAATTGGACAAGGATTGGGCTTCACGAGAGTGTGAATTGAGTGGACTTTTATCCTTAACCCCTTTCAAGAGAGGGGAAGCCCATTTCAACCAAGTTCGGCTTTTGCACCATCGCATTCGGTTCAGCACACGAAGATTTGAGGGTGAACACAAGAACAAAAGTTTCTAACATTCTAATTTGTAAAGACAACACTATGATCTCATGCCCATTAATAATACAATTTTAATTAGAATATCAAGAGAATACTACGTGTTAATTTATTTTTGTCGAAAGTAGATATTTTGATTGTCTATATTGAGACCCCCCCTCCCAAAAAAAAAACTTCAGTTTAATATTTGTTCGGTGCAAATTATTTATAAAAAACCTCTAATGTAATTCGAATTTATCTTAACATACTTTATATATTTATTTTGTTCAATGAAATGTTAATTTATTGTATTAATTATAAAATTTCGATATTTTATTTGTTAATCTAATCATATCTTGAAAATTCTACAACTTAATTGACAACTATGAGTTTGCTTGATCTAACCTTTTTTTTTCCCATCAAAAATTTTTATTTTTACTTATAAATTAGAGTAAAAAAAAAATAAGAATTTAAAAATTAAAATGATAAACTTTTTGATAATTTTAATTAAAAAAGCTTTTTCATAAGTTATAAATTTAAAGAAATTAAATAAGAGACAATTGATATTAAAGTTTTATAAATAATCTATAAAATAAATAGTTTGATAAATAAATTTAAAATATTATACATTAAATATAAAAACTCATAAATGTTATAAATATTTCAAAATATTTAAAATTCATATATTTTTTTTAAAATTTTCATAAATTCATAAATAATAATAATAATAAATTGAAAATTTATATTTGTCATAAATATTGAAATATTTAGATTTTTAAAAGGTTTATATATCTAACAAAACCTGAATAAAGGAGAAGAGTTTTGTTATACAACCAGTCAATATAAAATTAAAACAAAATTTATCAATGACATAGAAGTATTTATATTGTCGACCTCACTAATTGAAATAAAATTATAACTATTATTGTGGTATAAAGAAAACATTCATATAGACGAATAATATAAAATATGATATAATAGCATAAAATGATTTATATGATTGACTTCATTTAGTGAAATAAATATTTAGTTATTGTTGTTGTTTATATATCTGACAAAATTATAATAGTTAAAATAATTAGAGAACAATTTCATCAGTGTAAATACTTTTAGTAAAAAAGTCAAACAAAAGCTCCTTTCAAGAGTTTCTTATTTTTTTTAAAACCTTTTTTGAATAACCCTTTTGGCCTAATTTTACCTTTAAGTTTGCCTTAAATTGGAAAAAAGTTATGCAAAACATATATATATATATATATATATATATATATGTATGTATATAAACTTTTTGATAATTTTAATTAAAAAAGCTTTTTCATAAGTTATAAATTTAATGAAATTAAATAAGAGACAATTGATATTAAAGTTTTATAAATAATCTATTAAATAAATAGTTTGATAAATAAATTTAAAATATTTATAAATTAAATACAAAAACTCATAAATGTTATAAATATTCCAAAATATTTAAAATTCATATATTTTTTAAAAAAATTTTCATAAATTCATAAATAATAATAATAAATTGAAAATTTATATTTGTCATAAATATTGAAATATTTAGATTTTTAAAGGTTTATATATCTAACAAAACCTGAATAAATGATAAGAGTTTTGTTATATAGCCGGTCAATATAAAATTAAGACAAAAATTTATCAATGACATAGAAGTATTTATATTGTCAACCTCACTTATTAAAATAAAACTATAACTATTATTATCATATAAAGCAAATAATCATATAGACGAGTAATATGAAATATAGTATAATAGCATAAAAGGATTTATGTGATTGATTTCATTTAGTGAAATAAATATTTAGTTATTGTTATTGTTTATATATCTGACAAAATTATAATAGTTAAAATAATTAGAGAACAATTTCATCAGCGTAAATACTTTTAGTAAAAGGTCAAACAAAAGCTCCTTTCAAGAGTTTCTCATTTTTTTAAACCTTTTTTGAATAACCCTTTTGGCCTAATTTTACCTTTAAGTTTGCTTTAAATTGAAAAAAAAAAGTTATGCAATATATATATATATATATATATATATATATATATATAAACATTTTGATAATTTTAATTAAAAAATCTTTTTCATAAGTAATAAATTTAATAAAATTAAATAAGAGACAATTGATATTAAAGTTTTATAAATAATCTTGATAGGGTATAAATTGGAGTAATATTTACAATTGATTTTGTTTTATTTTTGAATAAATATTGTACTAATTATTGTATTTTATTATATTTTATATGTTAAGAATGATGGAAGAGACATAAAAAAAATAGAAAAATGAGGATAAATTTGAAAGCATGGAAGATTTGCAAATATATTAAATTTATTTCTAAATATTTGGGAATAAGAATTTTAGAAACTTCAACCATTGTAACTTTTTATTTAGTAGTTACCTAAAATTTAAGAGAGTTTTCTCTTTAAAAATTAGGTTAATTCACTCCTATTTATAGATAGTTACATTGTGCAAAAAGATAGAAGAGAGAAGAGAGCCCTAAAGGGTTGTTACGTCCACCATTTTTGTTACGTCCTGTAGCTCTTCTTGTAGCCAAAGGTCACATTCTCGTAGTTTGTTCCAGCACTTTCTTTTGTCCAACACATTTTTTTTTTTCAATTTTTATTCATTGTAAGTTTTTATTATTATTGTTATATTTTTCATGTTTTTTTTTAATTTATTCTCTAGTTGAAGGAGATTGAAATCTTGATTTTTAATGATTGTGAGATTTAATTGGGTTAATTAAATCAATATCTCATATGTATTTATTTGATTCTTGCATTTCATGGATCATGATTTTCTAGAATTTGTTAAATAGTGACTAATATTTAATAGTTCTAAAATAATCTACAACTAATTAAAACAGTAAATCCGTAATTGTTTGTTAGTTTTAATAAAGTGGTAAATGATATTCGTGTCATAGGAATGACATTTATGTCATGGAATTGAATAATCTAATTTAAATGAATCCATCGTGTATTTATTAATTAGAATTGGATCTCTCTAAATTTTAATACTGTTGAGACTTTCAATTCTAAAAGTTTCTCTAAATTTGACTCTCAATTAGATAAATAATTAACGAGTTTCTTTTAATTATCGACGAAGTAAGAAGAGATTGGTCGTTGGACGTTTGTCGACAGCTATAACCAATTTATTTATGAGTATTGAAATTTTTAGATAGATCGATGATCAATCATATGAAATCAAGATGTAAATAATTGCTTTGATTAGAAAAATTGATTTTTCATTAGTTTTAATTCTTTTAATTTCGAGTTCTTTATTTTTAGTTTACTAGTTTAGTTAATTTTCTAAAATCCCCAATTTTTTTATTTTTTTCCTTAAAAGAAGTAAATCCACCGTTTCTTGTGTAGATGATTCTATTCACTCTATACTAATATTTTGTGAAGTAGATATTTTATTTTTGATTGTTTGACGACACACCAAATTTATAAAATAAATAGTTTGATAAATAAATTTAAAATATTTATAAATTAAATACAAAAACTCATAAATGTTATAAATATTCCAAAATATTTAAAATTCATATACTTTTTAAAAAATTTTCATAAATTCATAAATAATAATAATAAATTGAAAATTTATATTTGTCATAAATATTGAAATATTTAGATTTTTAAATGTTTATATATCTAACAAAATCTGAATAAAGGAGAAGAGTTTTGTTATATAGCCGGTCAATATAAAGTTAAGACAAAAATTTGTCAATGACATAGAAGTATTTATATTGTTGACCTCACTTATTGAAATAAAACTATAACTATTATTGTTATATAAAGAAAATAATCATATAGACGAGAATATGAAATATAGTATAATAACGTAAATAATTTATATGATTGATTTCATTTAGTGAAATAAATATTTAGTTATTATTGTTGTTTATATATTTGATAAAATTATAATAGTTAAAATAATTAGATATCAATTTCATCAACGTAAATATTTTTGATAAAAAAGTCAAACAAAAGGTTCTTGAGTATCTCATTTTTTCTAAAACCTATTTTGAATAACCCTTTTAGCCTAATTTTACCTTTAAGTTTGCTTTAAATTGGAAAAAAGTTATGCAAAACACACACACACACACACACACACATATATATATTTCTTTTTTTCTGATAATCTAGATTTAGTCCACCGCTTAGTATCCAGAGTTTTATTTTGTCTAACGTCGGACAAGCCGTTGTCAGATCCTTATTCAGAGAGAGCTTTCCCAACGTCTTTTTTGTCACTATCAAGAGTCGAACTCGAACATTTGATATAAGGTTCTAATATCCTTCTCACTAAACCAACAAAACATTAGTTTATGCAAAACATATATATGTCAAAATTTAGCTTCTCAAAATCAACATTTAATTTTCAGTATTATATTTTTGGTTTATGTGATAAATATGAAATAACCCTTTCTAAATTTGCTTGACTAAATTTCTTTGGAGCTGCATCTTTTACAGACAATCCTACATGATAAGGATGAAAAGTCATCCTTTTTAGACACAAAATGTAAATTTGAAATTTGATCAAAGAGGCAAAAAAATTATTTCAAATATCTTAAAAAATAGCAAAATGATGAAATCTAACATGAACTATTATGTGCCATCGGGGGATTTATTTGATGCACAATGAAAAATAATAGTAAAAGGTTTGTTAGTTTTTATGAATTAAAGTAGAAAATTTGGTGCATCTTAGTAATAAATACGTAGAAAATATATCTTTCTTTTTTTGGTAAAATTTGAAATACTAGATTTTGTTAATTGCATAGTTTCAAGCTATGATGCAACGGAAATTTATCAATACTAATATTTTCTCATATAAAAAATGATTCATATTTCCAAAACATTTTTACGTATTGAATTAATTTATATTTATATAAAAATTCTTATATTTTATATATTTTTCATATTTAATAAATTACTTATATAATTATAATTTTTATTTTTTATATCAATTATCTTATGATTAATAATTATATATTTAATTATTTTATATTTTTGTTACAAAATATGACCATTCAATTATTTTTATAAAATAATTAATATTTATATAAAAATTTTTATATTTTTTATATTTATATATTTGTCACATTTTCGTTTTCTATATTTTTACAAACTGTCGTTTTCTATAATTTTTCGTTTTCTATATTTTTATAAACTGTCGTTTTCTATATTTTTATAAACTGTCGTTTTTTATAATTTTTATATTTATATATTTGAGGAATGATAGAAATAAAATTAATTTGAAATATTTAGGATGAATCAAAACATTGGACTATTAAATGATATGTCTGTCATTAACTATTTTAGTGGGATTCAAAGTAAAATATAAGCTCAGCTCAGCTCAGCTTCATCCAATCCAAATCAGAAAGATCCGTCTTTCTTTCTTTCTTTCTCTGTTTTGGAAATATTAAGAAAATTATTAATGATTGTATGGAGGCTGTGATGTGGAAGCGCCAAGGCGGCAGATTCACACACACTCTCTCCCTCTCTCGTTCCACCCCTACCCTTCCTCAGTAAATTTTGAATTCAAATCCCAATTTTTTTCGACCCAAAACCAAAACCAAAACCAACATCAAAACCAACGCCAACTCCAACGTTGTTTCTGTCTCCGTCTCATGTCTTCCATTCTAAGTACTATTTATCTACAAATTACGTGCCCCCGTTTCCTTAACTTTAACCCTTTCCTCACCCGCCTCCCTTTTCCCCCACGTCTCATTCCCCAAATTCAAATCTCCCAATCCCTAATTCTCCCCCACCACACATCTCCTCTTCTCTTCTGAAGCCTAACGAACCTTTCTCTCTTTCTCTCTCACAAGATCTATTCATCTTTAATGCCATTTGCAGACGAAATTCTGGTTTTGGGTTTAGATAATATATAATCCATTTGAGTGGAAAAAAGAGTTATGGCGGATGAATGCGATCACTCATCATCTTCAATCCCCAGATCTGATTCAAAGGTTTGATTTTAATTATGCCCCCCACCCTTTTTCCAAGATGATATATATCGTGTTTCTCATGTTTCGAAATGGATTGTTATTTATTTATTTTTTTTGGGGGGTGTTTGGGTATCAGATGGTGGAGCGAAAGCGACCTGGTTGTTACAACGAGGAGGATGAGAGATCGGAATCTGCTCGCAAGCGAGTTAAAATGAGGGATCTTGAATCTGTTTTTCGCTCCGAAGCCCAAGGTGGTATGTTCTCTCTCTCTCAACTCCACCGCCTATTTTGTTTATCCCCCATTTTTGTGAAGATTGTGTAATGCCCTGATGTCTCTCACTTATGGTTCGTTGGATAAAATTAATCCTTCCGCGCCTTGGTGATTTTGCAAACTTGCCCAAGTAATTTACCCTTCCAATTAACAAATCTACAGATTTGCTGGGAATGCATCAAATCGCAAAGGTTCTTGCTGTACTGGGGCGGGTTAGGTTCGAATACCACTTTTCATAATGTGATGAGGCATGACAAGTTAATAAAATAGAAACCGCACACTCATTTGTGGGTGTTGTCTGGACAACACCCAAAAATGAATTTTACATATGGTCAATATAGGGTTGCATGAGATGAATTACTTGTACAAGACTTTCTGCTGATTACTTGGTACTTACAATTTTGTTTTACTGGTTAGATGATTTAATATTTCCTTTTTTAATGGTAGAGATGATTTGGTTCCTCTAAACCCCCCCCCCCAAAAAAAAAAAAGCAGAAAAACTGAAACAAGATGATTTAATGTTTGCATATATGGCACAGGAAGCGATTACCATCATTCTGGGTTCTCAAAATGCAATGAAAACATTAGTCTTCATCTTACTGGAAGTGAGGAAAATTCATCACAGGTTACAGAAGAGATTGTTTCTGTGGATTTAGGTTTAGGCGAAGCAAGAATGAGAAAGGAAATTCAACATTTCTCAGTTGATACGAACTGCAGAGCTTTGGATCTTAATACCAAAGCTCATACTGAGAACAGCTTGGACAATAATGATACTATAGCATGTGTTGAAGATACCAACAGGCAGCATGACGAACATTACAACGTGAAGAGTGAGATATCAGTTGATAAAGGCTTGCATGTAAATGCAGAGGTTGTTTCCAATTCAGAAATAAATCACCCATTTTTCCGATACAAATTTCATGATCATTTTAAGGCAAGAGATGTTTTAGAGTGTGGAAGTTCTACTGGCCCAATCGAAGACAAAGATCCAAGGACGGTTTGGGAGGAGATGAAGAAAAATGGGTTTCTCTCTTCTTCATATGGAGGCATACCAATGCCAAAGCAGCACCGGAGAAAATCCAAAAATGATATGCTCAAGAAAAAGATTGAGCAAGCTAAGCAAGAAAGGGTTGACAAATTTACAAAGATTGCTGCTCCAAGTGGATTGCTCAATGGTTTAAACCCTGGGATCATTAACCATGTGAGAAATAGTAAGCAGGTTCATTCCATAATTGAGGCCATAGTTAAGTCTGGAAAGACTGAAAATCAGAGGGTTGGAACCAACGAGGCTTACATACTGAAAAGTGGAACAACAGAGATAGGTGATGGAAAGAAGGTTGTACAAAATACATACGCTTCAGGAACAAACCAACTCCATATGTCACATGAAGATGAAATTAAGTTTTTGGGGAGCAGGCAAAATGCATACAATAGGTTGGAGGACAGTGGTGGATATCATGAACTAAGCATGAATAGGAATATGGACTGTAGCAAAATTTATGCCTCACATCCTATCCTTTATAGTGAAGATAATGTACTTGCACTGAAATCATCTGCAACAATCATGTCGAACAATTTGAGCCATTTATCAGATGAAGAACCATCAAGCTTGGCTGTAAAGGGTTAGTTTTTGTCCTTCATCTCCTTCTTTAGAGTGTTAGTTTTTGTCCTCTTTCTCTATAGCTAAAATATTTGCTCTTTTTTCATGTATCAGCTGCTACTGTTGCTTCACAGTGGCTGCAGCTTCTTCAGCAGGACATCAAAGGGCGTCTTGCCGGTATGGCTTCACCAATATAAAACCTTATGTTCATAGTAGCCTGTTTTTTTCTGATTTTTATGTTAATATGGTCCATTCTCTAAATGCAGCACTCCGAAGAAGTAAGAAGAGAGTTCGGGATGTTATTCATATTGAATTACCATTTCTAATATCAAAGGAGTTTCCATCTAATTCAGAGAATGATCCTTGCATAACTGAAAGTTCCATCTTTCGATGTTCCAAGACTGCCACTAGCGATCTGCACCTGGAAAAATGGAGCAAACTCTTTGATCAGAAGGAAAAAGCTCTTTTGGAAGAAGAGAAGCAACTCGTAAGTTCACTTGCAGCGAGTTTCTTTCCATTATTTGGTTTTAAGGAACAGCATTGCCCCTGGTTTAAATTATGTTAGAATTGAGTTATCCAGCACAACATGCACCAATTGGCCTTCTAGACTAGGAGCGTGTATGAGTAGTGGTCATTAGATATACCCATTCCTCATGTATGGCAATTGTGACCCCTGATCTGTGGCATTAGAACATGTATCAGCGAAGACGTTTTCAGGGATTACATGTCATAACAACTTCTGAAGTTCATCTATGATTCCCAAGCTGAGGTTTCCCCCTTCAAATACGAACACCCAGTGGTCATCCCATTTTTTTGTCAGTCTCATAATCTTTCATATCTTATGAGATCATTTTGTTTCTGTTAAAAACCAAGAGAATAAGCACGAAAGAGAGGAGCTCCTATATTAAGAATTTTAATATGTGAATATTCTGCCTGCGGTATATAATTGTTTAACAAGATTGCTGGCATGCCATACGTGGTGACCTCAGATAACTTCCTCTAGTATGATACTTTCAACTTTTCCAAGTGAGCTCTATTTGATGAATGGAGCAGGCAGCTGGTTTTTGTATGCAGTTTGAACTTAGATTATGATCAGAATATTTGTTGCAGAACTGTAATTAAGTATTCTCTTTTTGTGCACAATTTTAGGAGATTTCATTGAAGAAAATTAATGATATGCAATTGCATTGTGAACAAGGCCTGCAACACATTCCCCATTGGAATGTAGGGCATGTTTTTCAACAGAGGGGTGAAGATTGTTCCAGGTGAAGCACCGGTCTTGCATTTTAAAATTTTCTTCTCCGTCTTTCGTAGTGCTGATTTCCCTGTCATGGTTCTATTCAGTTCAAATTGAGATCCATTTACTTCTTGACATGCGTAGTTCAGGATCCCTTTTGAGGATAACCTTGAAGTTTGCTTGATATGGTAACAGATATCTGAAACTTGCGTCTAAAATGCAGGAGCCTAGTTCTGATATCCATGTTGTAGACTCTTCAGAAGATGCATTGAATTGACTTACATTCTTTTAATCTTTCCTTTTCCTCTTTCGGTTATGCAGACTGGGGAAAGCAGATTGCTTAGAGAGAGACTTGGCTGTTAGGGCAGCTGCGGCTTCTATATACTCAACTTGCAACTTTTTACTGTCAACAGAAAACGTATCTTGTTTCTGTTAGCAGCAATTATTCCGTCATTCCAACGTGGTAGAGCTAATTATAGTTATGCCAATACCTGTGTACTGATGTTAGCCTTTTTAATATCCAAGGCTCGAAGTTGCTTTATGCTGCTTAGGACATTTGCATTCAACACTTGGGACATGCAGTTGGATTAGACTTTGTCAGTGTTTAACATTAGGCCCCTTTTTCAGCTCCTTTTTTTTTTTTTTTTTTTTATTTTTATAATAATTTTGTCATCATTTTTCATTAACTAATTTGTAATTGGACCTTCTGTGCTCAAAAATCTGTTAGACCGGCGGTCTATGAATTCACACAAGTCATGTTCATTCTTGTATTTGATTGCAAAGTTACTCGTTTAATACATCCTAGCCGTTTTGTATTTGACAGCAAGAATACGAAACTGCAGGTGCTTCACAGCGTACATCACAAGCTCATAAAGAAATAGTTCTTTGCAAGAGAGGTGCTTCCACTGGATATTACAAGCACAAATTATTACAAAGCGTAGGCAGATGCAACATCAGACGCTCGTGCAATAGTCAAGGCCAAGATGACAAAAATGAAAGGGGGGAATAAAAAAAAGCCTAAAAGACCACCTCAGACCTAACTCTAGGATTCTCAACATTGGGTTTCTATAATTTACAAAGCCTGGATATAGTGTTGTTGACTGTTAAGGATCAAAACATTGTATCAAAGTTAGATTAAATATTCATGTCCAGCACATGTGTATCACTTCTGCTATGCTATATAGGAGCTTTAAAGCCAATTTGGAGTAATCTTGTTGTTAGATGGTGCTTTTGAACATGGACTATCTGAAGCCTTTGCGAGTGAACGATATTGTAACTTCACACTCTCTGCATTATCCAATGTCTTTACCATGTACCTGTCGAAAAGGTGCCACAACTATTGGTTTATAAGGGGGGTAATCCAGACTAACCATCAAACAATGTCAATTTAGAACACGTTAGACTCTAATGTCTAAACCAAACAGTGTGAAACAACAGATGTCCCGATCAGCCAGCATGTTTTGGATGTATTGCACACATAAAAAAAGTTCATCTCATGCACAAAGTACTCTCTGCCTTACGGGGCTAGGGAGATGATAGGCGTATATATACTCAGCCTTTCTCTTATATTTTTTTTGCAAAGAAATTGCTTTCACGTCTTGAACTCGTGACCTCAGGGTCACAAAAGAGCACATGAACAAAAAAAAAAATCCAACTTAGAAATAGACTTACGAATCCATCAAACTCCATCCATGTACCATAGCCTCAATTAACCATCCACAGTCGTTAAAGAGCTTTGGATCAAAATTGTGTATACTAATAGTCTTCTCTATACAATTACAATATGATTAAACATTTCAAGACAAGTCAACATACTTTTTACACCACTGAAGAAGCGGATGTAAACAAGCCAACTGACAGAAGTTCTCCAACAGGTGAAACAGTCGACAACATTTTTATGATTTCCCACATGAATTCGATCAATGCAGATGAGATATTTAAATTTTCTTCTCTTTTCTTCTAATATTTTATGGCAGGAAGAACCAAAAAGTAGAAAAGAAACTAACCAGCCATTCAAGCATTGTGTTGTTACTACAGCCTCCCGTCCAACAAAACGCTGTGGTGTCCTTTTGTTCCCCTGATCATCCATAGCTGATCGTTAGTCTCACTATTATGCTAAAGAACTGTTAAAAATATTATGGTCTATAAAATGTACCTTAATGATAACATGATCGGTCACTGCAAAAGGAAATTGAACACCTCTAGCCCTTGGAGCATCCATCATATATGGTCCACGTTCACCAGAACATCCCTTGTCCTACAAGATTCAAAAATATCAACCTTTAAGAATACAACGATAACATTAAATGGATGGCTTATGGAGATGCATTCAACAAACCTGCTCAAACCTCTCTCTTCTCCTTTTTGATGGACGATATAATTGTAAGTCTTCTTCTCGACAATAAGCCTGAACAGCAGCTCTAAGAGCTGTACAAGAACAGCCAAAGAAGAAAGAGCAAAAGGGAAATAAGGGATCCATCCTATCTTTCTAAATATTTAGTCTCCAATCTGATCAACAGTGGACATGCTCTGATCTGCCATGTGACATAACACAACTAGGACAATGGTACTAACAAAATTTTAACTTTTAATGTATATATTTGTAAAATCTCAGATTCAATCAATAATTTTTTCAATAAATATTTCAGGATTGAGTCTACACAACATAAGACTCATAAACAGTTTAAAAGCATTCAAAATACGCAGAGAAAATGACTACATAAATTATCCTTCTCAAGTACGCAAATAACATCTAAAAGACGTATCTAAAGTTTATGAAAATAAAGACATCTGAAATTTTCACATTTCATTTTTGATGAAAGAGTAAATATATATATATTAATAATGATAACAAAACAAAATAAAGAAACATTTGACAGAAATCCAATACATTTTCATAAATACAGAATCAGATTATCACTATATGTCTGTAAGCTTATATGACCAAATAATATTACATTTTTCTTTATAAGTAGATAGTAGATTTTCTCAACTTATATATCAATTTTCTTACTTACAGAGGTTTGGTTGCACCGAATCCTCTGAAAATGGCTGTGAACAAGTATGGCAAGCTTTCTGCAAAAGTATGATCCATATGGAAAATTAATATTACCTTTGAAAGGTAATTGCAAGACATAGCTCATGGCAATCAAGGGCAAAAATTTACATGCTACAAGGATAGAGACAGTAGTGCATATTTTTATTTATTATTTCTTTTTTTTTGGGGGGGGGGGATTCAAAGCTTAAATAGCAAAGCACCCTCAAGGTTACATATATTGCAGGATATGCAAATCGTAGACAAAAAAACTCAATTATAACATCAACATGGAGACTATTTAAATGAAACATGAGCAGCACAAGTGAATTTAAATATCTCAATAAGATAAATTTCTTGCTAAAAGGTAAACACCACTTAGCAACACTATAATTGAGATGCCAAGGTGATTTGTATGTTCAAGTAATGGCCAAGTTATAAATAACCAAGAAATTGGGGCTCAGGCCATTGAACTTTTTCTAACAACATATTATTCCACGTGTTGCAGCAAAAATATTAAACAGTCGCAGAGGACTCACCAATTGAAAAACATGCAACAGTCCACCACTTCCAAAGGAATGCCCACACGGCAAGATCATTGCATCATCCATGAGAGTCCCACTACATATAATAAGCAAGAACGCGACAAATCAGCAACAAATGAGGGTAGATACTAAATAGGGTAATGAGGAAGAAGGGCAGACTTACGTAATAGGATCAGACAGAATTGTCCTAAGAGACTCTCCTGGCTCGGTTGATAAATGGGCATCCCTTGGATGAGAGAAACCAGCACCATTTTCACATGCTGTTTCCTTATGACACGAATTTGAGCCCTCGGTGGCAGGGGCATGCAAATACTGCGAATGGGAATAATACATCTTCCCATCAGGCTCAGGCGCAGCAATGGTGACTGCATTGTGGTAAGAACCTTGGTCTTGATGATGGGTATGGTGGGTGGGGCTTGGTCTAGCAGCATTATTAGCAGATTGAATTGTGTTACCATCTTTCCCCAACAATTCCTTACTAGAGCCTAATTGTTCCAACAAATCACCAAAATAAGCACACCCTCAAACATTTAAGATACAAACTCCACAGACTTAGGACGAATATATATAAATATATTATATATATACCAAAAGAAGAGGCCTTTCCGTTGCCCAGTTTGTCGGTGCTGCTGCCACTGCCATTATTGTTCTTACTGGCTTCATCAACGGCAACTAAAGCATCAACTTCACCATCACCGTCATCATCCTCCTCCCCATCATCATCGTCATCTTCCGACCCCTCCCCACTGGCGGGTGAAGTTCGTCCGTCGGAATTCCAGTTAGGATCATGGGGTTGGTGGTGGTCTCCGTACAAGCTGCGCCTTAACTCGCTGCCCTGAGACTGAGACTGGGTCTGTTGGTGGTGGAAAAACCTAGGCTCGCAGTCCAAAGAGAAAAGCCTGTCGTTGACAAAGCCGCTGAGCTTCCGAATATTGGGACCAGGATCACCAACGACGCGACGCTGCTGCTGCGGAGGAACTGCTGCGGCGGCCATGGCGGAGCAGTTGAACCTGAGGGTTTCGTCTTGGAACAGCCTCTGGGCTTGCACCAGGCCCATATCTTCGGAGGACGCCATTGATTTAGGTGAGCCCCGGCACAAACAAACAAAAACCCTAATTTCGTGTCATCAGCCTTTCTGTTTTGTAAATAAAACCGGAGCAGCGCATTTGGAGCTTCTTCTTTGACAGAAAAATTTGGGGAATGAAATGATGAACGCGATGAAATTTGGTGCGAAATTGGAGGGCCTCAGGAGAAAGAGCGTGTCGAGTGAAAGAGATTAGGGCTTGGAAGAAGAAAATTGAGCAAGATTTTGCTTGTATATTCAATCTTTCAAGCTTACGTGTGACGACGATGATATCCAAAGACCGCCACCGCCACCAAAGATGGAGAGAGAGGGGGGAGAGGAAAGGAGGGAAAGTGAAAGACGTCGTTTCTGTATCGATGGATCACAAGGGTCGCGTCGGGGCCAGGGGAGTGTTAAACTTTACTGGTTAAACGTCGATGTTTGTTTGGTTTTCGGCAGGACATGAGTATTGCAATTTGCAATCGAAGGGTAAAAATATTACGTGGCCTCGAGAGAGAGAGAGAGGGGGGGGGGGTTTCAAATTTCTGGGCCCAAGAGCCATGATGTCGGAATTACACTTCCTCGATCAAATGTTTTTTTTTTTTTTTTTTTTTTTTTTTTTTTTTTTAAGTAGATATTAGAATTTGAATTAGACTCTATCATAATAAAAACGGCGAAGGCATCGGTTAATATAATTGTTGCAAATACAAAACTAAACATGTGAGCTAGATATAGAGAGAGAGAGAGAGAGAGAGAGAAATGGAGTTAGCCCAATTTCTCGGGCCCAGCAACCCCACAAACGAACAAGACTCGAGTAACGGTTGGGCTATAGTTTGCAAACAAGGGCATTGGAAATCGACAAATTGCGGTGAATTAGTCAACCTAATAAATAAGTACGAGATCTAAATTTTTTTTTTTTTTTTAAAAATAAAAATATATTTTTTTTTTTTTTTTTTTTTTTTTATTTTTTTTTTTTTTTTTTTTTTTTTTTTTTTTTTTTTTTCTCCCCCCTCTTTTTTTTTTTTGTCTCCCCCCAAAGAAAACAAAACCCAAAAAACCGGAAAGGTATTTCACGAGATTTTTAAAATTAATATATTTGGGGGGGGGGGGGATTTTTTTTTTTTTTTTCCCCCTAAATAACCCCCTCCGCCCTTCAAAAAAAAAAAAAAAAAAAAAAAAAAACCCCCGGGGTTTTTTAAAAAAAAAACCCCCACGCTCAAATAAAAAAGAACGATTTTCGAATGTAATGAAACAAACTAAGAGTTTTAGAGAGGGAGAGATTCCTTAAGACCGGTGTGGTCAATGTGTAAGACCGAGAGAGCGTACATGACTTAGAAGGGCTGAAGGTATCTTATACCAGATGGAGTCATGTGCTTTCAGGACGTTACAATCCTACTAGGAGTCCAGAGATCTCAGATTTAAGTATTCTGAAATATTCGTGATTTTTACCGTACGGGAAGTTACGAGATTCGGAGGATTTTTTCCTTATAGGTAAGACCTCAAGAGAACCGTTTCTAAACAAGAAACCAATGGCATGGGGATGTTTTAATCCCTTCTTGGATTCGGTTGGATCATCGATTTTCGTTCGATTGTCAATCATTGTGGACCCTTCAGAGCTTGTTCGTTTGTTCGGAAGACCAGGGGCTAAGTGTCTGTCCGGGGAGATAAGTCCCATTTAATAACATTCAAGGGTCGGGATGACTAAGACCCTTCAGAAAATCGATTCGTTTAGGATAATCATTCAGCAACGCCAACCTGAGATCATCTGAAGGATGGTTCCATCTGTTCGTCCTGATGGGATAGTCACCATTGAGTCGTGGGTTTTGTTGTTTGGGGGCTTCTCAACTGTGAGCTTAGTGGGTCCGGACTCTTCGAATATCAGCCCATTGGGGGACGTTCCATCATTTGCCCTCGACTCATGGTCTTCTTTGCAAAGAGGCACCATGAATAATGACTTATTAAGGCTATTAGTTTGAATTGGACGAGATGTATTTGATACGTCACTAAAGCATAGGACTACTGGACTTCTTCTCAATCATTTCACCCTTTTTCATGAGTGGAGGTGCGTCTCATCAAAAGTGATTTCTTCATGGGGAACTAGAGAAAATCAATTGCACCATTTATGATGCGTCATTCTTGTCGATTCATTTCACCTGCTCTGAATTAATGAAGGCCTGTTCCCTTGCGGTTATAGTGATGATGGGTGTTCGTTCCTTCTTATGGAGAATTAAGGCTCTTCTTTCTTTCTGAGAGTTCTTCTTTAATGAGAGTTGTCTCTTTCTAAGAGTCATTCTGTGAGATATTTCAGCATGTAAAACTTTGTAGCTCGGGTAGCTTCTGTTGGAGTGAGATTCCATTAAGAAGGGGGACTACCGGAATGAGACCCCATTATGTCGACCGGTAGTCGGTTGACATAGTGAGATCGTCCAATACTAGTGGAGACATGTCTCGTACCAGTTTGGGCTAACTGTCTGAGTTCTCCTCGATTGTCCAATTACGGTGGAGATACATCTCGCACTATCTTTAGTTAGTAGGCAGGCCTGGGTCGTTTGGGAGCGGCAACACCTGAGCTCGTATCCTCTTTTGTCCCTAGCACTACATAAGAGTTATTGTTTTTGTACTTTCTGGTGTAGGGATTGTGGTTTATTTATCCAGGGACATCCCTACTATGTACTTCTCTTGGTGTAATTAGTCTGATTTAGCGACTTGTATACTCACTCATGTAACCAGATGTATTTCTTGTGTAAGAGTAAAAGAAAAGTTATACTTTACTTAATTGACTTCTGCTTTTGTCCTCTTTCGATGTCTCTTGCTCGTTTGATTGTATGAATTTCTTTGGTTCTCGTCAGAGTGAATCTGCTTTTAGCTTTAGACTCTGTGGGGAAACACTAGGCAATACTGGCCATTCGGGCTATTAGACTTTAAGTAAAGAACTCTGTTCGGGAAGACTGGGCCACTCTGCCAATTGGGGAGTTTCATTCCAATAGAATCAGAGTGACTTAGGCCTGACATTTGATATGAAACACCAAATAAGAGGGCTATATCCATTCGTTCATGGTGTTCCATCTCTTTATTATAACACGTTCGATTGATAGAAAACTTTAGATAGGAGGGCCGTGTCCACCCGTTCGAGGAGTTCCATCCCTTTTTGATGATACGTTCGATCGATAGGAAACTTCAGATAGGAGGGTCGTATCCACCAATTCGGAAAGTTCCATTCCTTTTTGATGACACGTTCGATCAATAAGAAACGTTAGATAAGAGGGTCGTGTCCCCATGTTCGGGGAGTTCCATCCCTTTTTGATGACACGTTCGATCGATAGAAAATTTTAGATAAGAGAGCCTTGTCCACCTATCAAGAAGTTCTATCCTTTTTTGATGACACGTTCGATCGATAGAAAACTTTAAATAGGAGGGCTGTGTCCACCTGTTCAGGAAGTTCCAACCCTTTTTCATGATACAATCGATCGGAGGCTCCCTCTTTATGTAAGCAGTAGGAAACTAGTCTGGTAGCCAGACGAGAATGAGGGAGAGAATCGTTTAGACCTTACTAAGCTGATTCTTCTGGCTGCAGGGAGCTGTGGAGTCTATTGATGGTATATACGTAGGTTTTCTGAGTTCCAGGTCTTAGACACAGCCGATCCGTCTAAATTGTTGAGGCGATAGGTTTTTGGTTAGACCACGGAATGCACTTGGTATGAGCGAGTTTGCCCCCGAGTTGAGGCTGACCGGTGGCTTCCACCCTTTTTAGCACCAACTCACCAGGTTTGAACGTTCAGTTCTTGACACTTCGATTATGATACCGTGTCATTTGCTATTGGTAAGCAACTGTTCGCGCCAATGCGGATTCCCGTATCTCTGGGAGTAAGTCTAATCTCTCATGTAGGGCATGCACGTTTTGCCTGGCATCATATTGGGCCCCCCCAGAGCAAGTAGATTCCTATCTCCACAGGTATGACCACTTCACTTCCATACGTTAGACTGAATGGTGTTTCACAAGTTATCATTCGGGGCATAGTACGATATGACCAGAGGATACTGTAGAGTTTTTCAACCCACCATCCTTTAGCATCATCCAGCTTTGTCTTTAACGCTTGCAAAATCGTTCGGTTAGTTATCTCAGCCAGCCCATTGATTTGTGGGTGAGCAACCGATGAAAATTGATGCTGAATCTCAAGTTTCTCGTAAAACTCCTAGAAGCACTTGTTATCGAACTGCTTGCTGTTGTCCGTGATGTGGACATGTGGTATGCCAAACTAGGTGATGATATGAGTCCATACGAAGGATTGGACCTTGGCTGTAGTGATCTGAGCTGGAGATTCGGCCTCCACCCACTTGGTGAAATAGTCAATGACCACCATGAGAAACTTTCGTTGCCCTGAGGCTGGAGGGAATGGTCCGATGATGTTTATACCCTATTGAGTGAATGGCCAGGGGCTAACTATAGGATTGAGCTTGGTGGAGGGCAGTCGAGGCACCGAAGAGAAGCGTTGGTACTTGTCGTATCGTTTCACATAGTTGTCAGAGTCAATCTTTATGGTCGGCCAATAGTACCCCTGGTGAAGAGCCTTGTAGACCAGGTTTTGAGCACCTAAGTGATTACCACAGATCCCCTCGTAGATTTCTCGAAGGACGTAGTCCCCTTCTTCCAGAGCTAGAAACCGTAGATATAGATGAGTGAATGACTTCCGGTAAAGGATTCTATCGATTATGGTGTAGTGCACGGCTTTTTGCTTTAGTTTCATTGCTTCCATCGGTGACTCTGGCAGGCGATCATGTCTCAGGTATTCTTCTATGAGATCATTCCAACTGGGAGACTTATTGATAGTGAAAGCCTTTCTGGGCTCATCAATGCTAGGATACGATAGGCTCTCGATGTATACCGTTCGGCTAGAAGCAATTGAGTCAAAACTGGCCAGTTTTGATAGAGTGTCAGCTCGTGCGTTCTTCAACTGAGAGATTTACTGGATGTCAACTTTGTTTAGTTGTTCCATCATTTCGTGCAACTTACTCAAGTACTTGGCCATAGTCGGGTCTTTCGTTTCGTAAACACCTTCGATTTATTTGACGACCAACTGGCTGTCAGTCAATACTCTCGTGTTTCGTGCCCCTATTCGATAGTAATCCGAAGGCCCGTTAGCAAGGTTTCGTATTCTACTTGGTTGTTGGTGGTCCAAAAATCAAACCGGAAGGCGTACTTCGCCTTAAAATTATTTGGGCCTACCAGTATGAGTCCAGCACCGCTTCCTGATGAGTTCGATGACTCGTACGTGAATGGTCCACTCCAGAACCTGCTATTCCTCTTGATTGTTAAGAGGATCGTCTTCGAGTGTCGTCAGGCAAGGTACATTCAAGGATGAAATTGGCCAATACTTGCCCCTTTATCACTAGTTACAGCCGATATTGGATATCAAACTCACCCAATTCTATGCTCCATTTGATGAGCTGACCGGAAGTGTCTCTTTTCTGGAGGATCTACTTCAATAGTTGGTTGATAAGCACCACGTTTGTATGGGCCTAGAAGTATGGTCGAAGATGTCTTGCTGAGACGACCAAGGCATATGCTATCTCCTCAATCAGTCAGTAGTTAATTTCAGACTCCTTTAGTATCTAACAGATATAGTAGACCGGTTTCTGGGTAGTGGACTCTTGCCTTACCATCACAGAGCAAAGTGCTCGATCGGAGATAGAGAGGTACAAATAAAGCTCTTTTCCAGGGATCTATCATGAAAGCAGTGGTGGCTCCATTAGATAATTCTTTTAGTCGTTCGAAGGCTGCCTGACATTTGAATGTCCATTCGAACCACTGAGACCTCTTCAGTGCATCAAATATGGGCTTGTACTTCTCACCGACCCTTGACATGAATTGACTCAGAGCTGCTATCCGGCTGGTAAGACGCTTTACTTCTTTTAGTGTCTGAGGAGGTAACATGTCTAATATCGCTTGTATCTTTTCAGGATTTGCCTGTATCCCTCGATTGGTGATCATGAAACCTAGGAACTTTCCAAAGGCGATTCCAAAAGTGCACTTCGTCAGGTTCATGCCTAACGGGTCCTTGAGGACCGTGTTGACCAGTCATTGAAAAGTCACTGTAGCATTTTTTAGGTTGAAGGGCATAACCCGATAGCAATACGTGCCAAATTCGATAATGAAACTTGTCTTCTCTTCATCCTCCGGTGCCATCTAATTTGATTGTAGCCTGAATAGGCATCCATGAAACTCAAGAGTTGATATGCTGAGGAATTATCTATAAGTTTGTCGATATTGGGAAGTGGGTAACTATCCTTCGGATATGCTTTGTTGAGATCAATGAAGTCCATTCATATTCTTCACTTGTTGTTGGCCTTTTTTACTAAGACGACGTTGGCTAGCCACTCGGGATATTTGACTTCACGAATGAAGCTGATCGCCAATAACATTTGAATTTCTTCCTGCATAGCACGTTGGCGTTCGAGAGTGAATACTCTCTTATTCTGTCTTATCGGTTTGAAACTGGTGTTGACTGTTAGCTTATGAGTTATAACGGATGGATCTATACCCGACATGTCTTCCGGGGTCCAGGCAAAAACTTTGGAATGCCGTTGTAGACAGGTGACTAAGGCCACTCGTAAGGAAGTTGATAGGTTGGTCCCTATTCAGACGGTTTGATTTGGGTCACCTGTTAAGGGGACCTCAAATGTTTTTTTGACTGGTTCGGGTTTCAACCTCGGCCCGGTGTTGTCCCTGAGTTCTGGGGCATCGATTAGAAAGCTTTCTTACGCATCTTGGGCCATAAAGAGGATGCAAGTATCAGGATCACTACGGATGGTAATGACCCCTTGCAGTGTTCTGAACTTCACCTTTGTATGTCTTGTGCTTGGTAATACTTCCAATTCATCCAAATTGGGTCGACCGAGAATGATGTTGTAAGGAGAGAATGGTTTTACCATATGAAACAAGACATTGGTGGTCATATGATTAGGAGGTTTTACAAGGTTCACGGAAAGGGAGATAACACCTTTAGGATAGACGTGCTCGTCTGAAAGTCCTATGAGAGACCCGGTCGGTGGCAGAAGTCGAGCTAGATTAAGGTCCATTCAACAGAAGGTGTCCCCGGTAAGGAGATCATAGTCGGCCCCTTGATCGACAAGGATCCTCTTCACGATGTAGGATTCTATCTTGAGGGTAATAGCTATAGGATTATCGCGGCGGGGATCAACCCTCGCTAGGTCATCATCATCGAAGCCTATGACTAGCCTATTCCTCTTGGCAGGCGTTGTGTTGGGATTGACAGCCGTAGATGTCGACATGAATTTTTAGAAGATTAGTATGTTTCCCACAGGCAACACCAATCTGTTGGAGGTGGGTTACGGTTCCATAGATACTAGCTCCTTGATGACACAGTCGGGTGTCATCGATGGAATTCAAGACCTACAAAAACCATCGAAAGGTGTTCCGACAGGGGAGGTTTCGACGCTCAAATCAGAAAGAGTGGTTTTCGAATATAATGAAACAGACTGAGAGCTTTAGAAAGGGAGGGATTCCCTGTGATCGGTGTGCCCAGCGTGTAAGGCCGAGAGAACGTACCTGATTTAGAAGGTCTGAAGGTGTCTTATACCTGATGGAGTTGTGTGCTTTCGGGGCATTACAACCCTACTTTCCTTACAGAGGAGCCCGGAGATCTCGGACTTAAGTATTCCAAAATATTCACGATCTTTACCGTATGGGAAGTTACGAGATTCAGGGGATTCTTTCCTTATCGGTAAGTGTTCAAGGGAACCGTTTCTAAGCAAGAAACCAATGGCATGAGGACGTTCTAATCCCTTCTTGGATTCGGTTGGATCATCGGTTTCCGTTCGATTGTCAATCATTGTGGACCCTTTGGAGATTATTCGTTTGCTCGGAAGACCGGGGGCTAAGTGCCTGTCCAGGGAAATAAATCCCATTTAATAACATTCGGGGGTTGAGGCTACTAAGATCTTTCAGCAGATCGATTCGTTTAGGATAATTGTTTGGCAGCGCCAAGCTGAGATCATTCGAAGGATGGTTCCATCTGTTTGTCCCAATGGGATAGTTACCGCTGAGTCGTGGCCTTCGTTGTTTGGGGGCTTCTCAATTGTGAGCTTAGTGGGTCCGAACTCTTCGAATATCAACCATTGGGGGACGTTCCATCAATACTGAATCGGATTAGTCATGATTCCGAATATTTGTATTATAAAAAAAAGGTAGCGGCATGCATTCATGTTCCAGACGAGATCCACGAGACCCATAGGCCTTCGACTTGAAGTGGGACCCCCAATCCCCACGAAGAAGAAGAGAACACCAAACTTATGAGGAAACTCATACCTAACTTAATTGAGGAAGAGAATAGGGTGGTAACAGGCAACTAAAAGATTTCAAGATTCAACGTTTGTCATTTCTATTGAACTCACCCTCTCATATATTTAAAAAAGTAGCGTTTAAAATAACAAACAAGATAAAAAAAATAAATATAATATAAAAATATTGTATTTAGTTTGTAAAGGGGAGTCTATGTATATCTTCAAAATAAGAATAAATAAATTTTTTGGTGAACAAAAAGAAAAAAGAGGCATTAGAAAGCCAAGCCCATCTCGTTGGGCTTACTTCGAAAATCCTTCCTCTAGGCTCTCAAGACCTTAACACCCTCTTGTATCCTCATTCAACAGTCTATACAAAGAGAGGGGGGAGGATGAGAGAATTCTCTTAACCCTGGACTATAGCTGCGACCTAAAGAAGTAAGAAAGTAGGCACATGTGTTCCCTTCTCTAAATATATGACTAACATTCACCACTGCCACCTCCCTACTGAGAGACTAGCACTCCTTCAGAATGGGACTTGGCAGGTGATCAGTAGTTGGCTTACCCCAATAAATCAACGACAGTTACAGAATTCACTTCTAGCTCAACATTTCTCAAACCTGACCTCCTAACAAGATGAAACCCTTCTCTAACACCCTAAAGCTCTGCCATCACCATGGAGCAGATGCCTACATTCATAGAAAACCTAGCAATCGAATCGTGTCTATCATTTCTCAAAATACCTCCAACAGCAGCGTAACAAGTAGCTTGGGTGACAGAACCATCTGTGTTGAGCTTAACATTTCCCCCTTGGAGTTTCCCACCTAATCCACACCTCACTTATACCTCCCTTATCTTTTTCTTCTTCCCGACATTCTTAATTTATTGGCTCAAGTTGATGGCCCACCTAGCCAATTACAAGGCCTGCATTCTCTCCTTTTGAAGACCCACTTGTACCTAATCTTCCAAATAACCCAAATCACAGCTATGAATTTATCCTTATCCCAGTGGAAAGGACCAAAGCTTAACCCTTTAGCACCATGCTTCAACCAGGTGGCTAAGTCGTCAAACTAGAAGTTGTGATCATACTTTACTCCAGGAAGCACCAGACTCTAGACTTTCTTGACTAAAGAATAATCTCTAAGGCAATAAATTGTGAATTCCTCCATTCGTTTGCACCTAGGATAGCTAACTTCTTTTGAGAAATGTCTCTTTGTCCTCTCTACATTTGTCATGATTCGATTCTTAGCGGCTAGCCACAAGAAAAAGTTAACTCTTTTAGGACCATTTTCTTTCCAAACCCACGACCAATAGAACTCATCTGTACTTTTAGTCCAATGGAACTCATTAAGGTAGACATACTCCTGTACTTTTTATTTGGTCCATAATCTCAGCTAGCAGGCAATTTTTTAGAACATCCAATTTCTAGGATTTTCGATCATCTATGAACTGAATGACTTTTGTGTCCAGGAAATGGTAAGGCACTAGGGGTAGCCTATGATTCAGTAGCCCCGACACAAACATCCATCCAGAAGTTGATTGACCTCCCATCACCCACTTTCCATCTCATACCCTTAATAATGACTTCTCTGTTCTTAAGAATACCCCTCCATACTCCTGAGGTTCCTGGTTTCAACTACAATTCAGGAAGTTTCCTTTGAGGTATTTGCTTCTAAAGATTTCACACCAAAGCCCTTTATCGCCTCTTAAGAGTTTCCATCCAAGTTTAGCCATTAGAGCAAGATTAGAGTCTCTCGCCCTCCTTAAACCTAGCCCCCTTGCTTCCTTAACTTGTAAACATTATCCCAGCTTACCATGTGAGCTTTCTTCCGATCTTCGAACCATCCCTAAAGGAAATCCCTATTATGCTGGTCATGTTTTTTGTAAATAGTCTTTGGGATCCAAGTTGATTACATGATATAAATGGGAATGACAGCATTGACTAATTGAATCAGCACCCTTCTTCTAACTGTACTAAGAAGTTTGGCTTTCCACCCACCTAACCTAGTCTGGACCTTCTCAATAATATGCCTATAGGTATACTTGTTTGCCTGGATGATAGGGCCCCCAAGGTACTTTACTAGATCAGAGGTAAGGGAAAACTTACAAATAGTTGCCAAAGAATCTTTTAGGGACCATGGAGCTTTGGGGAAAACCTATAGCTTAGACTTGCTAGGATTAATGTACAGCCCACTCTCGATTGAAAACTCTCTCAAACACTCTAAGATATGGCTCAGATTTAGGTGGTCTGCTTTAGCAAAGAGAAGAAGGTCATCTGTAAAGAAGGTATAAGAGATAGTAGGCCCTCTTCTACAGACTTTGACCGTGTTCCAAGCTCCTCTTCTAACTTTATTTTGGATCATATAGGAGAGGCACTCTATGACTAGGATATAAAGATTAGGGAAGAGGGGGTCCCCCTGGCTCAACCCTTGACCAGGTTTAAAAGGCGGGAGGACCTCTCCATTCTAGAGAGGGAAATGTTGCCTGCAGAGACTATAAACATTATTAACATGTCAAGACTATGGGGAAAATTGAAATCTAGTAACACTCAAACCAAGTAATTCCAGTTAACAATATCATACGCCTTTCTCAAGTTCACTTTGAGAATCATAAAATGTCTTCTACTATTAGACTTCGTTAAGGAGTGGATGATTTCTTGAGTAATGAGAATATTGTCCAGCGATCCTCTGCCTGGCAGGAAACTGCATTGCTGACTTCCCACCAAATCATTAAGCATGGGTCTTAACCTTTTTACTATTATACTTTGTAAGAGGTATTGATAAGGCTAATTGGCTTGAAGTCTGACATACCTTCTTGAGTTGCTTGCTTAGGGATTAAGATAATTAGAGCATTGGCTAGGTCCGGCTAAAAGAACCCATCTCTAAGAGCACCATTACATAATTGACAAGAGTGGGGTTCACAATATCCTAGTGTCTCTGAAGGAAAATAGCATGAAGGCCACCTGAGCCGGGGCCTTAAACCCCTTTATAGAGTAAACGGTGGTCTTAACCTCATCATCACTTACCAACTTGGTAAGAGCAGCATGGTCCTCTTCTCTAATTTTTCTTTGCCACTTAAGATATTTAACACTGGGAGCAGAGACATCCCGACCTGCAAAGAGCTCAAAAAAAAATTTTGTGGCAGCAGACTTCAGCACCTCTTGATCGTAGCACCAAGTTCCTTTGAACTTCAGAGTAGCAATTCTATTGGAATTTCTTCTCATTTTGGTTTGTAGGTGATAAAACTTGGTGTTCCTTGCGTTATCCACTCCGCTCTAGACTTCTAGTGTCAAATCATTTCTTACTATTAAAGAGTCAGGTGATAATCCCTTAGAAACTTTTATTCTAGGTTATTCAGAAAGGAGGAGTGAGGGTATGCTGCCAACTTTTGAATCCCTTTTATTTTCCTCTTTAGATCTCTTTTCCTCTTGAAAATGTTCCTAAAGACTACCTTATTCTAGCTTTTAACCTCCTTGTTAGCTTGACTAATGGCTTTTAATCTTCTTGTTAGCTTGACTGATGGCTTTTAATCTTCTCGTTAGCTTCACTGATGGCTTGAATAAGGCAGTAATTTCTTAGGGCCTAGGCCTCTTCAAAGGTCTTCTTAAAGTTAGGATGCGTGAGCTAGGTTGCCACCCATAGAAAAGGTTTCTTCTCTCTATTGGGAGGGGAGGACAAACTTATGGAAAGGAGAATGGGGTAGTGGTCACGATGCAACCTAGCCAAATTTAAAACTCTCATCTTTGGGAAAGCAAGAATGGCCTACTGATTAGCTAACATTCTATTTAATTTCTGTTGTAGAACGACCTTCCCTCTATGAGTTTTAGTCCATGTAATTTTGGGACCTAAGACATCTAAACTCTCTAGACTATAGCTACTCCACCACCTTCTTACCCTTTGATATCTATTCCAAGCCTTAGCCTTCCCATTGCTAGTGTCTTCTGTGCCACTAATATTATTAAGGTCTCCCATCACAAATCAAGGAGATTGGATACTGTTAGCCATTTGTGACAGCTTCCCCCAGAATAATTCTTTTGCCTGAGCATTTGGTTGAACGTAAGCAAAGGTGGTGAGCCAGAAGCCAGTCCCTTTCTTGATTTCACATGAATCATTTAATTAGAATAAGAGATGATCTCTAGATCAATTCTTTCAAAATTCCAATTGAGCTAAAGACCTCCTTTGAAGCCATTAGGTGGAACAATAAATTCACTTGCCCAACCCATGCTCTTCAAAAAAAAGTTGGACACTTACTTATTCTGGTTTCAAGTAAACACAGGACATCAAGATCATTAACTCTTACAACTCCTTGTAGGCCTTTCTAAGCCTGGCATTACCACCCCTCTACAATTCCACACCATTAACTTGGCTTTCATCATAACTACAGCTACAGAAAGAGGAGGTTACGAGTTCACAATTCCATATTGGAGTGATCCCTGTTCATCTCATATAGGTCACTGGAGTTATACTGTCCGTCACTCCATTGAGTTAAACTCACAATGGGCATAGTATCCATTAGAACTAGAGGTCTACTATTATTTGAACTAAGATATGCTAATAAATGTGGAAAGTTTGAAATAAGGTGGACTGGAGGAAGTGAAGAAGGGTTCCCCTAACCTGGGTCCAAGGAGTACTTCCAAGAATCTATATTAGGGATGCATGGGTCCAACTCCATCTCTCGACCTTGCTTATTGCTTGCACAACTAAGCCCAGCTTCCATCTCTTTTGCCTCCCCATGATTATCTTGGCCCACTACTCTTAACTTCTCATAGCCAAGTTCCCCACCTGCACTAAGGCTCGGTCTTCCTTCCCTTTGCTCTTATCTTCTTGAAGTCTTTGCTTCTCTTATCTCTCTAGAGTAACCTCAAAGTCATGTGAAGTAACTTTCAATGACACATTTTTCCTCTTTTATTCTCTCTCTGACATGAAGCTTTTCCCTTTCTTGAGTCTAGCCTAAATACCCCCTTTTCTATCATTGATTCTTCCTAAGATTGCCTCTTTCAATGACTCGACAATATCTTGATCTGTCCTCCCTACCTCTGACATCTCATTGACCCAATTAAGGCTTGCAAATCTATTTTGTCTTATTATTTTTCCCTTCCTTGCTCCAAGAATTGCTAGATTTGGTATGCTTTGGCTTTTAAGAAACTAGAATCCAAGGTCCTAAAGTCTCCTCCATCTTCACCATGGCCAAAGCTTCCTTTTCCCCTCCAGCGTGCTGGATCGATTCCGATGTCTTCTGGTCTTATTCTTTGGAACACTCCTTTGTGTAACCTATCCTCCCACAGCTGAAACAAATGATGTGGATCCCCTCATATTCGATTTTCTGAACTCTCCAACCAATCTTTACTTTAGGAATCAATGGCTTCTCTAGTTCCACTTCAACACAAACTCTAGCATACTTACCTATCAAAGCATTGGTCATGTTTGTGTCAACCTTAATTGGACTCCCCACCAGCCTTCCGACTTCCAGTAGCAGACCCTCATTGAAAAGTTAGATAGGGAGTTATGGGAGTTTGATCCATACTGTCGTCCTTTCAATCTTCATAGCTGCCGGCGAAAACCAATGCCTCCATTTTTGGACCATTAATGATCGTGGGTCTTCCATGATCCATCTAATAAAACTCAATTGTAGTCTTATTGGTGGTCGAATTTCATTAGCAGGAACCCCTCCCCCAAATCATGGAGTTCTATGTTACCCTTTGGTCTCCACATTAAGTTAACTTTGATAAGCATTAATTGATAATCTATGTTTCTCCCCTGTAATTTTATGACAAGGGATTTCCTTCATGGCCTCCACATATTCTTTAATTCTTCGGTCGGAATGGATAATGTGGGCAGCAGGCAATTTAAGTCCTCCAATTCCACCTCCCCCTCAAGCCATGCTTCCTCCTCTGATTCTAGGTTAGTTTCACTCTCCTCTTCTATCCATTTACTCCTATGTGTTTCTCCTAATAACATCTCCTTAAAGGAAAGTCTTTTGGACCCCTGATCATCTGAGTTGTGGTTTATGGGCTTCACTTTCTTTTTGCTCCTTCGGAGGTGATCCTCCTTTTTAATGGAGATAGCTTGATCGAAAGCTTCCATTTCGACATGTTCATTTTCTCGTTTGCTCATTTTTAGAATGTAGGATATTGGAAAAAGGCAGGGATTGAGTTTTTTTGAGTGTATAAGGAGGAGACTTTGGGTGCTTTAAACATAAAGACTGACGACATTTTGAATGATGTGCGTCTAATATGGTATTAGCCTCAAGGAAACCAAGTTTTCTCGTTTTTAAATCTAACCCACAATAAGAAATAAAGGTAGGGTGAATTCCTTTGTGGGTAAAGCAGAATAGGAGGATAAGCTACTGTAATGTCGATCCACTGGTCCCAGTTTTGGTCCATTTTTAAGGGTATATCTTCCAAGTTAAGATGTGCAATGAAGAAATACAATAACCCTGCTAAAGTTTGTTGGTCCTTGTGATAATCAAGAAGGGGGTTGAATTGATTGTCTTTGATTGGTTTTAAGATTTGAGAGTGAGCGAAGACGGCAGTGAGAGTGTGAGTGAGAGCGAGAGGGCGAGTGTGAGCGACAAAGTGAGAAAGTGAGTGAGGTGAGAGTGTGAGTGAAGATTTTAGGGACGATAACAATTCACCCCCACCGTGCCCTATTGGGGGCGAAAAAATTTCGTCCCAAATTTAGGGGCAAACCACCCCTTTTTTCCGCAAATTTAGGACGAAAAATTAATTGTCGCTAATTGGGGGGCGAGAATAAAATTCGGCCCCCCCCAATTTTGGGACGAAAAAAACTTCGTCCCCGACTCAGGGGACAAAAATAAAAATTAAAAAAAAATTTAAATCAGATAGCTTTTTTATTTTTAAAAATAAAAATAAAAATAAAAATAATTTACAATAAGTGGTATGATATTCCAAGTTTTCAATCTATCACGCGAACTAATATAAGTAAAACTATAAATATTTTTTGGTGGAGAAAGATTTGATATTTGGCATTGTTATAAAGATTATAAATATTTTTCGATCAAAATTATAAAATCGTTATATTTATGGGATGGTGTAGGAGCATACTTACCTAAAAAGGCTATCACGGTGAATCATACTTTAATTTTAATAACCCTTCACGTTTAAATATGACACAATTTGATTATTGTACGGCAATGGAAAATAAATTTTTTAGAACTTTACAAATTATGTGGAGTTTACTTTCAAATATCTTCTTATTTTTTGATTTATAAATTTATATTTTTTTTATAAAATTAGATTAAACTTCAAATTTTTTTTAAAACTTTAAATAACAAAAATTAGAAGTGGAAATCAACTCTTCATTTAGCTTGAAGCACAGGTTAATAGGGAAATTATATAGAAATCAAACGCATGCTATGGTGGTTGTATAATTCATAACAAACCTTCTTACTTTCATTGATATAGATTCGACCACTCTGTAACATATATATTAAAAAGAATTCCTAAATCATTAAAAAATCGTGAACAATTATGAAAATTTTTTCATTTTTTTTTTATGCAAAATTAAAACAGAGGGGAATGTTAATTTAATGACGTGCATGGTTCATCCAATGAAGATATCCCCAACCTCCCATTTGTTTGTGAAGTATACGCGAAAAAATTTTTACCAAAATTGAATGGGGGGGAAAAAAATTCAATCAATTGAAGTTTAAAAATTCGCTCTTGACAATTTTTAGTATTGACAAATTGCAAGAAATTCATCACGGGGAAGAAGAACAAAACCGATCACGAAAAAAACCCTTAAATTAGGACGAATGGACAAATTTCTGGAAATTTGGGAAGAAACATAATTTATTTGTCCCCAAATTTAGAGCGTTCGAAATTTAGCAACAATTTATTATTTCGTCAAATTTTCAATTTTACATTAAAAAATTTTCGCACAAATTTGCAACGAAATTTGAACGAAAATATTTTTTGTTGCTAAATTTGACGAATACTTTTTTGTTTCTAAATAGTGGGCTAATGCCAATTTATTTTTCGCTAAATTTGTTACGATTTGCGACAAATATTTTTCGTGCGAAAATTTCGCCGCAAATTCTTTTTTTTAGCACCCCCTGGCTGACTTGCTCTTTATGTTCACGTATTTTTCACCTTTCCATCCAAAAAGGACTGCCCCGCAGGCACCAGTTTATGATCAAGATAAGGGGTTGCATTTATCTAGTTACCATCATCAAATGGTAGTAAGCAAGATAGCTGTATTGCTAATTGACAGGTGCATGACCTATACTTGAATGTACTCAATGCATTTACTCAATTTTTGTGGCAAATGGATTACATTCCTTGCATTATGGCCAGGGGCGGCGCCGGAAAATTTTTCTTCTTGGAGGGACCATAAAGTAATAATTAATAAAAATTATAAAATAAAAATATATTAAAAATTCATATTATTCTAATTAAAAATAGAAAAAATATTAAACAAATTAAATAATTTATGAAAGTTGTACTTTACGCTTTTGAGAAAATTGCTCTTGAGAAGGGAAAAAATATGATTTTCTAATATTGTGTTATTATTTGAATCATCGATAATTTTTTTCTTAAAAATATTGATTGTCTTTTCTCTCGTAACTGAATCTAAACAAGAAAAGAAAAAAACTGAAATCTATCGGAGAAAAAAAGTTGAGAGAAAAATTTAAGTGAAAGAAATATTCTATATTTTTATTAAATTAGGATTAAATTTTTGTTGAAAAGAGGGTCACAATGTATGGATTCCAATCCCTAACTTCAACGATGGATAATATTCTCTAATTATTGGGTTTACTAGAAATTAGAGATTATCACAATAATTTAATATAACCGATAAAATATTTAATATATTTAAATCATACACACAAAATATTGATGGTTTTAAATTATAAGACAGCTAAATATTATACGGTAGGTAATGATTTTGATAAGAAATTATAGAGATGAGAAGAATATAATATACAATAGGTAAAAATTTTGATAAGAATGTCAGTTGCTTACAACGTCAACATGGAAAAGAGGAAAAATTTTGTATAAGAGTGTGTTGATTTAGATTTTCAAGGGATATTTAAAAAATATTTGTTTGCTATTATCACTGATTATTAATTATATCATTATAGTAGCCAGCCTTTTTTGTTTTTCCTTTTTTGGAGACAATTGATTTATAAATACATAAAATAAAAATATCATTTTTAAAAAGATAAAAAATAATAATATATTATTTAAAATTGTATATCATATATATATTTTAAATTTTAGGGTATCCTGTTCAGACCCCACAAAATCCAAATATCAAATATAATATTATTTTAAAATTTTAAAATATAAAAATTTTATTATTTTAGATATGGAGGGGATTACAACTTTTTTTGGGAGCCAAAAAACTTAGAAATTAAAATTTTAATCCTGACAAAAAAAAATTTAAAACTTGGAGGATCTAGGAAAGAATTTCAAAAATCTTGGGGGCCCATGCCCCCCATATTTCGATTAAGTCGGATCAAACCGAAGATCCAGGTTTTTCACAAACTCTCAAAACCAATCAAAATCCTGATTGGACTTATCGGATAGATTTTAAAGTACAAAATAAAAGTGAAAAAATTGTGCTTATCCATGCTCGAATCCACGACCAGAATGAATATATCAATAGCCTTTTTCACCATGCCACATGTATGAGTTATGTAAATGTCATATAATTTTATGTTTATTTATTATTTCATGATGACGTTATCCGGATTTTTGATTCGATTTGATCGGGTCAATCTAATGATCCATTAATCCCTTGATATGACCGGTTCGTACTCCGGTCTGAATTTCAAAACACCGATGATAATAGAAGCTAAACATGGGTATGACCTCCCTAGTTCAAAGGAAGAAAGTAAAAAGCATCAAAATCGCTAGTCAACATTTTTTTTTTTCATTTTTTTGGTGGTTTTTTTTTTTTTTTTGGGGGGAGGGGAATGGATGCTGCAGGCCTATTGCATTTGTGCAAGTGGCACCATTTCTGTGGCAAATTAGGAATACCCAAGGGCTAGTTTTAGCTGCAACTTTAATGTTCCTATTACTCACATCAGTCACGTGCAGTATGCTTTCTTACTCGAGCGCTAACTCTTATTACTCAACTTTAATGCAGTATGCTTCCACCTTCTGGTTTTTACCAAGTTAGGAGGGTTTGAAGCAAAAGCATGTCTATGTTATCTACAAAGTTTTGGATCTTTCATCTAATTGAGACCGATTTTGAACCATTGAAACCGTTTTGGCATTTGTAAAGCAATTTCACATTCACTAGCTTTTGTTCTCACATCATGAAACTGCTGGCAGTGGTGTTTTCGGAGATGTCATTAAGCAATCGCCGAGGGGAAAGGCATTCATATCAAATATTTCATGTGTTAATTTTCCTTCACAATATGGTTACTACTTGCTAATGGAAAGATTGCTTGACGAGCTGTGCTAATATTACTATCTCAGCTCATGTTTTGACGAAGTGATGCCAAAAGCGAAAGCAGCGCCACTTTTTCTGAGTTTCATAGGGGCAACTGGCAAGAGCAAGCACATTGCTCTTGGTCTTGTCATCCAAACCTAAAATGCTCTTACCTTGGGGAGAGACTGAAGGTGGCAAGGCAAGTGGATATTTTATTGAGAAATGAGAGAGACCAAAAATGGGGACTTTTTTGGAAACTGAGCAAATTTTGCCTGCACGCAGCAAATAAAAGCATCATATGCATGTTCACCTGCCTCGTGCTTAATAAAAGTTTGAGAGTTGAGAATGTAGCATCATTTTTTGTCTTTTGAAAAAAAAAAAGGTTTTTGTTTTTGTTTTTTGTTTTTTGTTTTTTGTTTTTTTTTTTTGGGGGGGAATTCTTTGCTCTGCTGGCTTTCTTCTTCATCCCTTGTAGACTTTCTCTGCTCTGGTTTTTATTCTCTCAAAGAAGGCATGATTCTGCTTTTTTTTTCTTTCAATAAAACTTTTGTTCTCCTTGCTAAACGATTTACAAGGTAAAGGCTTTGGTCTGTTACTTCTGGACAATACCAAGAAAGGCACAAGATGAAAGATTACTCCTTTTCCCCATATATTAGCTAGTCTGCCCTATAGTTATCTGCACTTGTTAGCAGATTCTACTGTGAGCTTCAAAATTGGACGGTGGTAGCCATTAACTCTTTGGTTTGAGTTCTTAAGATTTATGATTAAGCACAAGCAGGAACTCTCCTGTCACTTTGCAAGGTACTGTTTAGTTAATGATATCATTAGTTTAATTAGGGACTCATGTGGGGTTGTTGATCCCATTAGCAGTTGGGGATTCCCTCGGGCCAATGACCTACTGGAGCATATGGCTGGTTGAGATTACTCGGATACAGCTCATGATCTCTTCCCAATTTCACATGTTAGTTAGAATTAGAAACCTAGTCTGAATTCTTAACACGCCTAAATAGTCTCTTTCAACTTCCATTGATCAGGAGAATTATGTCCTGGTATGGTATTTGAACAAAAGGGTTTGCGGTGATAAGACATTGAAAATTGAAATGCAATTAAAGCCCGTGGCTGTGCCTATGCATCTTCACTGCACTCCGGTAGAAATATTAAAAAGGACCTGAAAGGAAACAAAGAGAAGAAATTTAAATAAAGTTCATTATTTATAACATAACGTCATGGGTGGTATAATATAATAAATGACTGGGAGTGCTTTTCCGACAACATCATGCAATGCCCCTAATACATAAATTCATTTCTGCACCAAAACACTTTTAAAAAATAAATAAATAAAAAGATCAAAATTTTTGAAAGGGAGCATGAGATTCTTGGGAACCACATCAGTGATCAGACACTTTAAGTTACTTTTGACTTCCGTAATCCATAAATCTTTTTTTTTTTTTAATATTAATCGAAACTGCAGTGCAGCTATCATTGAGCAGAGTACCCAGAGCCATACTTTTTGTCCGGGCTAATAAATCTATTTATTATATTTTTAGATTAAAATTTTGATGACTATTAGAATTTGAGTGTTGGGTATCCGGTTGCTACTCATTTGATATTCCCCTCATACTCTATTATTTACATATAGTGAATTTTTCTTACTCGCTTGTACTTTTTTTCCTATTTGTAGTTTTTCATGTAAACGTTTGTGATTTTCTCTATAATTTTTCTTAATTATTTTTTAACAAACTAGTATCAAAATAACGTTGATTGTTTTTCCGATAATGACAATGATGAAATATGATATTTCGCTTTTGGATTGCAACACCAGATTCTTACTATGACAAGTAAAGATACACGATGTGCTTGTGCAAATGGATATAGACGGTGCTGCTTGATAGGGTTTGATAAAATGCCCGCATTGTGGTAACCGGAGTAAAAACAACATTAAGGATAGAAAAGCTCTCTCATAAATAGATCTACATTTATCGAATTAAATTCTGCAAAATGTTTTAAAAGAGAAATTGCCTAGAACTCTTGTACATGTCGAAAAGTCTAACCAACTAGTTGGATCTGAAGTGGCGATTGTACTCTCATCACATGTTTGAAGGTAAGTTTTTACAAGATCGCTTAATCGTTTTTAAAGAAATTATCTCTGATTTAGAGACTATAGGGGTTAAATGCGAAGAAAATGATTAGTGTTGATTTTGTTTAATTCGCTGCCTTCATCATATGCTGCATTTAGTGATACTATTCTATATAGTTGTAATACTTTAATTTTGTTATGAAGTATATGATGCATTATACTCTAGAGAAAATCAAACAACTTGTGGTTAGTTTTGAGACTCAGGGAGAAGGTCTAATTGCTTGAATTCTAGAGATTATGTGAAATCTAGGGACAAAGATAAAATATATAATTATTGCAAGAAAAAAAGCCACATCAAATCTGAATGCTATAAGTTGCAGAGAAAGAATAAGAAATCTATCTCAAACCAGAAGGAAAAGCAGCCGAAGAACTCAAGTGAAGCTAGTGTAGGAGCACGCAACAATCGTCACGTTGTCTTGGTATACGGACAGAATCCTCTTATATACTGGGATTTCGCAATACTACATTACTGAATAATAAATCTTCTAATACACAAATCCATACAAAGGATCCATCTGGTCCATCCCTGTACACACAAGTATGCGTCGACACACATTTGAGAAGAGGGTTCCTGTACACACATGCATGCAGTGTAGTCATCCCAGCCATTCCAGAAATCTCAATACAAATAAAGTATTCAAAATAAAAGAAGTTCCAAATCATAGTCGCAAAATTTTACTAATACTTGTTTAAAGAAAACAAACCAACATCAGTAAAGTTCAAACGGTATGAAATGTACAGAACTTCATAACACCGAAAATAAATATCGAAATTCAATATTTCAATCCAAATGTCCCAGTACAAGATAAAACATTTTCAAAAAACAGTTCAATCAAAATAATGAATTCCTAAATCATAATCGTCGGATTTTACCAATACTTGTCGAAGAACTCAACCAGTATCAGTAAAATCTGCACGGTATGAGATGTACAGAACTTCCTTTCTATGGATCTACGATCTACAACTCCCAAAAACCCTACACTACTACATACCTATACAAATCAGCGAAATATCCTTCGCAAGCTCTAACGTCCAGTCTCAGAACTAAGTATTTTTTGAAAAATGTGGAAAGATGGGTGAATATTGGGAATACTCAGTGAGTGGAATGCAATGGCATGATTGGGTCCATAAATAAGGGGTGAATGTGGGGCAGTTAAGGCATATCTCATAAACAACACTTTATATATGTAAAAACATTTCAAAAATCCAAACAATTAGCAAAACATGCATCCACATCAATCATTCTTTCAGAAAATCATGGAGTCCCATCGAAAACACCTCTATCTTAGGTTTGGTCGAACTCAAACGAAAGCTCGCCAAGAGTTTTTCAATTCAATGTTTCAAAACATACCCCATTCCTTAGCGTTGGCTCGTATCTTACCGGGGTGCAAACCAGATATAGTACGACTTCGGCAGATGGAGGGACATCTAACTCCCCCGCACATCCAACCCCAACCACGCTATCCCGTCGGATCACTCCGTGGTGGGAATGACTATAGTCATTAACTACTAATACCCTTCTTTTCTCAAACAATTTATTTCACAAATCATGTGCTATTATTTCCAACAAATAATCATAAATTTTATGTCATAGCAATTCATAAAGCAACTTCAAATAACATACGGCACACATGCATTCATAAATACAATGAATTCATTCATACTTCACAATCCAGTTCAGACATCCTACGATCGCAAAATAATTTATATAAAGTATGTAAAAATCTTTCAAAATCATTTATAAAACAAATTTTAAAACAAATTATTTATTTAAAAACACAATGAACCATCCACTCACCTCTAGAGAGGGTATTCATTCTTAATTTATCAATCTAATCTGAATTGATTCCTTTTAAGTCTCCAAAAGGTTAACCTAGACCAATCATCACAATTATCATCAAATAAAATCTCATTAAAAGGTTTTCAAATTTTTCCTAATTTAATATAGCCTCAATTTACATATCCACAAATTTTAGACTCTCATTTCATTAATCTAAGATTATTTGTCTCTCCAATGAATTTTAATTCCCAATATTTCTAAACTTACCCAAATTTTTTCCAAATTTACATAACCATAACATTTTTTATGCATATTTTAAATTAAACTTTAAGGAAAACTATTCTAATCAACCCAACAAGATCCTATTATCCTCTAACATGCTTCTTTCGTATTAGGCAGTCTAGTTCATATAAAATTCTAGACTTAACCATAATAATCACATATAGAATTTAAAAAAATGTATTCTATTCAAATCCAACATACATTCTAGATATATAGAAGACTTCTCACCCTAAATTAACCCTAAATTCATTCAATTATCAAAGGGATTAGAATTTTTCTCACCTAGGATTTCTCGGTTCACAGTCCTAACTTTTGTGTACCGTTCGATTTAGTTCAGAACCTGCAATGCTTCCAAATTGAAGCAAATTTTAGCAATTAAACCTAATTACTAAGAAAATTCGAAACTCTAGAGTTAGGATTAGGAACCAGTCCTTACCTGCACAGAGAGGGAATTGCAGTCTTGGCCTAGGGTTTTTTGAAGGTCCAATTGGGCTCCGGTTTGGGATGGGCTGCAGAAGGGAAGTGCTCACAGTGAACACTGCATGAGCGAACAAAGGAGGAAGAGAAAGAACTGTTTGCGCGCGAGGGAGAAATGGAAAGAGAGAGCTCTATTTGCGCGTGGAAGAGAGAGAAATAGAGAGAGAAGGAGGAGGGTGGCCGTGTGTGGCAGGGCTCGCCGGTGAGTGAGGGAGACACGGCAGAGGGAGGCGGAGAGTGAGAAATAGAGAGAGGGAGCGACGAGTGAGAGGGAGAGAGAGCGAGTGCGAGAGAGAGAGACGGGAGGAAGAGAGAGATTAGAGCTTCTTGCCCTAATCGAATTTGGGGGAGGAAGGGAGTGCAGCGTTTTGACCCAAAACGCTATGCTTCCTTCCTTTTTTTATTTTTTTATATATAAATAAATTTATAAATAAATAAATATTTATATATATATATATGTTTTCAAGCCCACATTTCACTAAATTTTAAATTTCATAAAATTTGGATTCACTACGAATCGCGAACACGATATTTTATATATATATACCCAAAATTTCAATTTAATAACCCAAAATCGAAAATCAATATAATTTAAAATTTTCTATTATATTATAAAGATATTTATAAAATTTCTAATATCGATTTTTCGGTATTACATAAAGAACTCCTAGTCATCTCTAATTGTGACTCCATACCTAATGAAGATTCAATTCCTGACTCAGTTTGTACCTTTCATGTGTATCAATCGGGACTGGTTTTCAACATATGAAAGTGTGTTTACGGGTTCTGTTTTGAAAGAAGATAATGTATCTTGTAAGATAGCCGATATTGGAACAGTCAGAATCGGAATGTTTGATAGGGTTTTAAGGACACTTGATAATGTGAAACATGTCCCATAATTGAAGAGGAATCTTATATCTTTTAATACCATTGACTCAAATAGGTACAGTTACACCAGTGAAGGTGGAATTTTTAATGTGAGCAAAAGTGCCCTTATTGTGATCAAAGGGTAGAGAAAGTCTGCCAAACTATTTGTCTTGCAGGGTTCCACAGTTACATGTGATGCAGTTGTTTCCAGTTCTTTTCAGGTGATGATATTTCAGGGCTATGGCATATGCATCTAGGTATGAGTGAAAACGGAAGGGCTGAATCGAGCGGGAGATGAATTATGCATAATATTAGTAAATTGGAGTTTTGTGAGCATTGCGTCATTGAAAAGCAAAAGAAAATCAAATTTGTCAAAGGCATACACAACACAAAGGGAATACTTGACTACATATATTTTGATCTCTATAGGGTCCACTAGGGTGCCTTCTAAGGGATGTGCTAATTATATGATAACTATTATTTATGACCAATTCAAAAAAGTTTGGGTATTCTTTCTAAAACAAAAGAGTGATGTATTTACAAAATTTAAAAATTGGAAGACTATGATTAGGAAGTAGATAGGAAGGCAAATAGAACATTTAGTGCATCGATAATAGTTTAAAGTTTTGTTTTGATCAGTTTAATGCACTCTGTAAGTTAGAAGGAATTATGAGGCACTTCACAATTCGCCAAATTTCATAGCAAAATAGTGTGGCAGAATGGATGAATAGGACTTTGATGAAGAAGGTGCGTTATATGCTTTCCAATGTTGACTTACCTAAATCTTTTTGGGCTGAGGCTACTTTTACGAATTGTTTCTTCGTTAATCGTTCTCCTTCATCTAATATTAACAAAATACTCCATTATAGGTATGTTTGGGTACACTTACTAATTAATCTGATTTAAAGATATTTGGTTGTCCTCCTTATGTTCATGTTGATAACGGAAAATTGGAATCTAGATCTATGCAATGTATCTCTCTTGGTTTCAAGTCCGATGTTACTAAATTATAGTATTCAGAAGCTAAGAAAGTCATAGTTAGCAAAGATGATATTTTTGATAAGAATCTTGTACTTCATAAGATATCTTTTAGAGTAATATCAAGCACGTACGTGGAGTTTGAGATTGGGTCAAAGTTTACTCCATTGTCTTGATCTCAGTCTGGGTTAGAAATACATAATGCTACTATTTCTTCATCACCAACAGTAGCATTACAGTATTCTATTGCTAAAGATAGATCTCGGAGAGATATTAAACATCCTCAGAGATATACCGAGGTTGATTTGGTTGCTAATGTGTTGAATGTAACAGAAAACATTAATTCAAGTTTGGAGCGTTTTGGTTATTTAGGGGCACTCAGTTATAATAATTCTAGCATATGGATGATTGCTGTGTAGGAGATGGAATTACTAATGACATATGGGATTTGGTAAGACTGCCTAAAGATAAGAAAGCAGTATGCTGCAAACGGGTGTTTAAAAGGAAGGAGGAATACCAAAATTTGAAGAAACCAGGTACAAGACAAGGTTAGTTGCAAATCTTCACAGATGTGTTTTCTCCGATTATATAGCACAGTAATATTTGAGTTTTACTTGGTATTGTTGTTGTTGAATATTTTAGTGACTCAATCACAGCGAAAGTATAAATAATTTTTGAAAAAATAAAATAGATCGGATATAGGGTTACCTCAAGTGTAGAGTCTCCAAAACAATCGATCTATATGTCCCTCGATCAGATCTCGCGGTCGGCTTGGTAATCACGATATTAATCGAATCACCACTGCAATATTACAACTCCGTAATCCTCAGTTCGGCGATCGTTACGACGAAAAAAATTCCTTACACAAAATTTTTCTCAAACCCTCCATTCTCACTCAAGCAATTCACATATTACTCTCATTATTCTCGGCTGTCACAGGAAATCATGAGGGAGAAGTTAATCTCCTAATGTCTAATGTAACTCTTGGTTTTTGCAGAGAGAGAGAGAGAGTGAGAGTTATTAGGTGTAAGTGGTATAATGGGAGTTATGGGAAGTTATCCCATAACTTCCTCAAACGCCCCACGATGGGCATAAAAAGCAAATATCTCATACTTGTACACGAGGGTATTTTACGTCTATCACAAGATCACAACTCATGTAATATTTCTTACATCATCCTACTGGACTTTCATGTAGGATTGAGCGTCGTGCGACCGGCGAGTACACCTGCAAACAAAGACCTCTCGATACACCTGTTAGAATGATAGAAAAGCCATCGTTAGTATCAAAAGAACTCGCTGCACCCCAGATCCAAGACTAATTACATCCATTGAGCTACTTTCCTCATCAAAAGTAATCCCCAATAAACGCTCGACTGTGTATCTACTATTATACTTACATTCCAATATGGATAAGCATAATAGGCATGCCGGTGAATACAAGACAATGATGTAATGTCAATTGATCTTCCTTTTGTCAAACTCAAATCTATTAGTCTCAATTCAGCTACTTTCCTAGACCTGTCCCTCAGAACTCAATTTATCTTCCGGACTATCGGTAAACAGACTAAAGTAGCAACACTGAGCCAAAACTTTTAGAAACAGCTGAAAGTGATAAGGGTATAAGAGATCTTACCCAATGAATCTCGGGTCTCATACAGTGGAAACGAGGATCTAAATAATATCAATGCCTTAAATAATGCTTCCACTATCCCTGGTCGTCATATCACACGCAATATGAAACGCGTACCACAGTGTTATTCTCTCATCTCTCAAAGGGCATATGTCATATTTCTCTAATACTGTGCAGGTATGGGACTCAGTCTACACATAAGATTTTATCCAGAGATCTCAGAGAGAGTATCTTAGAGACAATATCACTAGTCACAGGTGATATCTGAGATTTCAAACGTGGTTACTTACAGGCAACATGGATGTGGGTACGTCCATGCCGGTCATATCGCATATGGCCTCATCCTGAACATATATCAGGGCGACTTATATTCTAATAGGGTCACTCTCAAAGCCTTTTACAACTAGAAACCGTCTCATCTCCGTTCACTCAGAGTTATAGATGGTCATTCGTGTAAGAGAATCGACCACGCCTGCCTAACATATTATTTATCACAACATATCACAAAATATATGACAATAAAATAGTGCAACAAATAAGTGACTCAATCATGTACACATGTCACAAAATAATCAAAAGAACGTAAAAAGGTATACGCGACGATCCTCCTCGATCATCACGAAGCTGTGAGATATCACCTCATCGTGAAATCTCAAATGCCACTGCCTGGATTGATGATTAAGGTCGTATGTCAACTTCCGAAGTTAACAGACCTTATCATCCAGATCTACAAAAATAAAGTCAGATGGTCGTTCCTTATAGATCTTCTCATCCAAAACTCATACTCAGGAGAACAGTCTCAACGTTCATCTGGTCTCACTCTAGATCCATATCATATCCACAACAATTATTAAAAGTAAATGGATCGAGATAATCTCGCCCTCAGTCTGAGTAACCCCTGGTTATCAGACGGGTCTTATACCTCTACACCGATTAATCGGCATTTTCTTGATGTTGAGAACCTACATGTTCCGAACGACCCTACTACCCTCAGGCAAATCAACTAGATCCCAGATCTCATTGATTTTCATCAACTCCTTTTACTCATGGCCTTTAATCAATAGTCCTCCACAGAACCCTCAAGAACCTCTAGGACAGTTAAAGGTTTCTCGTTATCTTCAAGAGTCACACTGAGAGCCTCTCCCTCAATTGGGAAGCGACGGCTAGGTATGCGTCCTCGACTACTCTTAAGAGGATGGGAAATCTTTTTACCTTTAGATGGATTGCTCCCACTAGGATCAAGATCCGTAATGGATTATTGGGTCCTGCCACTGGGATCAGCCAACCACTAGGCTCATCCATCTCATAGGAGGTAAAGTTCCAATTGATTTCACCTCTCATAGGGAAATCATTTTCAAGAAACTCATTATCATGAGACTCAATCTCAATAAGAGTATCATCCGTATGCTCATCTTGAACACATTTCCCTCGGAGTGTTCTGAGTGTCTCATAAAGATACATCTGTTTTCTCGCAGGCCTGACTCGCCGTGTAAATACGAGAAATAGTGAACATACGCGACACAACTCCATAATCTCAAATGGCTTAAGGTTAGGCTGCCTCCCTGTCCAAAGCTCATATGGAGTACTAACTGCGAACTTCAATAGAACATGACTGAGGGCGTAGGCTACAACCAATAACGCATCTCCCCAATGGGAAATGAGTAAATTGGCTTGCGCCATCATCGGTCTCACCATCTCAAACAAAGTTCTATTCCTCCTCACAGCTACTCTACTCCATTGAGTAGCAAGGAATAGTCAGTTTCTTGTAATGTCATTCTTGAAATAGAGCTCTTCAAACAAATACTCACACTCTCGATCGGTTTTGAGAGTCTCCACTCCCAAATTTAACTGATTCTCAACCTCGTTAATAATCTCCTGAGGCACCTCAATGACTCTGACTTGCGCGAGATCAGATAGACGTAACCGAAACGTAGGTAATTGTCTATGAACGTAATAGAGTACCCAACACCATTTCAGGTTCTCACGTTCATAAAGCCACAGATGTCGGAGTGAACCGACTGCAATGGAGTCCCAGCTCTCATTGCATTGTTGAATGATTTTCTTGTTAGTTTGCCATTTAGGCAAAACTGGTTAGCGGGCCCTACAGACCACTCACTGCGAACCGGTTTATCCACTCTCACACTAAGAGGATAACAAGAAATACCATTGAAAAAAATCACTTCTAGTGCATTTAGTCCCTCACGACCAAAATAGAACCAATCAAAGAATTATCGTAATAAATGAAAATTATAAAATTTCCAAATTCCAAATTAACAGAGCATATCTTAGGCTGAAATCAAGTTCTGTCGAATATTCGGAACGTAAAGGGCATACAGAGTTTAGCAACATTGTAACTCCAACTTGCAAGTGCTACTCCCTCTGATGTCGACAAACGCTCTGTTTCTCTACGTAAATCCTCTTACTTGAGGACTCATTGGGCGGAACTATATAAGCATGCTCCTATCTTGAGTTACGTGGTCGGTTGCTTCTGTATTTACAATCCACGAAGGAGAGAAAACAGAGAGCAACTCAAACCGCATAAAGAAGAAAGAGTTAATTTCCGCTCGGCAGACTTGTGAGCGAAATGACCAAGTTTACTACGGATGTAACACTACACCTTGGTCGTATCCAACACCTTCTTACTACGTATTATTATTATCGATTTTCTCAGATGTTTTCTTCTTACTTGAATCTCAAGTCTCACAGGAGTCCTTGTTCGACTCCACTGCATAAGGATGACCCAAGTATGACCTACTTGCCTCTAGATGCTCTTACTTGATCTTACTGTGCCTATTTATATTAGTGAAAGTACGAATACTTTCATCGTATGTGGAATAGACTTTCATGATTTCTCATGAATCAGGTGAAGAACTGGATCGTATCCAGCATAAGAAAATATATCTGAAATAGGATCAGTCACATTCCCCAACGCGGCGACCATACTCGACATTTTTATCAAATGTTACATCATCATATAATCAACACTTTTCTTATAAGTTATTAAACTTATAATATAGCATCCGCATCTCAGGATCTGTAAGAGCACCACAATGCTCTTTATAGGGTGAGCCAAACTGATAAAACCATAGGATATTGTTTATAAACTAGGATCACATCATCGTACATGCTACTCAGGAGAATTACCCTAACTTGGCCATCATTCCTTTTCCATGCACGTGATGTCCCCTAATCCCGTCTATCTGAGGTGTGGTATCCTCCTCAGAGTCCACCATTTCATGCCTCAGAATTTTAATTAGAGCTTGCCTTTCAATGATAAATCGAATCTACCGGTGAAAAATCTCGTAATTATCACTATTCGATTTTATCCCCTTACAAAGTTCTAATACGATAATTTTGGAAGCAGTCATAGAGATAATTGTGACTTGTGATACTTATTTTCACATTTTGTATACCCTACGAATCAAAAAGATCCAAATGATTCGAATACAGACCCCAAGATGAGCGTATGAATCAACAGACACCATACACCACAATCCAGGATTACATCTCACCATTCGGACAAGGATTCGGTACACAAAAACCCACTAAAAGTCACTTTTATATCATAGAACCCTCAAAAAATTAGAAAAATCTAATTTTTGGACAGCCTACACGCCGCTGAGAGGGCTCACGCACCGCCAGACCCCCGACGGCGCGTCCCACGCGCTCTCATGCACAAGGGAGGCACTCGAGCACATGCAGGATGCACAGAGCATCAGGCACACTCCTGCACACGCGTGGCCCGCATTCCCTAGTCGGATTCGGACGCGGGTGCGGGTCGGAACCCGGAACCTAGTCCGAATCCCAGGCGCGGGTCGAGGCACGAGTCGGAGGACACGTGTCCGGGTTGTAACCGACCCGGACGACCCCAATTAGTTCACGCGTCTTTCTCGTGCATGAACCTCACGCGCCACATGCCTCGCGCTACACGCGCCTACCTCGCGCGTGCATCTCATGCGCTTGGGAGTTGGGCTTCGTCTTCTTCGCCCGACTCCTCCGCAACCAGTTTTTCCAACCCGATTTCCGGAAATCTCACATCCGGTATCAACAATATAAAATATATATATTAAAATGTAGATCTAACAAAGACAAACCCGGATCTACCAATTTCATGCATTGATTTGACCTAAAACTCATCAAATCTGGGGTTGAAGGTTTCGGTCACTATTCACGGCCGAATGTTTCAACCGGAATTTTCTTGGCCTAAACGTACTCAAAAAATTATGAAAAAATTATTTTCGTATTCTACGGATCATGGATAACACAGTGGCCTTCTCGGATTCACAAAACTTATCCGTGATTCGAACCCAAATTTTATATCTTATATTTTTATACCCAAAAATAAATCCAAAAATTATTTTTAATAATCCAACGTATGCTCTAATACCAATGTTGGATATTTTAGTGACTCAATCACAGTGAAAACATAATAATTTTTGAAAAAATAAAATAGATCAGGTATATGGTTACCTCAAGTGTAGAGTCTCCAAAACAATTGATCCATATATCTCTCGATCGGATCTCGCTGTCAGGATGGTGATCATGATGTTAATCGAATCACCACCGTAATATCATAATTCCGCAATTCTCAGTCTGACGATCGTTATGATGGAAAAAATTCCCTACACGGAATTTTTCTCAAATCCTCCATTCTCACTCAAGCAATTCACATATTGCTCTCATTATTCTCGGATGTCACAGGAAATCATGAGGGAGAAGTTAATCTCCTAATCTCTAATATAACTCTTGGTTTTTGTAGAGAGAGAGGGAGAGTTGGTTTTTGGAGAGAGAGAGGGAGAGTTATTAGGTGTAAGTGGCATAATGGGAGTTATCGGAAGTTATCTCATAACTTCCTCTAATGCCCCATGATGGGCATAAAAAGCTAATAGTTGTTATGCATGATTTTGAGCTTGAGCAATTAGATGTTAGGACAACATTTTTATATAGAGAATTTGACAAAAACATTTACATGCAACAAATTGAGGGTTTTATAGTTTCAGGAAAAGAGAATAATGTGTGCTTGTCAAAAAAGTCTCTCACTCAATCAGACAATGGTACAAGAAGTTTGATCTTTTTAGACCCCCAATGAATTCAAGATAAGTAGCTATAATAACTATGTCTACTTTAAAAGGATAGGCGATGGGCCTTTTGTGTATCTCCTCTTGTATATTGATGAAATATTAATAGCAGCCAAGGACATGAAGTAGATAATAAAGGTCAAAATCTAGTTAAGTGAGGAGTTTGAGATAAAAGATTTGGGAGCAACAAGGGAAATTCTTGGGATGGCGTTTCTGATGGATAGGCAGACAGACTCATTTCAGACTTTCAACTTTTTTATCTTCAGAGACCGATGATGAGAATGATTATATTTTCGAGTTTTATACTTCATTGCAGTTGGATCCCTCATGTATACTATATATGCTATGGAACGTTCTTGACTAGATTTATCTTTCGTAGTGAGTGTGGTTAGTAGATATATGCTAAATCCTAGCAAAGAACATTGGAAAGTAGTTTGTGTATTTTCAGATACTTCCATGGATTTGCTTATATTTGTTTGTAGTTTGAGAGGGTTAGAGATGTAGTTATTGGATATGTTGTTTTAATTTTGTTGGAAACAAGAGACGATCTCCTACAGGGTATGTTTTTGCTATTGGTGGTTGCGTTATTAGTTAGAAAGTTACTTTGTAGACCATAGTTGCTTTGTTTACTATAGAGGTCGAGTAGGCTATTACAGAGGCTTGTAAAGAGGCAATTTGTTTAGCTTGATGAGGATTTATAGATTACCACAATTTTTTTTTGACAATCAAAGTAGCCTTTTTCTCACAAAAGAACATATATTTCATGAAAGCGTGAAGCATATTGATGTTTGGTATCACTTTGTGCATAATATCATTGCTTGTGGAGAGATTGTAATGAGCAAGATTAATACCCATAATAATGATATGATGACCAACACTTCCTAATGCCAAGTTTGAGCATCGCTTAGAGTTTGTCGGTGATAGGGCATAAATTGATGTAATAATTTTAATTGATTTTGTTTTATTTTTAAATAAATGTTATACTAATAGCTATATTTTATAATATTTGATATTCTAAAATTAATGGATGTGGCTTATTAAGAAAAGTGAACAAAAAAGAAACTAATTTAGAGCATTTATACAAAGAATAAAAAAATGGATAGTAGTGCTCTTTCGTTAGCGCGTGGGCACATAAATCTCAGGATTTATTGCACTTGAAGGCCAAATTAGCATATTTCATTTCCTAGTTGCAGATGAATTCAAGGAAGAATTGTACTTAATTTAGAAGCATCGAACATTTTTAAAAATATTATTTATTCCTAATATTTAGGAATAGAATTTTTAAAAAGTCCAACTTTTGTAATTTTCTATTTTAGATAGTTTATTTCTTTGCCAAGTCAGTTAGGTTATTAACTCAAGAAAGACTTCCTTTTTATTTATTTAGTGGTTGCCTAGATTTAGAAATATTCTCCTTTAAGAAAATAGGAAATTTGATCCGACTTACATGTTTAAGAAAGGGGGCAACAGGTCACGTCCCCATAGTCTTCTTCCAGTATATCTTTTTATTCCAATGGTAGTTTATTTTTTGGTGAGTTTTTCTTCCTCCATGTCTTCTCTCTAAATTTATTTTCTAGTTGAAAGGTTATTGAAATTTTGATTCTCTATGGTTGTAAGATCTAATTGAATATATTTCATTGACATCTCATATGTATTTATTTAATTCATATATTTCATTATTTATGAATTTTTAGGATTTATTAAATAGGTAGCTAATATGTAATAATTCTAAAATAATCTACAACTAATTAAAATGGTAAATCCATAATTGTTAGTTTGTTTTAATATAGTGGTACATGACATAATTTCATGACTTTGTTAATAGTATAATCTATGTCATAAAATTAAAAAAATCTAATTTAAATAAACTTGTTGTGTGTTTGTTAATTAAAATCAGGTCTTTCTAGATTTTAATACTATTAGAACACTAAATCTTAGAATCTTTTTTAGTGTTGTTTTTCAATTAGAAAAATAATTAATGAACTTCTTTTAATTATCGACAAATTAAGGAAAAATTGGTTTTTCAACATTTGTTGAATTGCTATAACCAATTTATTTATGATTTGTTGAATTCATTAGATAGATCGATAATCAATCAACCCAAATCAATGTGGATATAATTACTTTGGTTGGAAATAGATTTTCTATAAATTTTTTTTCTTTAATTTTGAGTATTTATTTAATTTCTTTTACTAAAATATTTCTTTTTGTAGTTTAATTTATTAGCTTAATTAATTTTTAAACCCCCATATTTTTATTTTTAATTAAAGAAATAAATTCATCATTTCTTGAGAAGACGACCTTACTCACTCTATATTAGTATTTAGTGAAGTAGGTTAATTTATTTTTGATAGTTTGATGACACACCAAATTTTAGCACCTTTGTCGAGGAACGGTGTTAAGTGGTTCATTTTTTTTTTTAAGTTTTATTTTCTCTTTGTTTTTTAGACTAATCCTGACAGTGAGCTTGCTAAAATTCGATAGTGACAGAGAAGAGAATGACGTTAAACACAAAGACATGGCTACCCATAGGACCTTAAGGGAGTTATCAACCCCTGATATTAAACAACAACCTTTTTGCATTGATTTTTCTAATATTGAGACTCATTTTGAACTAAAATCTGGATTGATATATTTATTGCCTACTTTTCATGATCTTGGAGGAGAGAATCCTTACAAGCATTTAAAGGAGTTTCGTGTTGTGTGTTCGACAATGAGACTACAAGGAGTAATTGAAGAACAACTTAAATTAACAGTTTTCTTTTTTCTTTAGCCGATAAAGCAAAGGATTGGCTATACTATTTGTCCTCTGATTCTATCATGACTTGGAATAACATGAAAAGTCTATTTTTGAAAAAATATTTTCCCAACAATTCTTTCAGCCACGATTAGGAAGGAGATATGTGGTATAAGACAATAAAATGGAGAGATTTTGTATGAGTATTGGGAGAGATTCAAATAATTGTGTACGAGTTGTCCCTTACACCAAATTTCAGAATAATTTTTTATTCAATATTTTTATGAAGGGCTCTTATCTAAAGATAGGAATATGGTTGATACTACTAGTAGAGATGCATTGGTAAATAAAACAGTTGAGGAAGTAAGGAATTTAATATCTAACATGACAGTCAATGCACAACAATTTGGAAAATGGTAAAATGTTCCAAAAAAGATCGATGAGGTAAGTATTTCTCTATCGATAAAAAATGTATGGCAAATATATCAGGTAAAGACTTATGAAATTTGTTCAAATGTGATTCATCCAACCAATATGTATCCCACTCATCAAGATGATCCCTATGATGTTGTAGGTTGATTTTTTTAGTAGCCCCAAAGAAAATATGATGCTTATTCCAACACCTACAACCAAGATTAGAGAGACCATCTAAATCTAAGTTATGGGGTTCAAACACAAGTATTTCCCCAACAACATTATGGACCACCATTTTAGGATTAATCCGCCCCACAAAACCAAGAACCAACCTTAGAAGATCTTGTGAAAAGATTTATGCAGTAGATGCAGGAATTCCAACAAGAAATAAGAGCTAATGTTCAAAATCTCGACACTTAAGTATTGGAATTGGCAACAACATTGAGCAAACTTGAGGTTAATTATGAAAAATTACCCTCTCAAGTTGAAATCAATTCAAAAGAAAATGTTAGTGCCATGATCCTTAGAACTGGAAAGAAGGTACAAGATACTACACCAAAAGTGGAAGCAAAAAAAAAAAAAAAAAAAAAAAAAGACCAAAATTGAAGAAAATTTGATTAACTTTGGATGCTTCAACTAAGAAGGTAAGTAACGAATTCAATTAAAGACTTGAATTAGTGATTCTACCACTTTTTTTTGGTAGGTCGGCACAATTAAAGAAAGAGGAGGAAGAGAAATAGATTTTAGAAATTTTCTGAAAGGTAGATATCAGCATTCCACTCTTGGAAGCAATACAATAAGTGTCAAGTCATCCAAAGAAAATTTCCATAGAAATATAAAGACCCTGCATGGTGGATTTCTTTGTACATAAGAATTTTATGCAAAATGAAATGGATTTTGTGATTAAAGAGAGTTTGACAAATAATATTGCACAATGAGGCAAGTTCTTTCAAGATAAGCCTTTACACCTAAAGCAGTCTATGGTAGGCTAAAAAATCATTCACTTCAATTCAAAATTGAAGTTTATGCAAGGTAAGTTAAAGTCTAAATGGACTGGACCAATTTTTAAATGGGGATGAAATAAGGAGATCAAGTCTAGTCAAAAGCACTAAACAAAGGTGCTTATTGGAAGGCAACCCAATGGTTTTATGATTTTTATTTAATATTTATTTTTGTTGATTTAATTTGGATTTAAGTTTTTATGATATTTTATAAGTAAATAAGAATTGAAAAACTTCAATGACTAGATCTGCTTGGTTTTTAGTGCATGCTCACACCTTTACAGAGTTTCTTTACTACCCACAACGTGGAGAACCCTAATTAAATAGTTTTTGTGTTTGTAATAATTGTTTATTTCTTTAATGGTTTCTTTGAATGATAAACATACAAGATTTGACACAAATCCTAATTAAAAAAGAGAATTTGAGTCTAAAACGAGCAAATTCATTTTATGTGATTGAAATTGTTCTTGTTGAGTGAATATCACACTTGGATTGGATGTTCTAGAACTTACTTTGTTATGTATTTCAAGACTATATTTTAGAGTTTTATGCATTGAAATAACAAAGCCACATAGGTTTTACCCCTTTTAACTTTCATTAAAATCCCCACCTTGATTTATTAGAACCCTTAGTTAATCAAGTTAAGTCCATGACCTCTTCTTCTTTTATAACCACCTCAATAAAACACATAATCTTTTATTTTGGTTTTCTTTTCAAACCCTTGTACCAAAGGTATATGTAGTTAATTGTTTGTCTCAAGGGAAAGATAATGATTGAAATCTTAGTTTGATGCTTTCATAGATATGATATGAAAATGAACTTTTTGATTGTGCAAGGAAGGAAGAAGTTTGACTATCCTCTTTATTATTGTATGTTGGATGATTGTTTGACAAGAAACCAAAAAAAAAAAAAAAAGAAAAGAAAAAAAGAAGAAGACAAAAGAGAAAAAAAGAAAAAAAAATATTGAATTTGTTTCTTTACATACATGGAGATGAAAGTAGGAAAAGAAAAAGTGAATGAGGAAAGAAACTTTGAAGAAGAACAAGTGAATAACAAAAGAAAACAAATTTAGTGATGTTTGTTTGGGGCAAAAGTGCTCGTTGCTGAGAAAATTATGTGGTTATGTGGTTAATTAGATTGATGTATAGAATTCGAACTTTTGAGTGGTGGAGATTTGATATATTTACAAACTTATGATAATGTCGTTTCATTGTGTTGGTTTGAGTGAGAGAATTGTTGAATCTTGCATTTTTGATTTCAAAGGAGCTGTTAAGTGATGTGTTTGTCGAAACTTTCAAAATTAATACTGATTCCCCCTAATGCAACAAATTTATAGTAATAGTGGTATCAGGTCGAATCCCATAGGAACTTACTAGACTTACTTTCTTAATTAAATGCCAAAATAAAAATGAGGGGTTTTAATTAATTTCCTAAATTAAAAATTAACAACCTAAAAATAAAGAAAATAAATTGACAATGCAAAAATAATAAATATTGGAAGAAAATCAATCTATCAAAACTCTGATCCATGGGTTCACTATATTCAATTGTTTTACTGATCACGGATTAAAAATATTTATAATGCAATTCAAGTATTTAACTGCAATATCAATATAATGATAGCGTTAAGTTCTGTGAAAACGGTTAAAATAAAATATAAATAATTGAGATAATTGCAATTATTCAATTTTGTTCTATCGATTTTATAGGTTAAACATGAATATTGGTAAAAGACCCACAAACATAAATAACCTATTTGCTACTTATACCATTCATTCATGACAATTACGAATCACTAAAATTCTGGATAGCAATAGAAACGATAATATTAAATTAAATTGTCAAATTAACTAATATTAAACTTTAATGTAAAATAAAATTAAGAACCAATGAATATTTAAATTAAAAGAGTAAGAAATTAAATGAAGCACAAAACCTCATAGTGAAGACAATCGAATGAAAATTTCTTTTGAATCAGAAAATAAAACTAGTCACTCATGATAAAAATATCATCCTTGAATCATCAACAAAAAATAAAAATAAAAAGAGAAGGAAAAAATGTTCTAGGAAGAAGAAAAGTGACTCTAGCAGTAGCCGGTAGCCCCCTTTTGAAATTGTGGAATAGTGTTCCCCTTTTGTTGAGAATACATATATATTGGTGTCCTGTAGCTGCCCTTTGCTTTTAGTGTTCTAGGTCAAAAGATTCCCACATCCAAAGGATAAGGAATGACTCCTCCAAAATAAGAAAAGTAGAAATTTTTAACTCCTACTAAAAACAATTTTTATTGAAAAAAAAAAACTCTACTAAAATTAATTAAAACTAATACTCAAGTTTCTTCTTTTCTTCATAGGCCAAATATGATGTCTTGCTTCATTTAGTTCCAAACTGCCTTTTTAAGTCTACTTTGTTCAAATCTTCTAATTCCAATTATCTAAAATAAAAAATTATAAAAATCAATCATTATAACACTAATCAATGTAAAATAAAACTATATTACCAATAATAAATTCAACATTTTGCACATTATCAAATTCCTCTACACCAAACCAATGCTTGTCCTCAAGTATTTACTATATTGATGTCACTCAACTATTCTCATCTTCACTTCTTCCCCTCCTTCAATTCATCATCCAACAATTCCAAATAACATATATAGAAACATTCAAAGCAAAACAACAATCCAAGGAATAAATGATTATCGTATATAACTTTAAAAGAAAACATAAACATCCAATCAAACTCAATAATCTCATCAGAATTCAATATATCAAAATTCAATACCCTCATAAGAAATTCACTCTATGCACTCAAAATGTTTTAAGGAAATTTATCAATAGCTCTCAAGATCAAAGTATAGCATGATATTACCATAAGTTTGCTTATTTATTAAACCTCCACCACTGATTATATGAATTCAAAACAAAAATTCGAGAGTCTTTGTAAGGGTTGTAATTTGGCTTGGGTAAAGGTACGATAAAAAGTAAATATGATGTGTAATATATATCAAAGAAGTATGTCAAAGATTACAAAATCATTTCCCACTATTAAGCTTATCTCATAACATGAAGTACAATCAATTCAAAGAAAAATATCCCAATCAGGATCATCTCATTCCTCGATCCAAATTTCTGAGCCCTTTTTTTCTTTTTTTCTTTCTTTTCATTTTTTTTTGTTTCATTTTTTTCTGCTTTTTTTTTTCATTTTTTTGAAAATTGAATTTCGAGGATAAACGAAAAGTGTATACATAAATATCCCAAATCATATGAATGAATCTTTAAAAACAATTCTCAAAATAAAATTATCTCATTTTATTTTATAAATAACCACTCATTCAAGCTCTAATCACAAGTTTCTTTGATATGAGGACCAAAAAGAAGGTTAAGCATAAAAGGAAGGCTATGTATCAATTGATGAGGTTATAAACAAAGAAAAAGAGATTTAGACTCAATTGAGTTCACTATGGGAATTAATATGTATGGGACGGTTTTTTTAAGAGAGCTAAAATGGAAAAACCTAAATATCTCTGTCATATTAATGCATGAACTCATGGATGTGGTCTTGAAAAGCATAGTAAAACAAATTCTAGAATAAACATATTATGATTGATAAACACTCATAAAAAAAGTTTAGAGCAAAGATGATGGTATACTCTTAAAACTTAAAGCTCACAAAAGTGTTTAATTGTATATCAAATTTTACACATTTTCAACTAATTCAATCATCAAGGTCAATGGAACACTTAAAACATTTTTATCCAAAATAACTAATCACACTTATCTCCTTCATGCATTTCAACTAAAACTAACAACGTATACTAACTCAAAATTATTCTCAGACAAAAAATCAGAAGGGTACAAAGTTTCAAAGAAAATAGAAGAAACAACATTGGTATGAAAATCCTCCCCCACACCTAAATACTACATTGTCCTCAATGTATGCACAAGGTAAGAAATTTGAGATCAATGCTTAAGAAACTCACAAACTAGCACAATACTAACCGAGGAACCAAATTCAGAAAAAGAACCTAATGTAATAAGATAGGACAAAGGAAGAAAAGATGCGAATCTATAAAATAGGACAATGAAAAGATGAGAAAGAAAGAAAACTCCCCTAAGGTGATGGCGGGAATGGGAGTTGAAATCCCACAAAGTCAGTGAGTGCTTGAATGTTCCTCTCCACCCACGAGATGTGTTGTGCATGTCATGCACAAGGTGAGCCAAAGAAGTGGAAGGGGATGGTCTCAAAGCAATGGAAATACCTACAAAACTAGACAGAACTCTCGACTGGATTTCACCCAGTGAGATAAAATGATAAACACCAACTATCTTACAAACTATACTCATTCGCAACAAGCATTCAGAATCCAGTGGTTCAGTTGAACAAGCAATGTTCATGTTATGATGTTCCAAGTCTAAAACCCTCAAATTAACAGCTAAGTGTGTGATTAACGATTCTAGGGTCAATGGTCTAGCAGAAGAGGTCATAACGCTTCGGAATTGGGTGGCAAGGCAATAACCAAAATTAACCTTTTGATTTTGGGTCATAAACTATAAGAAAAATAATTCTGGTTTAGTGCAAATAGCGGAGCTGGCCTTTCTCCTAGAAAAACTAAAAGCTAAAAATCATTGTATGATTTGCAATACATGATCCTTGAGATACTGACTCTTGGAGTGACTAGGATCAAACTGCTGATGATCATTAGTCATTTATGACCATATACTAGAGCAATATGAATTGAAGTGAGGTGTATAATCACAAACAGAAGAACAAGCAGAGGATCCATTTATAAACCCTAAGACCTCATAAATTGTGTCAAAGAGAAATGAAATACACGATTCATCAATCTGAATTCAATGATTCCTGGGGTGTCTACTGTCCATTGTGAAGTAGTGTCAAACTGAAAGGTAGTGTAGAACTCACATGTGAGTTCTCTAAATGCAGGGTATGACAAATTCATGTAATTACTCCAACCAATTGTAAATAAAAAAACATAGATTTGTTCAAGTATGCCAAGTGATTCTAGCATAGGAACATGAAAATAGTTACAAGAAATAATAGGTCTTGTCGAGATATCAGAATACCTTCGCTTGTGTTCTGCAGAATTGAACTTGAGATAGTCTTCTAACTTCAATAGGGCTGGAGGAAGGATAGTCTTTACCTTTGCAACTCGAGACCGCTACTTATGTTGTTGTGAAGAGGATGGCGGCTGCTGGTTTGTGAGTGGTGACTTTATAGGTTCCATCGAGGAGAAGGTGGCTCGCTTATAGTGTTGGCACCAGAGGATGCTGCAGTCGACCGTGGGAGCAAAATGCTAGGCTTTCTCTGTGGATCCACTGGTTTAGGCAATCAAACTCGAGGCCCAGTATATGATTCTTGCTGTAGTAAAGGGCCCGTAGGGGTGGATGGGGACGAATGCATGGAAGAAGTTGTGGATGGAGAAGGCTGTTCCTCAGATGAAAGTGAAATTGGGTCTCCACAGGGGTTCACGATTCTTGTTTGTTGGACTTGTTATGAAACAAGTTATCAATCTCGAAGTCCATACCTATGCTTAGCAACTCTTTTCTTCCCCATTGATGGAATGAGGCTTCAGTAAAGTGGGAAAATGGGAAGACTAGGCTTCAACAATTTGGGAAGTTCAAAGTAAACATGTAGACCTAGGGTTGTGAAGAGTGAACAGAAGTAAATATGGTTTCAATCGAAAGAGAGGCTAGGGTTCAATCAAAAGGGGAATTGAAACTAGGGTTTCAAATGGAATAAGTAAGGTTTCAATCGAAACCTAGAACTTGCGATGCAGAGACCTTCGATCAAATTAAGGTCCTTAATTGAGAATACACAAAATCACAAAAGGTTATAGAAGAGTGAAATTGTGATGGAGAAGCCTTCGATTGATGAGAATGAGCGATGATTGAAGAAGGATGAGGGTCAATTAGGGTTTGTGGTTGAAAAGAGGGTTTGGGGATGATTAGGGTTTTCGATCGAAAGGGGGTGTTTTGTGAAGATGATGATGGATGAACTAGGGTTTGGCGAAGAGGTTAAACAAGAGTGATAATTGATGAGCCAAAGGGGATAATTGATGATGGAGGTTCGATTGAAACGAATGAGATGATTTTCAGAGAAACAATGAGGGAGGAATAGAAGGTGTGAAGGTATTCTCTCTCCTCTCTCTCTCTCTCTCGTCCTTTTTTCTCGCACTCTCTTTCTCTGTCTCTCATTTTTTTTTTTGAACCTCAAAACCGCATGATCATTCTTTAAAAGAAAGAGAGCTTTTATCCAATGCGAACTTCAATTCTTGAAAACTGTGTGATCACGCCTTAACACTAAGATTGCTTCTGCCCAATTTTTTGATTTTACTTCTAAAAACCATGTGATCATGTCTTAACACTAAGACTGCTTCTACCCAATTTTCTGACTTGCTCTATCCGTGTCGTTACTTGGCAATTGTTGGGCACTTGTAAAAATGAAAAGAATAGATAAATGATACTAGTCAAATATCCAAAATTAAATAAGAAAATACAATCAACTAAATCAAACTCTTAAAATTTTTGGGTGGCCTCCCAACAAGCGCAATTATTTAACATTGTTATGCTCGACGGTCTTCATTGGTAACTTAGCTGGAAGAATAATCTAGAGACTTTAATGCAATGTCCAACATCATGAAATATCTTCAACCTATGTCCATTCACCTTGAAGATCTTATTTGTGTCAAGACTTTTTATTTTCATTGTACCATGGGAAGACACATTAGTAACAACAAATGGACCAACCCAACGAGAACGTAACTTACTCAGCATAAGTTGAGTCGAGAATTGTATAGAAACACCTTTTGCCTAACCTAAAACTGTTTCCTTAAGATTAAATCATCGTGAAATGACTTGGTTTTTTCTTTATAAATTCTTGAGTTCTCATAGACCTCCAATCTCAACTCTTTTAGCTCTTGCATTTACAATTTCCTTGACTCACTGGCTTCATTTAAATTCATATTACAACGTTTGATCGCCCAATATGCCTTATAGTCAATTTCCACTAGTAAGTGATAAGATTTGCCAAAAAGTAACCTATAGGGGGACATCCGTATTGGTGTTTTGAACGCTGTCCGATAAGCCCATAGTGCATCATCTAGACGTAAACTCCAATCCTTTCGCCCCAGGTTGACCATCTTCTCCAAGATGGATTTAACCTCCCGGTTGGAAACTTTGGCTTGTCCATTTATCTGAGGGTGATATGCCGTAGCAACCTAGTGATGTACCCCATACTTCTTCATCAACGTTTTGATTGCTTGATTGCAAAAATGGCTCCCTTGATCACTTATGATGGCTCTAGAAATCCAAAACCTGCTAAAAATGTTAGACTTGATAAAACCTACAACAGATTTAGAATCGTCAGTCCTGGTGACTTTTGCTTCCACCCATTTTGACACATAATCAACTGCCAAAAGTATATAAACATATCCACAAGATAAAGGGAATAGACCCATAAAATCAATACCTCATATGTCAAATATTTCACAAACAAGAATAGGATTTTGGGGCATCTCATTTCTATGAGACAAAATACTTGTTCTCTGACATTTATCACAGCTCTTACAAAACAAGTAAGCATCTTTAAACAAAGTCTCCCAATATAACCCACTATCCAAAACTTTTCTAGCAGTTCTCTTTGGCCCAAAATGTCCTCTACAAGGATAATTATGACAAAATGCTAAAATGGATTTATGTTCATTTTCTGGGATACACCTCTTAATTATTTGGTCAGAGCAAAATTTCTATAAATAAGACTCATCTCATATATAATATTTTGCCTCACATTGAATTTTTTCTTTCCTTGACTTACTATGGTGATTAGGCAAAATATGTGTGACCAAATAATTCACAATATTTGCATACCAAGGGATAATACCTTTCAAGTGAAACAACTGCTCATCAGGAAAAATCTCAAAAATGGGTAATGGTCCTTCTTTGTTTACTAGTCAGTTTAGATGATCAGTTACCAAGTTTTTGGCTCCTCTTCGATCCTTGATTTCCAAATCAAACTTTTGTAGCAAGAGTATCCACCTTATCAACCTTGGTTTCGACTCCCTTTTTACGAATAGATATTTCAAAGCTGTATAATCAGAATACACAATTACTTTAGAACCAAGTAAATATGATCTGAATTTATCTAAACCAAAAATAATTGCTAAGAGCTGCTTTTCGGTGGTGGTATAGTTGTATTGAGTAGCATTCAATATCCTTGAAGCATAGTAAATGACGTGACTCTTCTTATTGATCCGCTGGCCCAGAACAGCTCCTATAGCAAAATTGCTTACATCGCACATGATTTCAAAAGGCAAATCTCAGTCAGGTAGTTGAATGATTGGTGCAATGGTCAATAAGTTTTTGAACTTATCAAATGCTTCATTGCATTTTTCCTTAAATTCCCTAAAGATACAACTTTACTCACTCTATACTAGTATTCAGTAAAATAGGTTAATTTATTTTTAATAGTTTGACGATATACATGTTGGTGTTAGTTATTGAGTTTTGATTCTTTGTGATAGAGGTAGAGAATTTTGTTGATATAGATTAGAGTTTTACATTAAAATTCGTTTCTGGGTGGTGATTGTTATAATATGGAGATTTAAACTCTTTTTGATCCAGTACTTAGTCACAGAATGTGTCAAACAGGTGCCGAATCGTAATCTAATTCACGAGTTTTAGAGTACAATTCAGATTTATGATCAATTCGTGAATTAAAAATTTTAAATTCGGGGGTTGCAAATTTTATATGTGTAAATTAATGTATTTAAATTTGTGAATTGTATTCATTTTAATTTGTGAATTCGAGATTGTTAGAACACGTATTTAACGGTATAGAATTCACGATTTGCAAGAATGTAATTTTTTAATCAGACTTATTTATTCAAAATTACTAAGTTGTCAACTTGTTTTATTTATAACAAGCCACAAAATAAAGAATATATTAGTAAATTTGTAATTTATAATTACCCATTAAAAAATTAAAGAATAATTAATAAAGTGACTATTTTTTGCTATTAACAAAACAGAGAGTAATTTATAATTTATAAATATATATTAAAAAATTAAAAAGGGTATGTTAGTAAAATAAAAGAAATTAATAACTTAGAGAATAATTTATAATTTATAATTGTTATTTTTTATGTAACACATTAAAAAATAATTAATAAAGTGACTTTTTTATCATTAATAAATCAGAAAATAATTTATAATTTATAATTACATATTAAAAAATTAGAGAAAAATATTAAAAGGGTATGTTAGTAAAACAAAGGACATTAACAAATCAAAAATAATTTATAATTTATAATTCTTTTTTTTTTTGTAACAAGTCATAAAATAAAGGATATATTAATAAATTTTTAATTTACAATTACATATTAAAAAATCAGAGAATAATTAATAAAGTTACTTTTTTTTTTCCGTTAACAAATTATAGAATAATTTATTATTTATAATTACACAATAACAAATTAGAGAATAATTTGTAATTACACATTAAAGAAAATCAAGGAGCTGGATTTTTTTTTCCATTAACAAAGTGATTGTTTTTTTATCTGCCCGGAAATGGGCACTTGAATATACATACTCTATTTTGCTTCTTTTTTAATTAGTCTTTACAATGAAAATTTGGCAATTAATTGTAACTTGAGTTTTGGAAGGTGAATGTATTAACAATTTGCCCCAACTATTTTTGAAAGTTAATGAATGCAGTATAGTTTGGTATCCACTAATGTAATCCACTTCAATCTGGTATTCTGTTAATGAAATGTTCTATAGTCTAATATTTAATTATTAAAATATGGATATGTTATATTTTTATTATTTTATTTATAAATACTTTCGAGACGCTTTGAAAGGTTGTGTATCTTTACAAGACACGCTTTCGCGCTCTCTCCCCTCCTCTCGTTCCTGCTCTCTGCTCTCGCTTTGGTGACTTTGATCTGGTCTACTAAGCTTACTTGTTATACTTTTGGGTTAGAGTTTTATTTTTAATATTATATATATATATATAGTGTATATTAGGTTTTGGGTGTTTATTCAGTTACTCCTCACTTGACATTCTCCTATACTCCATTATTTTCATATAATAAATTCTTTCACTTCTACATGTTTTTTTTTTTTTTCCCCGCGATTTGGGATTTTCCAAATTAATGTTTGTGTGATTTTCTCACTCATTTTGTTTTATTATTTCTAACATTTCACTATGGCTATTGATTAGGCACAATCTGTATTTCTGTGGGAGGTGACAGACTTGCATGATTGGAGCATTCAAAAAGCCAAATAGGCACAATCTGTATTTCTGCGGGAGGTGACAGACTTGCATGATTGGAGCATTCAAAAGTCAAAATAGGCCCTGCGGGGACAAAAACATGAGTTTAGTAGATTGTCGAAAGGATTTCAAACAATTGACATGGAAAACCCAAGATTGATAATAATGCTGCCATTACAACCAAAGGGAAGGTACTCGTGCCATCCTCTGCCTCTTCCCTTCCCCATTGTGGCGAATGGCACACCAAAGTCACTGCCACTAGGAGCGATGTTAAGTGCTAACCAATTATCTATCAAGGAATGCAGCTCCAAATATTTGCAAGCTTTGCAGCTGTTAAAAGCATACATCATAACCACACATCTTATGTGAAGTTGATTCTAGTATTAATTCATTAAACTAAAAGCAAAATGGGTGAATATGGAAAAGAGAAATAAAGATGATTAGTAACTGGGTAACAATATCCAAAAGGGTCCCAAATTGGAACCGGTGAAAAGGAATCCGGTAACCTAGTAGTAACAGAGGAGAGACTTCACATGAAACAGAAAACAAAACCAACAAAAACAAACAATTTTTCCTGCCTATTCTACTTGATTGGATGACAAACCGGATTCTTCTTCGCCGGATAACCCATAACATGCCCTGTCCTCAAAATCATTAGCAGCATTAGCTATACCAATTCCTCTTGTCCCTCTGAAGGACATCTGATCAGCTCCAATATGTTAACCACCTCTGCCATGTCTGGTCGGTTTGAAGGCACTTGTGATGTGCAGATTAAGCCCAATTTCATCACTGGAATTGCTTCCTCAGCAGGAAAGCTTCCCTTTAGCTTCGCATCAACACATTCCTCTACCCTACCTTCTTCCAAAGCCCCTCGAACCATGTCACAAAGCACCACCACATCATCCTCCATGTACTCAACTGGCTGCTTCCCCGTCACCACCTCTAGAACCAAAATTCCAAATCCATAAACATCACATTTCTCAGTTATCTTTACTGTTCGACATGCAAATTCAGGCGCCATATAACCTAGTGCACTTTGAATCTTGCTGCTTAAAACATAACGGTCTAGCATTGGCAACAACCTTGCCAGCCCAAAATCAGCCACCTTGGGCTCACCGGAGCTGTCAAGAAGGATATTGCTTGATTTAAGATTGTAGTGTATGATATTCATTTGGTGCAGGTGTGCCAAACTTTTAGCCATTCCTATTATCACATTGAATCTCTCGTTCCATGAGAGTGAGTTTCCTCCCAATCCTTCATGCAGATGCTTGTACAAACTTCCACCAGAGACAAATTCATATATTAGGAGCTGCAAGGATGGAGTCCAATAATATCCCTCAAGAGCCACAAGATTATGATGCCGGACTTTTCCAAGTTTTTTCACTTCCCTTTCAAAATCATCTTGGGACTTAACAAGACTTGACACTGTGAGTTTCTTGATTGCAACTGGGCGGCCATCACCAAGAACTGTCCTGTATACCGCTCCAAATCCACCACGCCCAAGCTCACAATCCTTATTAAGCAGTGCATGTGCTCCTGTACTGAAGTCAGGCTCACCAGAGAACATGACAAGTTTACCAGAGTTGGCATCAGTAGTGGGGGAATTGCTGAATTCATCACCGCCTGATAATGTGGGGGCTGCAGCAGAACGGGAGGTGGAAGAACGGACGCGAAGGTTGAGAACTGTAATGGCAATTACGCCAATGACAATGACAGCAGCTGCACTGATGGCAATAAGTGCAGATATGCTGAGAATGATTTTCTTGTGACCAAGATATGGAGGCAATGAACCAGTACTTGAATCAGAAGAAGAGTTGGGATTGAGGACGATAGGCTTGGGAAGGACAGCAGGGCAAGATTTGTTTACAGCAGATCCACAAAGAGATGGATTGCTAGAGACTGATGAAGGGGAAATGGTGTTGAAAAAACCTCCTGCTGGTAATTCACCTTGGAGGTGGTTGTGAGATATGTTGAAGGACATAAGGTTGGGAAGATTAGCCAATTGCTTAGGGAGGCTGCCACTGAGATTGTTGAAAGATAAATCCACATACTCTAGATAGGTGAGCTTTGCCATAGCTGCAGGAATTGGACCTGTCAATTTATTATTGGATAGGATCCTGCAAAATTCAAACAAAATAGATAAATAGAGAAAATAAATTATGTCAGCGTGATGAAGAGTTTATTGGTTACCCAGCATGAAGTTCTTAAAAATTCAAATTAGCAGTAAAAAAATATTATTGCAAGAACAATTATAGAACAAAACCACCACTGTACTTCAACAAAACTTAACACCCAGCAAGATCTCCACATGAAGCCCAAAAGCATAGAACTTGAAACTATCAACAACTATACTAACCATTATTGAGTAATTAATCCACGAGACAGCTATGATAGCAGAGAGCAGTAAGCAATTGATTTTGGCCAGAAGCCAAATGAAAATTTATTTTGAGAAGAATGTGCATATCTCTTTAGACACCAGCATTGTCCAAACATTATCCAAAAGTGTTTCCTTTTGCCAAATTTAGAAGTGTTTCATCCACTTCAAAGAAGTAGATTTCCTAATCTTCACCTAGAAATAAACGAGGAGAAGCGAAAAGGGAAGACAAGCAAGAGAACTTACAGAGACTGTAACAAAGAACAACTTTGCAGTGATGTGGGAATTTTTCCTGTCAAGAAGTTGTTTGCCAATCTCAGTTCCTTGAGAGAAATGGCTCCTCCAATTTCCAAAGGAATGCTTCCATTGAACTGATTCTTACTCAAATCAAGAACATTCATGGCTTTCATTTCTCCAAAACTTGATGGAACAGCACCTACAAGAGAGTTCCCAGACAGATTCAATGACCGCAAGCTGCTAAGAGACTTGACTGCAGTTGGAATTTCACCGGAAAATGCATTGGAGGATAAATCCAACACTTCGAGCTCACTGTGTGAGTTCTTTGATGATAAAGATTGGCTGGTATTTCCACTCATTTTATTCACTGAAAACAAAGATTCCTGTGAGCTAGCCATAAAAACCCATGCAGGAAGACTACCTGCAAAAGAATTCTGACTAAAATCCAACTCTACAAGGTTCAGGCAATTGATCATTGACTCTGGTAAGCTCCCAGTGAATCCATTCCTTGAAAAGTTTAAGGTCTTCAGGGACTGAAGATTCCCAAGTGAAGGTGGGAGGGCACCAGAAAATTTGTTTTCTGAAATATCCAAAGCCTCAAGACTTTTCATCTCACCAATCCAATATGGAACCTCACCATTGAATACATTACCCCGTAAGCTTAGATAATTACACAAGGTAAGTTTCTGCATTGTAGCTGGAAGGTTCCCAGAGAGAGAATTCTCACTAAGATCAATCCTCCTCAGAAGCAAACAATCTCCAATACCATCTGGCAGTGGCCCCTTAAATCGATTCTTTTGCAAAATGATAGCCCTCAAATTATACAAATCTTGGATTCCCTTTGGAATATCACCCTCCAATAAATTATCTGAAAGATCAAGTGAGCTAAGCCCATTCAAAGACCAAATCCCAGAAGGCAATGGACCCGAAAACTGATTAGAGGAGAAGTTAACAGAAGCAAGAGTTGAACAGGAGGCCAAGCTGCTGGGGATCTGCCCAGAAAAATGGTTCCCAGACAAAGAAATGACTCTAAGAGACCCACATTGGTTGAAGAAATCATCTGGGATGTGTCCAGAAAGACCATTACCACTGAGATCAACAATACGGAGGTTAGTGAGGCGGGCAAGGTTTGGCAAAATGGAACCGGTGAAATTATTGTTGGACAATGATAACTTGCGAAGAGACTGCAATTGGAGGAGGCCTCTACCAAGGTGACCTGAAAGAGAGAAGCCGTCGAGGGCAAGCTCAGTGACACGGTTGGATCTAGGGTTGCATTTGACTCCTACCCAGTTGCAGGGGCAGTCATCATCTTCATTCCAAGATGCTAGCTTTGAATCTGGATCTTCAATGTCTGCCTTGAACACAATCAGGCCTAGCACATCATCGTTGAGAGAGGGATTCAAGGACCTCACATCTACTACACGGGATAAGACAAGCACAACTAAAATACAAACCACCACGCTTCTCATTTTCTCAATTTACCGTCTTTTTTATGCTTCCATTAAAGAATATCCCTACAAAATATAAAGTTGCCTGAATGCAAAGATAGCTCACCTCAACAAACTATATTAACACCAATCAAATGTTACCCAGAAAGAAGAGAGAGAGAGAGAGAGTGAGTAAATGAGAATATGACAGAAAACCAGGCCCTTCTTATGGAGAAGAGGAAGAAGGTCTAAACTTGAAGATGAAAGTAGGGGATTATAAACTTGAAGTGGCAAAAGAAATAGGAGGAGAAACAAGAGAACCTTATCAGCAAGCACCCTATGACCTCCAAACTAAGTCTCTGATACCCCCATCCCTCTCTCTTTTCACCTACTAGAAATAAACAACAAAGGGTGCTCACATTAACAAAAAATAGAGCTCAAATTGTTAAAAAAGGAAAATTTGAGAACCCTAGAAACCAGCGCAGGGAAAAAAAAGAAAAAAAAAACTGTGGATTTGAAATTTGAAACACGAAAGTGCTCAATATAAAACACAGAAAAGCAACTCTAAAGAGTTAAGATCTGATGAACCGTTAAAAGGAGAGCTTCGCATTCTGAGAAAAACCCAGAGAAATGGCATCGGAATCTTCACAGTAACCACCGGGAAGAAAGGAATATCCGGAGATGGTTCGCAAAGCTAGGTTTTTTTTCTCGGCATAGCTATCGCAGAGCACGCGGGGGAGCCACCACTTGCCGAAGCAAAGTTCCGAGCTTCATTCTCACTAGTCATCATTTATAAAGAGCAAGCCATCTCTCTCTCTCTCTCTCTCTCTCCCCCCACTTGTGCGTCCGAAGAAGAGAGAAAAAAGAGAGACACAATAGAAAAATGTAAAACAGGAAGCATTAATTAACGGCACAAACCAGGTGAGTTGGGCCTCTTTATTGGAGCTCCCACCCCGACGTGGCGACTAGCTGTTCAAACCGGAGTACACGTAGGATTATGTCAAGGCCTTTATGACGTGGTATGTCGATGTGTCACATTTTGGCTCCGGTTGGGCCGGGCCTTCTGCCGAGGTGTCGCGTCCGTTTCATTCCTGAAGGAAACCTTTTTCGAATCGGTCATGCATTTGATTGAAATCACTAAACATAACATCAACGGATAATTATGGACCAAAGAAATTAAAACAGTTTATATTATGACATATTGATTAAATTTTAATCAAATTATCTAAAAAAATTTGCTGTAAATACAAGATTATGGAGTGTGGTTGAGAAAATAGCCTAGTATATATTTGTCAAATTAAGTTGGTGGACGGGTGATCATTCCGTGCAAATTTAGTAAATCGGAGAAGATAAAAGATGAAGATGAAGGTGAAGGTGAAGGTGAAGGTGAAAGGACTGCCTCTAAGGTGAACCCGGAAAGTGGGGATTTAATGAGAGAGCCCCACCATGACTAGAGGTCGGTTTGACCGTGGAAGAAAATTTGTGGCTGCATTGGAAGCAACCGGATTTAATTTGGTAAGCTTCATTCTACTTTAATAACTTTATATAGATTAAATAAATTAAACTTTATATATTAATTAATTTTTAATTAAATTAACGATAATATTTAAATTGATTCACATGAATATTTAATTAAAATGTAAAATATTACATAACAATTGATCTATCTAATTTATGATTTCTCTGATTCATATTGATTCAGATAGGATGGAAAAAGGAGGCTAATTTGAGGAATACAATTGAGCAGTTACCATATAACCACAAGCACAACTTAAAATAAAAATGAAAGGATACGCAAGAGAGGGAGGAGGGGCGTGTTTGGGGCCGGGGAATTGGTTTGCTCCTCAATAAAAGCGGGTTGGTCGAGGGTGGTAACGGGAGGAAGGGAGGGAAGTCGCGAAAAAGTGAAAGGTAAATGGTAGAAGAGAAAGTGGTAATGGCAGAAACGCCAGCTGCACAGAGGGAGGGGGGGGGGAGAGAGAGAGAGAGAGAGAGAGGCTGCATTAGTGCGGGAGGGGACCCTCTCTTGCTTCAATGGAATTTATAAAGAAAGCCTAAAAGCAAAAGGCTCTCTCTCTCTTTCCTTTTTTTTTAAAAAAAAAAACTTGGCTCTCTTTTAAAGTTGAACACCCTGCACCTTGGCCCACCATACTTCTGTACTCTTCACTTTGCTTTATCATCATATTATGCTATATTGATCTAAGTCTGTCCCTTCTCTTCCTTCTCATTTTCCCCACCTTTAAGGCACTATGATCTTAAACATAATTCCTGACTTGTGGTTGTTCGTCAGAAGCAAAATTACGGGTGGAATATGATTCATAACGTGAAGTTCATTATTGTGGATGCCATGCCAAGACCTAATTCACATGGCAACCCTTGGATTAATGATTAGAAACATGGCCTCCCAAGAATCATTACGTAAAACACTATTAAAACCATTTGAGCAATAGAAAAGAAATTCATTTAATTAAGTGAACAAAGCAAGCATACAAGATATTCAAATAATTCATTTAACTATGTATTGATCTGTATATACCAATATAAACTATCATAGAAGAGAGAGAGAGAGAGAAAAAAAGTGAGCTGAGATTGGAGTATTAGAGTTGATAGAAACAGTGGTGTGGTTATGGGGGAAAGAGAGGAAAGTCAAAATGAGTGGTTATACGGTGTTTGTCTCGAGTGGTGGAATTTCTCGTTTGCCCAGATAAGAGTCAAAAAGGGAATGTGTGAAAATGTGAGCAAAGGGCAAATGCTTCCGGCCAAAACCTTCCTCCCCCCCTCGACCCTTTTCCGTTAAAGTTAGTAGGTTTTAGGCTCGCTGGTCGCTACTTTCATCTTTTCTTTTTCAAAAATTAAAATACGATTCTGGTCGTGTCTCGAGTTCCAAAGTGTACAATAAATTGTAAAAGAAAAGGAATCTAGTGTGACAGCTGCGTCTGTTCGCTATGTGAAGTTCCTCTCACTCTCTCTCTCTCCCTCTCTCTCTCTGGAAACTCGAGAGGGCCTTTTTTTTCTTTTTTGGGGGGGGGGGGGGGACGAGGTAAAGAGAGTGGTGGGGTTGGTGGTGGTTTGATCACCTAGTATCTCATTAGAAATATATAATAAATCCAGACAGTAAAACGACATTATTTCTCAGGCTCCCAACTTTTATCGTCCTTTTTCCATCTCCTCAACTCACAGTTCCGCGAGGACACCGGCAATTGAATATTTTTAAACTCATTCTTTCTGATTACTTCTTTCTTAATTAGCTATATGTCGTTTTTACATGTTGGTAAATGCCTGTGGGACAGTTTTATCAAAATAAAAAATTTAATTTTCAAAATGAGGGGTATGGGTAGTTACCCACAACCCCATCTCTCTCTCTTATTCAGGAGTTATTTTTTTTAATATAGATTGGCAATTGAAAATTAGCATTGAATAGTAAACAGTTATTATTCCACTGAAGAGAGAGTTGAGAAATTATTAGAGAGAGAGAATTTTAATTGTTGAGAAGAACAATTAAAATTGAGGGTTTTTCGATCGTTTAACAATCACCGGGTTAAGGGTTGGATCGTTGTGATATTGCGGTGATAGTTCGGTTATAAGTGACTATCATCCCGACTTCTAGTGGATCGTGTTCAAAGTTTGCGATTCCAAAAATTTTTTGCATCACCGATTGAGATATATCGCAAGCTCATCATTTTACGATTCCAGAAAAATTATTTATTGCTTTCGCTGCGTGTATGAGTCACGAAATATCTAACATTGGTATCAGAGCCAGGTTAGAAATATTTTTAAATAATTTTTGAAATTAAATTTGGGTATAAAAATATAGAGTATAAAATTTGGGGTTCGAATTATGAATGACTTTCGTGAATCCAATTATACCACTGTGTTACCCAACTCACGTAGAACACGAAAATATTTTTTTCGTAATTTTATGAGTACGTTTAGCTCAAGAAAATTTCGGTTGAAGCATTCGGCTGTAAATAGTGACCGAACCCTTCAACCCAAGATTTAGCGAGTTTTAAGTCAAATCGGTACATAAAATTGATAGATCCGTGTTTGTCTCTACTAGATCTACATTTTGATATATATATTGCATATAAACTGTACCAGAATGTGAGATTTCCGGAAACGGGTCGAACACCTAGTTGCAGGGCCATTCGGGCGAAGAAGAAGCCCAACAGTGGGGCGCGTGTGCAACACGCACGCGCAGGCGCGTTTGTGCATAGGGATGTGGGCGTGTGGCTCTCACATGCGAGGAGGCGCGTGAGATGCCTGGTCCAAACCGAGTCTGGACTGACCCGGGTCCAGACCCAACCCGTGCCCAAGATCCGGACCGATTCCGGGTCCCAACCCACGCCCACGTTCGGATCCGAACCAGGGACGCAGGCCGCGCACGTGTGGTGTGTCGCCCGCGCGTCAAGCGCGTGCTCCGACGCTCACGGGGCGAGTGCAGGCGCATGCCTGATGCACTGCGCGTCATGCTTGCGCCCAGGAGCCTCCACCGCGCATGAGGGCGCGTGGGACGCGCCGCCGGGGGCTTGGCGGGAGTGAACCCTCCCGGCAGCTCGTAGGCTGTCCGAAAATTAGATTTTTCTAATTTTTTTTTTAGGGTTTTGTGGTAAAAAGTGACAAATTGTGGGTTTTTATGTATCGAATCCTATTTTGAATGGTGAGATGCAATCCTAGATTGTGGTGTATGGTGTCCATTGACTCATATGCTCGTCTTAGGATCTGTATTCGAGTCATCTTGGTATTGGTGATTCGTAGGGTATATAAAATTGTGAATTAAGCATCAATTTGTCAGTAATGTCTTTTTTTTCTGTGTGACAGAGACATGGCTGCAACGAAAACTATCGTTCTAGATCTCGTAAAGGGTGACAAGCTGAATGGTGACAACTATGACATTTGGTACCGGAAGGTTCAGTTTGTTTTCAAAGAACAAGAGTTCGGGGAAGTTCTTAAGAACGAGATGGTGGACCCCGGGGAGGGTACCACGACACAAGCATGACGGGATCTAGAGGTGTATTGTGCTTGGAAAAAAAAGGATGGCCAAGCGACGGTGATCCTTCTTGGCTATATGCACGATGAGCTGATTCTCATCTATGAGCAGTATCCTACTACACAGTCGATCTGGCATGCTCTGAGAGAGCACTATGGCGCCCCGTCAGCTCCTAAGTTGAGGATTCTGACCTATAAGTTCATCACATACAAGAAGAGGTCTGATCATACCATAAAGCAGTATTTAATGCATATGTCGAGTATGATCGCCTCTCTGAAGAGTATGGGAGAGCCGATGTCTGATGAACTTCAGGTACTGGGTGTGATCTAGTCCTTGCCTGACTCTTGGGATGTGGTTAAGACCTATCTCACATATAATAAGAGTATTCGTACTTTCATGGACGTGAGTAGGCACTATGAGCTCGAGGAGGAGCGCTAGGAGATATCTAGGACTTCTTCTGCACATGCTAACATCGCGGAGTCGAGTAAGGGCTCCCGAGGGAAAAAACGCAAATGGCGCAAGCATGAGAAGAAGCCCAAGGGCCAAGGCAAGAGGAAGCAACCTACCAAGACTGACGATAGAGGACAGAAGCGCAAGAAGAATGAGCTCAATAAGAGTAAGGTTTAATGCTACGTGTGTGGCAAGACTGGGCATTTCGCATGCGAGTGTGGAGAGCGAAAGGTATATCCTTCTTCTTTATATGGTTTGAGTTACGTGTCATCTAGTGTGATGCTCGCTAACTCTTCTCCTTTGTGGATTGTAGACTCAGGAGCCACGGACCATGTAGCTCGCGATAGAAGCGCGTACGTGGAGTTCCGCCATTTGAGTCCCTAGACGAGGAGGCTCTACGTGGGGAATGGAGCATTTATAGAAGTGAAAGGGATTGACACTTGTAAGCTATTGCTGCGAAGTGACCAAGTCTTATATCTTCATGACGTATTGTATGCTCCTGAGATTAGGCAGAATCTTGTATCTATCTGATGTTTGGATTTGTTAGGATATTCTGTGTTGTTGGGAAACTCTAGAGTTTCCATTTTGATTTGTTCCGGTTTAGTCCATGAGTGACTTTATGTACTGGATATGATTTCATTCTATGAGATTTATTCTTCTTCTACTATTGCTTTTGCATCTGATAGTGTAGTGGATGATGTGAATGTATGACATAGTAGGCTTGGCCACATAAGGCAAAAGAGGATGACCCGGTTAGTTACGAGTGGCTTGTTGGGCCCGCTAACCAAGGTCCAGTTGCCCGTGTGTGAGTTTTGCCTTGCGGGCAAAGTCACTAGAAAACTAGTTGGGAAAGCAATGAGAGCTATGACTCTATTGCAATTGGTCCATTCCGATATTTGCGGACCCATGAATGTGAGAGCCTGAAACGGAGTCACGTATTTTATTACGTTCATAGACAACTACACGCGTTTCGGTTACATCTACCTGACCTCACACAAGTCTGAGGCACTGGAGTGTTTCAGGAGGTTTATCAACGAAATTAAAAATCAGCTAGACTTGAGGGTGAAAACTCTTAGAACCGATCGAGGGCGCGAGTATTTGTCTGAGCAGTTTAAAGAGCTCTGTTTCGATAGAGGCATTATTAGACAGTTGACTATTCCTGCTATTCTTTAGCAGAACGGAGTAACTGAGAGAAGGAATAGGACTCTGTTGGAGATGGTGAGATCGATGATGGTGCATGCCAATTTACCTATCTCCCATTGGGGGGATGCGTTATTGACTGCCGCCTACGTCCTCAACCGTGTTTCGACGAAGTTTGTAGTCAGCACCTCATATGAGCTTTGGACAGGGAGGCAGCTTGACCTTAGCCATTTGAGGCCATGGGGTTGCGCTGCGTATGTTCATGATTCCTCGCATCAGTACGGCAAGTTAGACCCGCGAGGAAAGAAGTGTATCTTCATTAGATACTCTGAACACTCCAAGGGACATGTGTTCCTAGGAGAACATACGGATGGCACTGTCACTGAGATAGAGTCTCATGGTGTCACTTTTCTCGAGAGTGATTTCCCTAAGAGATGAGAAATCAATTGAGACTTCACTTTCTATGAGATGGATGAGCCAGTGGCTTAGCTGAGCCCAACGGTGGGACTCAAGACCCTATTACGGATCTTGGTCCTAGTGGGAGCGGTCCATCTGAAGGTGTGGAGGCTCTCTCTCCTCGTAGGAGTAGTCGAGGACAAGTGTCTCGTCGTCGTTTCCCGATTGAGGATGAGATCCTCATCGTGACTCCCGAGGATGACGAAGAGCTGAGAACTATACAGGAGGCTCTCGAGGGTTCAGCAAAAGACCAATGGTTACAGGTCATGCACGAGAAAATGGAATCAATGAGAGTTAACAAAGTCTGGGAGCTAGTTGACTTACCTAAGGATAGAAAGACCATTGAGAACAAGTGGATTCTCAAAATTAAAAGAAAGGTCGACGGATCGATCGAGAGGTATAAGCCCCGTCTGGTAGTCAAGGGTTACACGCAGACTAAGGACATTGACTACGAGGAGACTTTTTCCCCGGTAGTCAAATTTACTTCGATCCGTTTACTTTTGGTGATTGTCACTAGTTTGGATCTAGAGTTACGCTAAATGGACGTTAAGACCGCTTCCTTTAACGGGAGCCTGGATAAGGAGATCTACATGGAACAGCCCCTAGGGTTCGTTCTAGTAGGTCAGAAGGATAAGGTTTGTTGACTTCGGTAGTCGATATACAGCCTAAAACAGTCATCCAGGCGGTGGTACCTAAGATTTTACGAGGATGTGATATCTTACGATTTTACGATGGTCGAGGAGGATCTTATGTCTATCTAATTCGGTCTGATAACTCTTTTGTGATCTTGTCATTGTGTGTGGATGACATAATGTTGGCTGAGAACGACATTCAGTATTTAATTACCATCAAAGCGTGGTTGTCATCCAGTTTCGACATGAAAGATATGGGTGAAGCTAAGTTCATCCTCGGAGTTCAGATTCAGAGGGATCGTTCGAGAAAAACGTTGGCTCTTTCACAAGAGACCTACATTAACAAAATTCTCGAACGTTTTGGGATGAGTGATTGTAATCCCATAGAAATTCTGATCGCCAAAGGTGATGGCCTAAGCCTGAAAATGTGTCCGAAAACTCAGGAAGAAGTAAGGGAAATGAGTAAAGTACCTTACTGCAGTGCAATAAGTAGTTTGATGTACGCAATATTGTGTACAAGACCAGACATTTGTTATGCAGTTGGTCTGGTGAGCAGATATCAGACAAATCCTGAAAGGGGTCACTGGAGAGCAGTGAAAAGGATTTTCTGATGTCTAAAAGGAACTGTAAATTTCTCCTTGTGTTACGAAGGAGGCGATTTGCTTCTTGTGGGCTATTCAAACGCCAACTGGGAAGGTGATTTGGATAAGCGCAAATCGACATCAAGTTTTGCTTTCTTGCTCAATGGCGGGGCTATCTCTTGGAGCAGTAAGAAGCAAACCTATGTTGCTCTATCTACGATGGAGGCTGAGTTTGTGGCATGCTCGGTTGCAGTTCAGGAGAGTGTTTGGCTCCGAGACTACTGGATGACTTAGGGATTGTAGCGGATAATGGGAGGCCAGTAATGATTTATTGTGATAATTAGGCTGCTATCGCTTACACTCGAGACCCTAAATTTCATAGTAAGACCAAACACATTGACACCAGATACCATTACGTTAGAGATATCATCGAGAATGGTGAAGTGATTGTCAAGTACATTTCGATACACAGCATGGTGGCTAACCCCTTCACCAAACCCATCACTAGAGATTCCTTTCTAGGATATAGAGAGTCATTGGGTTTGGGTATTTTCTGACATTTCTCAGTTTGTATTTATTGATGACATTGATGCTTATTGATTTTCTATATATATGATTATAATATATTATTCAGTCACTTTTGTGTTATATTTTCATTTAATGCACTTGCTTTTATTGTCACATATATATTTTGTGATGTGATAATAGATATGTCAAGCAGGCGAGGTCGACTCTCTCACACGAGTAACCACCTCCAACTCTGAGTAAGCGGGATGAGACGGCTTCTAGTTATAAGAGGTTTTGAGAGTGGCCCTGCTAGAACATAAGTCGTCCTGATACGTGTTCAGGATGAGGTCATATGCGATATGACCGACATGAACGTACCCACATCCATGTTGCTTGTGAGTAGCCAGGTTTGAGATCTCGGATATCACCTGCGATTTGTGATATTGTCTCTGAGGTACTCTCTTTGAGATCTCTGGGTAAAGTCTTATGTGTAGACTGAGTCCCTATACTTATACAGTGTTAGAAAAATCTGATATATGCCCTTTTGAGAGATGAGGGAATAACACTGTGACACGTGTTTCATACCGCGTGTGTTAAAACAACTTGGGGTAGTGAGAGCTATATTTCTTGAGACAATAAATTGAAATTTATCCCCAAACCCCACTGTGTGAGACCCGAAATCCATTGGGTGGGATCTCTTATGCCCTTATTACTTTCGGTTATTTCTTGAGGTTTTGATTCAGTGTTTGCTACTTTAGTCTGTTTACCGATGGTTCGAAAGATAAATTGAGGTCTGAGAGACAGGTCTAGGAAAGCAACTGAATTAAGACCGATAGATTCGAGTTTGGGAAAGAAAGACCAATTGACATTGCATCACTGTGTTGTATTCACTAACCGGTCTTTTATGTTCGTCCATGTAGGGATTTGAACATAATAGTGGAAACATAGTCAAGTAATATCTAGGGATTACTTTTGATAAGGGAAGTAGCTCGATGGATGTAATTAGTCTTGGATCTGGGATACAACGATCTTTCTTTTGATACTAACGGTGACTACTCAATCATCCTAACAGGTGTATCGAGAAGTCTTTGTTTGCAGGTGTACTCACAAGTCGCACGACGTCCAATCCTGTATGAAAGCCCTGTAGGGTGATGTGATGGATCGCATGAGTTGTAATCTTATGACGGAAGTAAAATGCCCTCGTATACAAGTGAGAGATATTGGTAAATGCCCACGTGGGGCAATTTTACCAAAGTAAAAAATTTAATTTTCAAAATGCGGGGTAATGGGTAGTTACCCACTACCCCATCTCTCCCCTATTTTCTCTCCAAAGGACTCCTACGGGAGTTATTTTTTTAATATAGATTGACAATTGAAAAATAGTATTGAATAGTGAACAACCATTATTCCACTGAAGAGAGAGTTGAGAAATTATTAGAGAAATAGAATTTTAATTATTGAGAAGAACAATTAAAATTGAGGATTTTTCGATCGATTAACAATCACCGGGTTAAGGGTTGCATCGTTGTAATATTGCGGTGATAGTTCGGTTATACGTGACTATCATCCTGACTTCGAATAGTTCATGTTCAAAGTTTATGATTTCTAAAATTTTCTGCATCACCGATTGAGATATATCGCAAACTCATCTTTTTATGATTCTGGAAAAATTATTTATTGCTTCTGTTGCGTGTATGAGTCACAAAATATCTAACATTACACAAATGAGATGTGATGCATTCCTTACTTACCGTGGAAAAAAAAATGAATGTCTATGTGTATTAACTATGGAGCCCAAGGAGAAACAGCCAAACACACACACAAAAAAAAAAAAAAAAAAGATATTGTGCCCAAGAAAGGATTAAGCTCATTGTGTAATAAAAATAACAATTTTATTACAAATCGTAAAGAAACACCAAGCATTATAGTTTTAGATTTTTCCCAAAGAATATATTTTTTGAATCATTTTTTATTATGACAGATATGTTTATTGGTACCAGAATGTGTCCACCACTCTTCTGAATTTTCAAATAAAAATATGCCTGTCACCAAAGTCACAGAAGGTTCTTCAATAATGTTGGATTGAATTGGAGTCTCATATTTTCAAAATTTGTAAATTCGAGCAATATACATACTCTTACCACGGACATACCATACATCTGGTTTTTTATAAGAAGGGTGGTCATGGTTCTTCTCTTACAATTGATTTATTTTTTTTTTTACTTTGAGATTTATTATATTTATTTCTAGAATTTTTATTTGGCTTTAGATATATATTTCAAGAATTATTGGACAAACTATTTTAAGATATGAGATTTATTTTAGTGGGATCCATATTTATGTCATGTACCATTGCATCTTGACCTCTTGCCTCCTACTCCGCAAGGAGACATATGATTAAATTCTCTAAAGTGATGTCATTCTGTTTGTGACGCAAGATTTTTCGAAATTCTCCTCGAATTTGTGACTAACTTGTCTATAATTCCAAGAACTATCAAGTTTTCCGGGCATCCCTTCATGTTGTAACTGATGAATATGTTGCCAACAGGTCATTCTAGTTGCTTTTGGAAAAACTAGGTTTTATCATCTAATCATGTTCTTCCTTTTTGGTCTTCAAATGATAAACACATGGTTCTCACATTATATTTCCCTTCTACAGCAATGGTGACTTGTGAATGCGGTTCAGTGGCTTTTGGCATCTGAACATCTAAGAATTAGTATGAGAGGCGACCACGGCTCCGAAACCATTGATTTTGGTTCGTCATCTACTGGAATCAAAACCAAATCGCTTACTAACGATTTCGATTCTAATTCTTCATGGTTTGATTTCGGTTCTGGAATCGGCAATTTCAGTTCATTATTTATTGAAACTGAAACCAAATAACTTATTGATGATTTCGTTTCCTCATAGTACGGTTCCTGTTCAAACCATTTGAAACTAAAATTTAAATTCTTTAATTTAAATTCTTTCATCCCTTTAATAAGTCGACTTGACTATTTTGTTTTTTAATTCATTAATACGGTCGACTTATGTTAACTTAAATTATCTTGCGTTTAAATTTTGTTCAAACTCAAGTTTTGCATTTAGACTTTTGAGTTATATCGATTTATTTATTCTATATAACTCTTTAAATCAAACATTTATCATAAAAATATTCTTGTCGAAATATATTTGGTCAACAAATTCACATCACTAAATAAATAAATAAATAAATATATTATCATTCTTATAATTATAATATATCACATACTTAATTTTTTATTTTTATATTTTTTTTAAAAAAAAGAAAAAATGAAGAAAAGGGTTTGAACTTAATTTATATAAATTAAGTTATTTACGTATTCTTTTGGGGTTTAAAGGAATCAAAACCCTCGTAATTCACTTTCCATTTGAATTTATAACTCTCTCACCTTAACTAAATCTGAAATATTTTTAGAGGCAGCGGTTGATATGCTTTCGATAGTAATGTCGTATAAATCTTCATTATTTTTCTTGATCATCTTTTATTGTCTAAGTTCTTCTTTAACCTAATCATCCAAACACCTTTATGCTTCAAGTAATTCGGGAGTCATACATGATTTGTCTCATCCAAAATGTTCCCTCCTGCACTAAATGTTTGTTTAACCGTTATAGTTGAGACATGAGTTGCTAAAATTTGTTTAGCAAGTTGTGATAATCTAGAAAAATTGTTTGCATGCTCTTTCCACCATTCTAAAATTGGAAAATCTTTTAAAAATGGATAGACACTAAACTTAAAAAAAGTTGTTAGATATAAATCAATTTCACATGCAGAATTTGATAAACCTCTTGATTTCTTTTGTCTTTGAAATAATAGTTATTCAGCAATACTTATTTTAGAAAATTCTCTAATATTTATAGATTGAGAAAATTGTTGAGTAAAATTATCAAATATCACACTAAATACAACATATATATCAAAATTTAATTTTCTAATATAATTTATTTTTGTGCAACATCATAATTATTTATTTCTAAATATTCAACTTAGAAAGTTAAATAATCAAATAAGTTATCTAATTTACATCTAAAATGAAAAATAATAGCAACAAGATAAATGTAAAGAATTTGATAAAAATAATTACACCATTTTATTTTCATTAGACAAATTGTGTCTTTCAAATTTTCATGATTTTCATACTCTTGCATAGTATTTATAATATTAATATTTTTTAATAAAAATAATGAATACGTAGGATAATAAATACCAAACAATGTTTATGTAGTATCATTAAACACTTTTAATAAATTAAAAATTTTCACAAATATTCCATTATTGTGGATATAAAATAATAGAATTAACATTATTTGTAATAAAAACACAAAACAATTGTCTATAGACAATGATTCATTTAATAATTCATAAGTTGAACTCCAACGTGATGGAATATTTTTAGAAAATCTTTGATCTTTTTACATTTTCCTTACAAAATTTAATCTAATCTTCCATTAATTATGGATGATTTCATAAATAAGAAATCGTTTTTTAATAGGGATAAGATAAAGTCAAGAGATCTTAATCCATCTTGAATACATAATTTTAGTACATGATATGAACATCTTATATGAAAAAATTTACCATCAAACCTAGATTTACAATTATTTTCTAAATCTCTAATAGAACTAGTATTAGCAGAAGTATTATTAAAACCAATAAAAAAAATTTATTCACTAAATAATATTTTTATAAAATTGAACTAATGATCTTATAAATATTTTCAGTTATGTGTTTTTTTTTAATCAAAAATTCTAAATACAATGATACATTTTTCGGATATTCCAATTGAAGGTTCAAAACAAACCAACAAACTTAAATATTCTTGTAAAAAATTCCAAGATATTTAACGGATTAGAATTGCTTACATCTTCTGATGATCGGGTATTTTAAGTCGAGAAAATGTTATAAAATCGGATCACCTTTTATTATTTGCAATCCATATGCCATGATAGAGAATGATCAATGTTTTTCAAACCCTCTCTCAATTTCAATGTAAGTAAAAGTCTTCCCTTTTTTTATACACTCGTACAAAGTGCCTCACAATCCCATTCTTTTTTTTTTCACATATGTTGTTAACCTCTCCAAAAACAAATGGGAAGTTATGGGACTTGAGAGAGAGAGAGAGAGAGAGAGAGAGAGAGAGAGAGAGGAAGTTAAAAGTTGGAGAAGTTTTCTAAAAACTACCTTTTTCCATTTTTCTCTTTCTATTCAAATTTGAATTTGAATAGAATGGGTTTGGGTCAGGTCTATCTTCATGATAGACCTGAACCCTATTTTCTAACATCTTTCACTCGCATAGGGCTAGAACCACATATAGCATGATCATTACAATCAAATACCAATTTCATACTGATAAGTAGATCATGTGACTAGTGAGAATATCAAGAACTCTAATGCTATACAACGGTTAAGGATATACAGCAGCTCACTTTTAATGTGGTAATTATGACGTCATTTCTCGTTATACCCTAGACTTCTTTTACTAGATATAGTTAACATATCTCTCATCTCTCAAAATAAGATAAGAATATAATTGATTCAAATCTAATCATACATTAATAATTATGTCTCTAAACACTAAGTTACTGATATAATTGGTCGACCTGTGAATATAGAATAATATGTCGATCAAAGACAGTTTTCTTTTCATACTACTAACTTTTAACTTTATCTTAATTGCTTTCTTAGAGATGCATCGCCAAATCGAATCAATCATAGTTTCTTAGTGATATGTTAAAGTAGTAACACTAAAATAAAATTTCAATAGACAGATAAAAGTTTTAAGGGTATAAATTGAGATTGAATATAAACCTCTGGGTCTCACACAATAAGATGAAGAAGGATGCATCATCTCATTACCCATATGGTCACATAAACATATGTGGTATGAAATACATGCTACGATACTCTTTCTTCCCATTTAGAAGCGTATGTCTTCTTCTTTTTTTTAAAAAAATAATATATCGTACATATTTTAGTTCAAATGTACTCAATATTTAACCTAAGTTTTTCTTCTTATAAGTTCTTAGAAATCTCACAACATTAAGAAAAACTCACACCTGGTTATTAAACAAATTTAATGGATTATGGGGAATCCATTTTGATTACTACACATGTATATGAAATAGGTAATCTCATCTTAATAGTCTACTAAGACGGCATGTATGTCAATCCACCACAAATTAATATTGTCTCATCTCTACATATCATACAAAAATTAGAGGTAATTACTCGTGTGAGAGAGCCAATTTTAAAAATTTATTCGACATACTTTCAAATGTAGACACAAGAATTTTGAATGCAAAAATAAAATTTAAATGTCAATAAATATGAGTATTGCATCATATATACTCAATATATGATTACAATTATAATCACAATCATAAATACTGTCACGATCTATGCAAACCAAGAGATCTAACATGTTACACAAATATGCCTCTAGATATTAGTTTCGTAAGATGACCAATCACCATCAAATATGTAGGCATATAATTCAATATCACTTTACTCTTTTCAATCATATTTCTGACAAGATTATTCTTTATGTCTATATATATTTTATTGTCATGATATATAGAGTCTCTTGTATAAGCAATAGCTAACTATTATTATAATAAATATTCACAACTCCCACTGAATTATTTATTACTCTCAAATATTGTTAAATCTATTTAATCAAACTCTTTCTTGAATAGTGGAAACACTGACCACAAATTTTGTTTCCATTATAAAAAGTAGTACACAAGTTTGTTTTTTGTTTCTCCATGAGATAGTGCTATCATTGAGTAAAAAAATATAACCATAGGTAAATTTTCTCTCATCTAAATCGCATTCCTAAGCAACATTCGTATATCTTATCAATAGTATATCTTTTCCTTGACAACAAAGGAAATAGTCAATAGTTCCTTTCAGGTATCCCTTTTTCATAGCAATTCGTGACTCTTCGTTGGAATGAATTGATACTTGTTGATCAAACCCATAGTATGACAGATATCGGGACGAGTACATGTCATAGCATACATTAAACTCCCAACTGCATTGGAATAGAGTATTTTGGACATTTCATCTTTTTATCTAAGAGTTTTTGGGAATATTTCATGGTCTAAACTATCGTTTTTAGCTACAGGAGTATCAATAGGTTCGTAATTTTCTATTCAAAATAGTTTCAAAATCTTTTGATATAAGACTATTGATATAATCTCAGTAATCTCTGGAAGCAATCTCTATATGTCTTAATTCCCAAATATATAATCTGCCTCACCCATATCCTTTATATCAAAATTGAAAAACAACTATTTCAAATTTGAAGGACATACTCTTTATCATTCGCAACTAACAGTATGACATCGACATATAGGAATAGAACAATAAACTTGTCATCAAACTTCTTAAATACAATGGTTTTCGTCCACCATGACGAAATCGTAAGAAATTACAGCTCTGTGAAATCTCAAACGCCATTGTATTAAAGACTACTTAAGGCCATAAAATGTTTTATTCATTTCACATATTCTATCTTCCTGGCCCTTAATGACAAGAGTTTCTGGTTGTGCTATATAGACTTCTTTCTCAAGTTCTCTATTGAGAAATATAGTTTTCATGTCTATATGACGTAATTCAAAATCCAAATTGGCCATTATTGCTAACAATATACGAATAGAGGTAAATCTCACTATCAGGAAAAGATTTCATCATAATTAACACCCTTTTACTAAATGTAACCTTTTGCTAGTAGTCAGGTTTTATACCTCTCAATAATTCCATCTGCCTTATACTTGGTTTTGAGAACCCACTTGTTCCTAATTACTCTGCGCCCTGGTAGAAGTTCAATCAATTTCCAAACATGGTTGGATTTGATTGACTTCAATTTTTTCTTCCATCTCTTTTATCAACTATCATTCCCAAAACAATATAGAGTCTCATCTATATTTTTAGATTTTTCTTCATCTTTTGGAGAAATAATAAATGCATCTCAAAATAATGATTGAGCACACTTTTTTAAGCACTTTTCCAGTTTGTAACTCAATTGGACCATAAGAATTTGAATCCCTTCCACTAGGATCAACACCTAACTCATTTTCTCACGATTCCTTTAATCCAATATAGACAGAGCTATCCTTTAAATTGAATAATTCAAATAAAAGCCTTATGTCCTTTACGTCACCTCTGCTAGGAAATTCATTTTCAAAAAATGTGACATCTGTGATCAAATCTCTACTATAGTACCATCTTCTCGCTCACCAATGAACACTTAACCTTTAAACTAATTGAAGTATCTTACAAAGATACTCTTACTTTCATAGGAATCCTATTTTCCAAACCTATTGAAAAAACTTAAATACAGACAGTTGAATCTCAAGGTCTAATGTCACTTAGAGAGGGCTTTCTATTAGTTCAAAATTCATATAATGTCATTGCTATTGACTTTGAAGATATTCAATATATAAGCCGTAGTCAATAAGGAATTTCCTCAAAAGAAAATCGACAAGTTAGCTTGCGACATTATAGACTTTGTCATATCCAACAATATCCTATTCCTTATCACCACAACACCATTCCGCTAAGGTATATAAATAATCAAATGTCGGATTATGTCTCTTTCATTGCATAGATCCTTAATTGATCTGATAGATTATGTCACATATTTGCTCTAAAGATCTCAATTGTCCTAACCATTTGATTCTCAACCTTGTTTACATAATGTCTAAAGCACTCAGTACTTCAAACTTGTGAGAAATCGAATACACATAACCAAATCGCCCGAAATCATCTATGAACATAATGAAACATAAAGTTTTACGTCTATCCTTCACATTTATTGGACCATAAATGTCCGAATGGACTAATAGTAATAGAAATTCATCCCATATGGTCTTTCCAAATAGTTTTCTCATCATTTAGCAGGTATGAAAATATTCAACTTGACAGTTAAACATTCGTCCATCACATTGCAATACCATGAAACCATTCACAAGTTGTCCAAAACCAATATACATGTCATTCAAATACACACTAATCCTATCTCTCTGAAAGTTCAAAAAATATAGCCAAGATTCAAAAGAACAAGAACAGATATTAAATTCTGTCGAATTTCTGGCACATAAAGAAAATCATGCACAATGGGAGTTCGACAATTTTGTAACTCTAATTTACAACTGCCGACTCATCTAATCTCCTTTTTTGCATTGTTCTCTACATAGATCCATCTCCTATCAGAAGTCACTCGAAATTCACAAATACCTCTCAATTTGTTCTTATATTTAGGGTTGTTCTTTTGTGATCCGTCTCTAGTCTCCTTTCCTTTCTTGCTTTTGTTTTAGTACCTCACACGCTTAGAGCCCAAGACTTTCTTAGAACTAGAGTTTATAACAAAAATATCAGCTATAGATCTTGCAACACAAAGTAACTTATCCTCAAGCTCAACATGGCGAGTAACGTCCAAGAAAGTCTTCACACTGTCATTGCGAGTCCAAGTGACTTTCAAGTGCTCCCACTTGATAGAAAAAGATCAGATTATGATTTGAACTTTCTGTTTATCGGAGGGGACATGATCAGTTGACTACCACTCTCTAATTATGTTAGACATGACCTTTAAATACTGTTTGATATTGTGGTCACCTTACTTTTATTCGGTATCAAATTTTATGGTCATTTGTCTAAAATGAGTCACTGGTATCTTCATATTTCTCTGTAAGGTACACCTAAATGACAAGAACAATCGAATGTTACTCACACTTGAGGATCACGCTATCAATCACAAAGCTAACCAGAGTCACTCGAACAATAGAATTTATCATTTTTTACCCCTGGTAAGCATCTTGTTTTCTTCTCTACGGGGTAGCATTGTCCATACCAGGATCCTACATGAGATGCTTAATATCTTCCAAGGTATCTTGTTCTTTCAGCACATACTACATTTTATAGTATCATATCTCTTGATCATTGTCATTCAATTTGTTACCTCTATTTAACTCCGTAATAATGGATTTCAATACTGTGGTTTGTGTTTCAAGGGGGTGGACACAAGTACTAAAACTCATATCATATATACAATCTTATATTTCAAAATTAACATTCATAACAGGTCAATATTAGGTATTAAATCGAAAGTTCTCTACGTTCCCAATCATCATCTGTGGTCTTAATATATCACAATCACAAATTTAATTTAAAACTATAAAATTCAATAGGTTTTTCATAAGAATTACTTAAATTCTTCCAACCAAAAAAATCTCCCACTTAAGTACACAAAAATATTTAAATAATATTATAATTTTGGATGAGAATTACTCAAATTTTATCCATTTAAAATTTTTTATTTAAATACCAAATTATTTAAATAATATTTTGATTTTGGATGAGAAACACCTAAATTCTTTCAATTCAAAATTTTTTTATTCAAAAGACCCGTTTTCTTTTGCATTTATGATCATACAAATCAATAATCATAATAAACATATATTCAAAAGAAACTTTATATTAAATCTTAAAAAAAAAAGGTTTTTCTATGACATGATCATCGTCTTATTAGACAACCATAGTGCGTAAAAAAAAATACAAATTCATTATTTCAATTCAAGACATGTCCATTCGAGTAATCATATTCACCATTCTCTTGGATAGTCTATCCCTAGGAGAAAATCTACTTAGAGCACATGCGTTGAAACTATTTATACATTGGGATAACCTTTTTTTCATTTGGATCTTTAGATTCTTGACTACATTGTCAAGAATCATACTCAATTTCCCGACAATCATCTCATCAAGTATCCTAACATAATGAAGTGTCAAAAAATTTCTCAAAATATATACGTTATCCCCCAAATAGAATGACCTGGTTCAAGAAATTTCAAACGTTTTTATTCCATTATCTCCAAATTATCTGGTAAATTGTGAGATGAGTTTATCTTATAAGTCAATATTTGACTCAACTTTATCAAATATTTAGAACTTCTCAATACTCTAACTCTCTTTCGAAGAGCTCTAACATTGCTTCCGAATATCATCATTTCTCTAAAATGGAAACCATATTAGGTCAGGCACACAGTCATCCATAATATTATACAAGAAATTCAGAAATACCAATTTCAAATAATATGCTCAATTTTTAATTAATTTTATATTGAAAAAATAAATCTTTCATATGTAAAAAAGAGCATAAAATCAAAAGAGGGTATGAACAATATTCACTTGGGTGGCCAAAATCAAGAAAATAATTTTCTTAATACATAGAATTTTTTTTTTAGAATTTTCTACAACGAAAAATGATTTTTCTATAATTTTGTAACAATTTATTGATTAAAAATCAATAGAATTACTTATCAACTCTGAAAAATAAATTAAAACTCATAGAAAAGTCTAAATAAATAAATATTTATTTCAATGAAAATTTTGACTAACAAAATTGCCTCACGCACGCCCACACGCTACTATGGGTAGCTGTACAAAAAAAAAAAAAGGAAAATGGCTATCCTCACGTGTCACTACCAGTGCTTGAGGCCCACGTGCTACCTTCCTATCGGAAGATAGCCACCTGATTTTGACTACCTCTATTTTTGATATCTTTGAATTCAGTGGTGGTCTCAAATTTTAAATTAGACATCCCTAACCTAGGGTTTGAACTACACACATGGGCTTCCAAGAGTGGGAATTGTTCTAAAGCACTGTTCATCTTCTTCAATTTTTTTACAATTCAAACCAAATTTGAAATGGTGATATCTCTCTTAATTGTTAACTATTTTTTGCGTTCTTTATATGGTTAAAAAGTATTTTTTGAGAGAAATCTAATTATATAAATTTTAAATCACAAGACACAGTATTTTAAAAGTTATGAGTATATAAATTTTTAATTAGAGTTTGAAATATCTCATAATTTACTCATTAAATGCATGCCAAATTTTACAAAGTTAATTCTCGTGTTATCAGCATGTTATTATATTAAATTGAGAGCATTTTGTTGAACATATTTCAAGATGCCATTAAGAAGCCATAAGCATTTTTATGGCATTTTTCATTTTTTTTTAATACCCAAAAGAGGTGGGAAATAATCCAAACACCAATGAAGGTTCAAATAAAACCAGCAAACTTAAATATTCTTGTCAAAATTCTAGAATCTTTAATGGGTTAGAATCACTTACCTTTTCCGACGATTGAATATTCTACCTCGAGAAGATGTCACAAAATTAGATCACCTTCTAATATTCACAATCCAAATGCCATGGTAGAGAATGATCAATGTTCTTCAAGCCATCTCTCAATTTCAATATAAGTAGAAGTCCTCCCTTTTCTTACACTCATACAAAGTGTCTAACCATTCCTTTTTTTACACGTATGTTGTTAACCTCTCCAAAAACAAATAGGAAGTTATAGGACTTGAGAGAGAGAGAGAGAGATGAAGTTAAGAGATGGAGGAGTTTTCTAGAAACTACCCTTTCCCATTTTTCTCTCTCTATTCAAATTTGAATAGAATGGGTTTGGGATAGGTCTATTCTCATGGGCAGACTTGGACCCTATTTTTCAACATAAGTTATAATTAATCCAATGACATGTAATAACCATATATAAATATATTTGCTAATGATCACTCTAGATATTACTACATATAGAAACCTGACTATTAGAATTTTTCAAAAAGTTTGTAAATTATTTTTCTTCCTTTTATAAAGTTTATAAATTGTACATATAACAGTAGCTCTAGATATACGTTTTGCAAAAGAATTTAAAATATTTAAACAATAATTAAAAAATCTAATTTTTTCACCAAAACTAAAAGATAAATGTTCAATAGTAATCATTTTAACTAATTGTTTCATATTTTTTCATTGGAATAAATAAAAAGAGAAGAAGGATTAGAAGATACAAATATAGATATTTGAGTTTGTGCTCAATCAAAACCCGCTTCGGTTGAATGTTTGTAATTTAAATACTTTCTAAATGTCACATATCCTCTACATTTTTTTAATTTGAATTGTTGATTCTAGTAATTGCAAATAACTTATATTGAACCATTTAGCAAACGATTTTTTTTTTTGAAATGTATCTTAAAAATGTTAGATTTTAACATTTTTTTTCTTTTTTTCTATATACATCTCTTCTTGATCATCATTTTCAATTTCAATGTTAATGTGTTGAGATTTTTATGTAGAAAAATCTTTAAAATAAAATTGCTCATTTCAGGAATATTCCCTAAACTTACTCTCACCTCGACCACTTGATATATTTTTTTGATAAATGAAATTAAATAGAATTAAAAATTAAAAAAAATGTGTAATTGAATATGAGAAAAAATAAAAAATAAAAAATATGAATTAAGAGATGAAAAATTGAGAGTATGAATTTGTTAAGGAAATTGTTATCAAATTTTAATATTTTGATGATAACAAAACCCTATAATGTTACTAATAATTTTATTAAGTGTGCAAGTCTTTAAAATATTTATTCTTTCAAACAACACATATTTGAGAATTTTTGTGAAAATTTAAGAGAATAGAAACTAGGGAGAAGCAAAGCTAGGTAGAAACAGTAAGGTGGGTAGAAGTAGTTAAAATTCAAAACAGTTTTGTCTATTGTAATTTTAATTTATTTTTAAGACCTAACTCAATAAATTAAGTGTAGATTGGAAGCGACACTTAATCCTAAACATGTATGAATGGAGCATTCAAATTCAAATTACTTAGAGGGCTCAAAATCAACTTTTCACTAGAGGTAAAAAATATTGTTCAGATTCTAGACTATTTTGGTAGAACTACAAGTTGATTTTTAAGGGAGGTTTTGCTTACTATAACTTCTCCAATGGTTAAACTTTTTGAAATTTGAATTCTCTACACTTTAAGAGAATTGTTGGTGTTTGAATTTGAAAAATAACAGTAGTAAAATTCAAAGATTTTGATGGAGAAAATCAAACTCAAAGTGAGGAATTTAAGCAAATTTTTTACAGCAGTAAGTGTGCGGGTGAGCTAAATTTGTAGCCTTATATCTTCATATTTGTTACTAGTTTTGGGGGCTTACTTCTTGGGATTTAAAATGCTATATACAGAGAGTATTCAACATATTTTATAAAGAAATTTTGCTGTGTTGGGAGTGAGATATTAGATCTCAAAGTAGGTTGAAAATCAGGATCAGAAGTTGTTATAGTTCTGGAAAAGGACTGGTTCTGAAAGGGTTTTGAGATCCTTATATCAACTTGATACTTGCAGGCTTTTCACAGAACTTTGAGTGGATCTTAAAGACCAATATTTAGACTATACTCAAGTACTTTTACAACAATCATTTGTACTTTGGATTAAGAGAATTTTACTTGCAAAAACACCCTATCGATCATAGTTATTCTAGCATTCTGCTATAAACTCTTGTTGTCAATTTTGATTTTCACCTCTGTAACCTTTTGTTTAGCCATTGTGTAGTCTCACAAGTTTGGGAAGAGTGTGAAGAACATTCTCTTGGATTGATAGGCTAGGTGTAAAAGAGTTTGGTTTGGGTGAGTGTTAGACTAAGTCATCTTCAAAGGAGAAGATGCAGATTGTCAACATTTCAATATTATACATACATTTGTAACTCTCATTATATAGTGAAAACTAGTTATCGCTGGACTTTAGTTTGTTAAGCTGGAAGAGTAGATGTAGGTACAAGATCAAACCACTATAAACTGGGTTTGATCTCTCTAATCCTTCTTTTTATTTTTGTACTTGCATTTACATGTTACATTAAGTTTGACCATAGATTTTAAGTAAGATTTTAAATGGAGTAAAATCTTAGATTTGAAGTCAACCAATTCAACTCTCCTTCTTGGTTGCATAGAGACCAATAAGTGGTATCAGAGCTAGTATTCGACTCTACAAAAGTGCTAAATTTGGAGCGAAAAATCCAATGGCTTCACAGTACTCTTTTGGAAAATACACAAATAGAACTCCTTATTTTGATGGAGTTAATTTCTCATATTGGAAATATAGAATAGAGATCTTTATACAAGCCATGGATTATGAAGTTTGGGAAGTGATTTCTCAAGTAAATTTAGATGTGAAAACTCCTATAGTGACCAAGGTTGATAAGAGGAAAATATCCATAAATTTACGAGCAAAACATTTGTTATTATGTGCAATATCTCCTATTGAAATTAATCAAGTTCTTCTTGTTCCACAGCTAAAGAAATTTGGGATAAATTATGCATCACACATAAAGGCACAAGGACTATTAAAGATATAAGAATTAATCTTTTGATGCAGGAATATGAACTATTTAATTTTCAGTATGGAGAACAAGTAAAAATCTTGTTCAATTGACTCACATCCATCATGAATGAATTGGAGTCCCTTGGAAAAGGATTTTCAGACTCAGATCTGGTCAGAAAAGTTTAGAGAATTCTTCCTAGAGTTTGGGATGCAAAAAAAAAAAAATAAAATAGTAATTGAGGAAGTTCAAGACCTATCGAGGTTCAAGACTTGTCGAGGCTATCCCTAATTGGACTCAAAGGGAAACTCATGGCTTATGAAGTTGAAATACACTTTTCTATTGAAAATGATGGGAAGACAAAGGCTGTTGTACTTATGGCAAAGAATGAATAACAATCTAATGAAGAATATAGCAATGAGGATAAGCTGAACTTATTAAAAAAAAGCTATCACGAGTCCTTAAAAAGAGAGGTAAAAAGTTCAATAATTTTAAGAACACTAATGTTTTTCAAAAGTTTAGAAATGATGCAAGAAAGAGGAGAAAATCGAAGGAAGAAAAGAATGATGAGATCATTTGTTTCGAATGCAAGAAACCTGGACATATAAAGTATGAATGTCCAGTCCTTGCAAAGAAAATGAAGAAATTTTAGAAAAAAACAAAATCAATGATGACTACATGGAGTGAGTTGGATGAATCAAATTCAGAATCAGAGTCTGAAGATTCGGAAGGTCATAATGAATCAAATTTCTGTCTAATGGTAGATTCTCAGGTGAATTCTAACTCTGAATACTGTGATAATTTCAATCTTGATGATGACTATGTACTAAGATTGATTTCTAAATTTAAATGCAAAATATAAGAATTAGAAAATGAGAAAAAACTTATGAAACAGGCAAATAAAGTGCTAAATACTGAAATTAATGATCTTAAATCTGAAAACAATGTTCTGAATTTTAAAAACACTACTGCAGAATCTGAATTGACAGCTTTAAGGTCTGAAAATGAAATCTTAAATAGTAAGAGCTCTGCTATAAAATCTGAAATGAGAGTTTTAAGGATAGAAAATGGGTCTATAAAATTAGAAAATTCTTTTATGAAAGATAAAGTATGTATGCTGAAAACAAGGATAGAAGATCTATCCATATCCATCAAAAACACTTTCCAAAAATTCAATAAAAGTGATGAGAAACTCATTAGGTTACTTGCACTCCAAAAACATGATTTTTCTAAGAATGGTCAAGGATATGATTCTGAAAGTATATTTAGATAACAAGCTAATAAAATTGTATTTGTTAGAGAAGTAAAAAATGCAAAACACAGAAAACTACAAACTACAAAAACTAAGGGTAGAAGCAGTGGTCATAGAAGTATAGCCTTTAAGGGTAGAAGAAATTATAAACCTTCCAATTTTAACAGAAATTTCAAAAATTTCTCTAAACATTAAAAATTTGATTTTTCGTAAGTTAAATACAAATATATGAATAATCTTCAGAAAATGAAAGATAATTTTGCATATTATTTTTGTCATAAAATTGAACATGTTGTTAGATTTTGTTACTTGAACAAACTTAGTAATAACCAAGAAAAATTTATTTCTAGCACAAGTTTGTCATCTAAAAGATCCAAACTAATTTGGATTCCTAAGAATAGATGATCATTTGAATGGATATAAAAAAGAAAAAAATTGATATATAAATGAAAAAGATAACGAAAATACAAGAACTTCTCCATAAAAATGATAAAAAATAAAAGTGTAGAAATTGAAAATAAGTCTAGGAAAAGAAACTGAAAATTTTCACTTAATTACTCATAAGATGATATGATTGGTGATATAGATAGTGGTATAAGAACTAGATCAAGAATCAATTTCAATTATTGTTTAGCATAAAGACTAAAAGTATAGGAAAAATGTGTCAATAGAAAATTATTGTGTTTAAATCTTATATCTGAAAATGATAAGAATTTTTATGATTTTTAAAAAATTTGTATTCAATATTTTGAATTTGTTATAATGTTGAAACTATTTGGATAACTCTAACAATACTTAGTATTGAATTTATTATCTCTATGAGTTTATAAAAATTGCTTTTGTGTGTTCTCTTTTGATGATACAACAACAACAATCTAGGTTTTCTATTCCAAAAATTTGGGATCGACTATATGAGAGACAAATATCAAGAGAGTTCTCTTATGATGATAACAAAAAAAGAAAAAATGAATGAATGTCTAAACAAAAGGAGAATACATATATATTGTATTTTTTTATGATAACAAAACAAAAGGAATGAGAAAAATGAATATATCTAATTTTGAATTTGAAGTTAATCTTTCTTATTTTTGAAAAAACAAAAAAGGGGGAGATATATATAAAAAAGATTATAAAAAATTATGCATATATTAAGAGAGAAATAACAAAATATTCATATGTTTATAAATAGAGGGGGAACATGATATTGAGTATTCATGAGCAAATTGTTTTTTTTACAATTTTTCTTTATAGTTTTGTTGTGATCAAAAAGAGAGAGATTGTTAAGAAAATTACTATCGAACCCTAATATTTTGATGATAACAAAACCTTATATATCTTACTAATGATTTTACTAAGTGTGCAGATTTCTAAAATATTTATTCTTTCAAATAACACATGTTTGAGAATTTCTATGAAAATTTAAAAGAATAGAAACTAGGTAGAAGCAGTCAAAATTCAGAACAGCTTTGTTTGCTACGATTTTAATTTATTTTCAAGACCTAACTCAACAAATTAAATATAAATTGGAAATTACACTTAATCCTAAACATGTATGAATAGAGCATTCAAATTCAAATTACTTGGAGGGTTCAAAATCAACTTTTCACTAGCGGTAAAAAATAATGTTCAGATTTTGAAACTATTTTGGCAGAACTATAAACTGATTTTTAGAGGAAGTTTTGCTTTCTATAACTTCTCAAATAATTAAACTTTTTGAAATTTGAATTCTCCACACTTTAAGTGGATTGTTGATGTTTGAATTTAAAAAATAATAGTAGTAAAATTCAAAGAATTTGGAGGAGAAAATCAAACTCAAAGTGAGGAATTTAAGCAGACTTTTTATAGCAATAAGTGTGCTGGGAGCTAACTTTACAGTCTTATATCTTTATACTCATGACCAGTTTTGGGGGCTCACTTTTTAGGATTTAAAGTGCTATATACAGAAAGTATTCAGCATATTTTACAAAGAAATTTCAATGTGTTGGGAGTGAGATATTACATCTCAAAGTAGGCTAAAAATCAGGATTAGAAGCTGTTATGGTTCTGGAAAATGGCTGGTTTTGAAAGGGTTGTGAAAGCCTTATATCAACTTGATACTTGAAACTTTGAGTAGATCTTAAAAACCAATATTCAGACTATACTCAAGTACTTTTATAGCGATCATTTGTGCTTTGGATTGAGAGAATTTTACTTGCAAAACACCCTGTCGATCACAATTATTCAGACATTCTGTTGTATACTCTTGCTGTCAATTCTGATTTTTACCTCTGTAACCTTTTGTTTTAGCCCTTGTGTAGTCTCATAAGTTTGGGGAGAGTGTAAGAAACATTCTCTTGGGTTGATAGGTTAGGTGTAAGAGAGTTTGGTTTGGGTGAGTGCTGGACTAAGTCATCTTCAAGGGAGAACGGACAGATTATCAACATTTTAGTATTGTACATGTATTTGTAGTTCTCATTATATAGTGAAAACTAGTTATCGTTGGAACCTGTCTTGCTAAGCTAGAAGAATAGATGTAAACACAAGGGTGAACCACTATAAACCGAGTTTGATCTCTCTAACCCTTCTTTTTATTTTTGCACTTGTATTTGCATATTACATTTAATTTAGTCATAGGTTTTAAGTAAAATTTTAAGTAGAGTAAAATTTTAGATTTGAAGCCAACTAATTCAACTCCCCTTCTTAGTTACATAGGGACCAACAGAATTGAGATGAATTTGTAGGAAGTATATTAATAATAAGAAATAAGAAATGAGAATTGATTTGTAAAGAGAAATAAAATTAAAATAGTATTTATAGAGATTTCATTTTTTTTAAGTAAAATTATCTTTCTAAAAATTGTATAACATCTAGTTTTAAATAGTATAAAAGTAATTATAAAAAATCTAAAATTTGAATTTTTTGATACAATAACGGTACTATTCAATGTTGTGATTATAACATAACGATAAAAATTTTGAATTTTAAATGACTTTGGTTCTTGTATATGTTTATTATTGTGATACAATAATAAAAAATTTGAATTTTGAATAATTTTGATTCTTATGCGTGTTCATTATTGTGACACAATAATAAAAAATTTGAATTTTAAATGATTTTGATTTTTATGCATACTCATTGTTGTGATAAAACAATGCAAAAAATTTGAATTTTAAATAATTTTGATTCTTGTGCAAAAACAATGGACTCTAATCTAGTTTTTAAAGTGACTTTGATCTTTGTGCAAAAACAGAAACCACTTGTTTTCAAAGAGTCGGTCTTGGTTTCAATAAAAAAAAGATTCGGTTTCGATTCTAGTCCCGATTTTATTTTGGTTCTGGTTTCGATTTTTAAAAATTAGGAACTGAAACTGAACTATAAGTCTCTGGTTCTGGTTTTTGAACCAGAACCCAAAAAGCAGTTCTAGTTTGATTTTTGGACAACTAGTTTCGGGTTAGGTTCGAACCAAACTATGGTCACTCCTACCGTCAAGGTAATGAATCTACCTTGTCACTGTACATATGGTATAATTCCACTTCATGGACAAAATTAATCGAATGATTTTGTATGAGTGCTGAATGTTGGGAAAAATAACTTTATGCAAAACTATGACAAATATCGTGTTAAATTATCAGAATTAAAAAAAACTTAATAAACTGAAACTGAAATTCATATCGAATAGAAATGTACTTGATTCCATAGCCAGAAACTGAATAAAGTGAATTCTTGATACGACCTTCATATAGACAGAATTCTGGGTACGGTCTTCCAAGTCATATGTATCTTCATAAATTCTCTCTATATGATGGGAGTACTAGGGAGAAGAAAGATATCTTGACCCGGGGACCATAACCCTATTTATAATTGTAGGGTGACTTTTATCTTTCAATTCTATCTGTTCAGCTTATGGTAGCTATCCTTAAATCACCCTTAGACATTATCTATTTAACCCATCATAAATAGTAAATGTCTATTGGTATCTACACATTAATTTATTTCTATAACATTTGAGATACTTAAACCCAAATTACCGAATTTTTCAAATTTACCAGATCACTTTAATATGGGCTTAACTCATGGATTTGACAGTATGCAATATATAATTATTTTAACCCATCATTAATTTATTTAATATGGTCTAATGATGGATTAATGATTCAACAATCTCCCACTTGGACTATATATGAAACTTTATAATTATGTATTTGTGAAACAACCGAATGAGTTTAACTTTTCTGTCAATATTAAAATGAATCTACAACCAATCCCGTCCATCAATTATATCAACTTAGAATCAATGTAGTTTTGGTTACATTTCTTTCGTAACTCAACACTCAATGGTCACGTAAATTGATATAACCGAATTATATGGATCATGATATGGATGCGTAGCATGAAAATGTCATGCAGTGTGATCTTTAACATGCCTATTTCTAACTGGTCCTCCTTAATGAGATCAACCATACTCAATATTAGAGTGTGATTCAAAAACTGAATCTTTATTTCCGCGAAAAATGGTCTCAAAATATCTTAAACTGAAATAACTGAAAAATGTCTATATTAGATCAGTATCTAAAATCACAAACTCCTACTGAAACTAAATATTTTGAAATGATATGACACCCATACGAATAGTGTGCATATGAACCTTTTGGGTGACAATTTCTTAATAAATAGATCCGTAATTTTAAAGTTTGTACCAATGTACTCTATAGACAACTGTTCACTCTGAATTATTTTCTTAAATGAAACATAAAACTGTCGAACTATTATCACATAATAATTTGAGTGGCCTATTAATGCCATCCACTATCCGTAGTTCTATGACAAAGTTTTATAATCATATTCCATAATTAGATGTCTCATAATACGCTATGAATTCTGCCACCATTATAAAAGAGATTATAAGAGACTATTTAATACACTTCCAAAAAATGACTCATCCTACTAGCGTGTAGCATGTTATAGTTTTCATGCTAACTTGACATCCCACAAAATAGAAGTCAGTATACCAAATGATTTCAAACTAATTTGACTTCCAATATGTGAATACATATCCTTTTGCTTTCTGTAAATATTGCAAGACCCATTTGGTTACTTCCCAATACTCTATTCTCGATTTATTTAAATTTCTGCCCAACATTTCTATAATATACGTAGTATCCAAATGCGTACAGATCAAAACATACATCAGACTCCATACTATTGATTTGTAGGAAATCTTCTGCATTTTCCTATATTTAAGGTCATTCTTGAGATACTAGTAGAGACTAAACTTGTCTCCCATACCATGGGGTATTTTCTGAGTACTTGCTCCCACAGAACTTGTGATATCCATAATTATCAACCAAATTTTATCTCAAAACTTAATGAGATAAAAACTTGATAAAATTTGTAATATCACTATCAGGATGCATGTATGAATTTTATCTCTCCCTTCATGGTATCAGTTTTGAAGGTAGTTGAGTTTGTTCTTTTGGAATGGAGGGTTCTCCAACATTGTCTAATAACACCTTTCGTAATATCAACATATTCCTCTTAGAAAATAATATCTCTAGTCATATCTCTCCCCACAAACTCAACATTTTCAAAAAACTAATCATCTTAATGTTTAATTTTCTTTTATTAGGTCTAATAAACCTAATCTTAGTTGGACAACCTCAATCATACAGATACTTTAGATTAGGACATGTGCTGGTCTAAAGTTCTTATGGGGCTTCAATAGTTATCTTAATACGAAACCATGTTCAGGATATATGCTGCAATCATGATTGAACCATATCATGAATAATTGTCTATGAACATGATAAAACATTTTTAACCATTCCAAAAAAAACAAAAAGAATGATCTATAAATATTTGTATATATCATTTCTAAGACGTCTAAAGTCTTATTGGTTTCAATTAACTTTCATTTGGTTTATTTTCCTTTTATATAATTTACACAAATATTAAAATTTGTGAAATCAAAGGAATCAAGAATTTCTTCTAAAAAAAGTCTCCTTATTCTCTTTTTGGAGATATTGCACAATCTCTTGTGTCATAATGGAGAAAAATTCTCATTAGCAAATTTAAACTGTATACTTTGAGTACTATATTGCAGGGATTCATTAAATGAAGTAATAGTATCAACCTAATATAGATTATCAAATCTTGATAGAAAACCGGAACCAACCTATTTGAATTCAAGAAACTAACCAACTTTTTCATTTCCGAAAGAATAGGTAAAACCTGATCTGTCCAACAAAAATGGAAATCAAATTCCATCTAAAAGATGAAACAACAAAAGTTTCAATAAGAACAAAATATAAATCGGTTTTTAATGATAATCTAAACTTTTCTATCACTATAATTGAAACTTTATTGTTATCGTCTGCGTAGATGTATCTTTCACCATCAATTGACAATCGACAATTTAAAAAACCCTGTATAGACACACTAATGCAAATAATCACAACGGAACCTGATCATCGAGTATGTCTTGATACCGAAGTTAAGTTAATCTCAAAATAAACCAAACTAAGAAATATATCTTTCTTATCACTTCAAACGTGGTAGTTGGCACATTCTCTTTTTCTTGTACCCTTAGCACCACAGAAGAAGCAACCATTCTTTCCCGATTCAATCAATGTCTTTTGTTACTTCTTTTATGATGTTATACCTATAAAATCTTTATCCTGTTTTCTTTTATTTTCTTTCTTTTTGTTCTTAGTGGTCGAGAGTTCTTAATCATTATACTATATAGAGATATAATTTGTCAAGAGTGTCACGCCCGGAACCGGGAATCGTGAACAGCCGCCCGTTCACCTGGATGCCGGCTGTATTTTTACAAAAAATCGGACAGAACCTCCCCATAAATCGGAGGTCTCCCATGTACAATTAAACCTGTATACACCTGTATAATTCAAAATCATTCTAAAATAAATCAAATGGCCATCCTGGCCTCAAAACAATCCACCAAATCTCCCAACCGACATCCAGACAACGCAAGGCTAACAAATCACCAACAGTCCTATCCACAGACCTCTACTGTCATGCCCAACTAGAGCATGAGCAGCCGCTACACCGAGCGGGCCTAAAGTTATACAAATATAATACAATTTCCCAAGTTTACACTTTAAACATTTACAAATACCTCAATGCAAGTGAAATGAGAGTTTTGCAAACAGAAGTCCAAAATTTTACAGTTATCCCAAAATATGTACACGGTCAACTACGAACCTCAACAAGACCACGCAGGGTCGACAATAAATTATAAAATTCATCTTTTCAATTAAAACTTAATCTCACCGTCGTAAACACCAAATCCGCCAACGAGCTATCAAGCCCTCGAGCTAAATACATCGCCCTAGCATCATAATCCTGTCTGGGGAGGGAAAGAGGAGGGGTGAGTACTCAGGGAAGAAATACTCAGTGAGTGAGTGGGTCAATGTAATCGTGTAATATGGGATGTGAAACTGGAGTGTCAAAACATAAGTATACAAATCATATTTCAAATCATGCTTTTCATTTCAACTATATATTATTTGCACGCATCAGCAAATCAAATATGCATCCAAAACAATGTCATTAAAATCATAGAGCTGCCAGCCGAAAAACTCCCGGCAGAGGTCTACCACGACCTATGACAGGCGCACCGGGGGTGTTATATGCGATTTTATTTAAAGTGCTCTCTACCCCGGCGTTGGCGACGGACCTCGTCCAGGTGCTAGACTTGGAGAGTGTATCCAAATCCTCCCCCTTTCGGGTTCAACCTGCCTAGTACCGTGTCGTAAATATCATCTCGACAACTCGTGGGATACCCCAGGCCTAGGCATATCCGGACGCCACCAAAGCGCCTCTCACGGTGTCCTTCGTAGCTACGGAACAACACATATCACAGCCCTCAAGGCCAATATCAATATCAACAATACATATCATAGCCCTCAAGGCCAAAATCAATATCATATCAAACATGTGCCGTAAATCAGGTTCACAAACCAAATGCAACATATATCATAAAATGGCACATTTTTCATTTCAACCACATGGATGCATATTTCATAATTCAATCACATTTTTGGACACTCCATCGGTTCACAAAATCATTTCCAAAGCCAGTCAAAACATTTCAAGCACGCGATAAATCATGCTCATTTATCAAACTATTGTAAATCAGAGTTTACATATTAAACGAAAACATTGAAATAAAACCCACTCACAGTATACGGGAGGGTCAATCACTCCCTATAATGCACGACAAGTGTCGAAACTGTGCTCCCCTCGATCAAGGCATCCAACACTTACGCATGTATATAATCAGCAAGTTTCAAACCTGCGCAGTTATAGAAAATAGCTATAACTTCTGATACACCTTTACAAATCAAGGGATTTCTTATTTCATTTTTAAAGCTAAGGATGTCTAGTGTCTAAGGCAGAAAACCTCACGTCATTCGGAGCTGTGTAGAGAAAGTTATGCTTACAACATATTCACAAGACTCGAGTGATATTACTCAATCAATCCTACACAAAGCTCACACCAATCCAATCTCTCGTCGTACATAAGAGTCGGCATATACACCAACACACTTTTATTCAAAATTCTTTATCAACTTCTTCTCTTTAATACCCCAATACAATTCTATACATTTATCATATAAATACAAACACATGCTTTTGCTCATTCTTTACAATTGCACATTTTCATATCACTTTAACACACCAATATCACCATATATATATGCATACACTTTCTATACCTTATTACATACACATATAAGCCTCCATCTTGCTTACTAGAGTCATTCCCAATCTCTCCAATGGATTCGATCAAGACATTTTTACATCCACATACTCACTAACCTCTATCCAAAATTCAGCATGCATAATTCCTCACACTCTTGGCCTCAATTTCACATATATAGAGCCAATAACACACCACACTTAAATGCCAAAAACACAAGTACATCAAATCCACATTTTAACACTCAAAATCACATTAAAACCCATCAAATTTCATACTCAAAGTTCTAAATTTTTCAGTACATGTTTCCTTAGGATTTCTCTCCTCAATATGTGCTCATTCAAGACTTAAATCAAACATTTACACAATCACCTTTCTAGATTCTCATTTCATCAAATTCATTCCATTTATAACTAATTAATCAAATCAAAATCAAGTCTGATTCAATCCTAAAACCAATCAAAATTTGAAATACGCTTAAAATAAATAAGTTTCCTACGAACTGGAAAATCTTTGAAAAATCATACACTTTTCAATTCTCATCCGATTTCTTCAACCCATATGTCATTTCAAAGGTATTGAAACCTATTTTCATAATATAGAGTTTGTATTTAACTTACCTATATGCAACATCAACCATAATGTAAAACAACGTATCCATCCTTAGGCCAAAATCCCAAATTTCGACTATTTTCATACATATGTCAAATTAAACTCTACAGGAAAGTATTCAAATCAATTCAACTCAATCTCATTATCCTTTAATATGCTTCTTCCATACTAAGCAACAAAATTTTTAAACTTAATCCTCACATTCAGGCATATTCCAATCAATTTTCAACTAAAGCTATACAACCGAATCAAACAACCCTCTATCATTATCTAACACATTCTATTATGCAACGCAGCCCTATTTATATCAAATTTTAAGCTTAACATAATTAATTTCATATGAAATTGCAGGAAAGTACATTTCCTTTTAATCTAATTTATTTCAAAACATACATAAAATTTCCAATTCTAATTTCAATCCTAAATTCGATAAAATAACTCAAATATCGAAATGATTGCATTTCCCTCACCTAGGGTTCACTGCGGTCCAAAACCCTAACGTCCGTGCGACATTCGATTTAGTCCGAAACCTACAATGCTTCCAATTCGAAGCAAAAGTCAGCAAATTTAGTATAAATCTCCAAGAAATCGAAACCCTAGAATTTGGGTTAGGGTTTGATCGTACCTTTGCAGTGGACAAGACAGTCGACCTAGGGCTTTCGGTTGGGGCTTCCGCAGGTGGCAGAAAACGCGCTGGAAGGAGCTATCGCGCGCTGGAGCATGCGCAGGAAGGCTGTCAGCGCGCGAGCAATCGCGCGCAGGGGCAGTCAGCGCCGGGGCGGCACGCCCGGGAGCGGGGGCTGGCGCGCGCTGGGCAAGGCAGTCGCGTGCGCTGAGGCAGAGCAGTCGCGCGCTGGCGCGCGCGCAGGAGGGGGCTTTCTTACGCTGCAGTGGCACGCGCTGAGCTGTCGCGCGAGCGCTGGGCCGCGCGCTGCTGCGCGAGCAACCGCGCGCTGTCGCACGAGCGATCGCGCTCTGTAGCGCGCGGGAAGGAGAGAGACAGGCGGCTGTGGGTGGCGGAGCACGGTGGAACGCAGCGGTGGTGGAGAACGATCAAGTCGCGGCGGAGGGAGATGGTTGTAGCGGCGGAGAATCCGCGAGGAGAGAGAGAGAGTGAGCAAAATAGAGAGAGGATAGAGAGAGGGAAGGCGGTGTGGGGCCGCGGTGGCGGTGATGGCAACGGCGGCGGCCAGGCGGAGGCGCGAGGAAGGCATGGCCGCGGGAGAGGGAGAGGCGGCGAGGGAGAGAAAGAGAGAGAGAGAGAGAGAGAGAGAGAAAGGGAGAAAAAGAGGAAATTAGGGCTTAGCCCTAATTTTGACTCTTTTTCTTCTTCTTCTTCTTCTTCTTTTTTTTATAATTATTATTATTATTATATTTCTTTTTGTAAATAAATTTATAAATAATTAAGTGGGTGATTGTATAAATTAATAAATGATTAAATAATCATCTATATATATTTATACTCACTTTACTTTATAATTCGGAAATACGGATATTTTAAATATCCCAAAAATTTCAAATTACATACCTAAAAATCGAAAATCAATAAAATTTAAAATTTTCTCTCTATATGTAAACGGAGAAATATTTTATTTAATTTCGTAAACAGTATACTTGTACGGACACCGCAGTTTCGGTGTTACAAAGAGTATATCAGTAATCATTTTATTCTTGATAAGTCATTTCTCAATACCTATAAGAAAAGATTTAGTTGTCATAATTGACTTACATGTAGTGTCTCTAAATATTGCTGGGATGGCCCACTTTATACACATGCGATTCAACATCTCACACCTTTCTTTCTCCCTCTTTTCAGATGTACTCTTATCTATAAGTGGCGGGGAGAATTGGTTTTTAACGCAAGATTTAAATCCAAACTTGAAATTCAAGTCATTCAATTTAAAAATCAATTTGAATTAGGCGTTAATGTCAATGAGAATAGTATTAACTATCAAACAGAGAACAATAATCTATATATACTCATATAGAACTTTAAAAAACCAAATAAATTCAAATATGTATAATCCCCATCATAAAATACCGGTTACTTCATTAACATTTCATCTTTGGACAAAATAATTAACTTGTAAGTGGTTTGTTGATACAGTAATCAAATGCTGACAATAAGAACTTATCAACCAATTACCTTCCTTTGGGCCAATAAATTAGTCACATGTAAAACCGAATAATTATCATATATTTATTACCATAAGATGTACATGCAATTCCGTCAAATACTGATCTTCCTTTAGGCCGATCAATATTCACATGAGTTTCATGCACACAGTCTTTTTACATTTTTAAACAAATTAATTTCTACAAAAGAGGTCACTTTAGTGACATGTTGTTTCAATTAATTTATTTTAAGATATATACAAAACCATAGGTGCAGTAATCAAAAGTTAACAATAAAAGCATATCAATCAATTACCTTTATTTGGGTTGATGAATTGATCACATGTGAAACTGAATAATTGTCACACATTTATTACCACATAGTGTACATACAATTCTATCAAGTACGGACCTTCCTTTGGACCGATCAGTACTCACTTCAATTATATGCATAACTTTTTATATCCAAAATAAATTAATTTTCACAATAGATGTCACTTTGGTGACATATTGCTTTAATTAATTCATCTTGAGATATATACGAAACCATACTCATATTTGAATCATATTTGTAATTGAAAAAATTCCAATTTCATTTTGATGAACTCAATTTTTTGAAAATTGAGTTATTTAAAACCCAATCTTATTAACTTTAAATTGGGCCTATAAAAACCCAATTTTTACCGAATCTGTCTCCTTCATCTTCTTTTCTGTCCCTATACTTTCGTTATTGGCATAAAACCAAAGTCTCCACCCTTTGCCCACAACTGATCCAAAATTTGGCAATCCCCGTTCTGTAGCATAGGACACTAGGAAAGTTCCTAGATAGATGGTGAGTTCATTAAGAATCGCTTAAAAACCAACCAGCTTTAGACTTATTCTTATCTTGTTAACAGAACTTTCCTAGACATGACATGCCATCACATACTAAAAGATCGGTCAATCTTGAATATAAAAAGGACATTAATGATGAAAAATGGGTTTAATTGAATCCAATGAGTTCCAATACCTTAACACCCATGGTTGGGTCTATTTGGGCCCAAAATGGCTCATATCTTTTTTTTTTTTTAAATATTGATCATTTTGTGATGTTGATTTGCAATAAAAGAAAATCTTTATTTTCTGAAATTAGGAAGTCAACTCTTAAAAGAAAATAGAAATGAAATCTGAAAATTTCTTTTTTTTTTCTCCCTTTATTGTTTCCCAAAACTGAAAATTTTCTTAATTGCATTTCCTTTTCTGAAATTGAGATATCATTCTTTAAAAAAAAAAAAAGGAAATTAAAATCTAAAAATTTTCCTGTTTTTGTTTCCCAAAACAAAAAGTTTCTTTAATTTTTTTTTATTGGAAAACTTTAATTTTAAATTGGGAAGTCAAGTTTTTTTTTTTTAAAAAAAAAAAGTTAAAATCTGTAATTTTCCTTTTTTTTATTTTCTCAAATTCTGAAAGTTTCTTAAAATAAACTAAATTGCTAAATATTCTTTAAAACCGGAAATTTTCCCAAAAAAAAGAAACTTAAATCCGGAAATTTCTTAAAAGAAACCAATTTCTAAAAGAATCTTTAAAACCAGAATTTTTCAAAAATTATATCATGTAAAAATAAGATCCGAAATATTCTTTTAAAAAAAAAAGTCAATTTTATTACTTGACATAAGAAAAAGTTTGTATTTTTTTTTTTTTTTGAGAAATCTTAAAGATTTATTTCCAAAGAAAAAATATATCAACCTTTATAAATATATATATTTGCTCAAAATGTCAACTTTCTTTTCTTTTTTATGTTTGAAAGTCCAAAAGATCAAAAAAAAAAAAAAAAAAAAAACAACTTTCTTAAAAGAAAAAAAATGCTAAAAAAAAAGGGAAAGAAAATATTTCAAAACATTAAGAGTTTTAAATCTTTTAAAAACTTACCATCTTCTCTTTTGCCCAAATACATATATATATATTTAAACATCTATATATATATATATATATATATATATATATATATATATTTAAACACCGAATGTCGACTTTAATAAAATATTTAATGTCGACTTTGATAAAAAAAAAATCTTCCCAATTATTATTTTTTTAAGACACTAGATGTCAACTTTTAATAAGAACTGAAAGTCGACTTCAATAAAAATTTTTCATAATATTTTCATTTATTGAAATCCACAAAAAAAAAACTAAATATATATATTCTGCTGAAAACCAAAATATCCATGAATTTTTTTTATACATATTTTTTCAAAAATTCATAAAGTACTAAAACCATATTAAATCTTAAAATATGCAAAAAAAAGATCCCGATAATTCAAGCACCAGAGACTCTGATACCACTTATTGGAAAAAATAACTTTATGCAAAACTATGGCAAATATCGTATTAAATTATCGAAATTAAAAAAATTTAATAAACTGAAACTGAAATTCAGATCGGATAGAAATATACCTAATTCCATAACCGAAAATTGAATAGAGTGAATTCTTGATTTGACCTTCATTTAGGCAGAATCCTGAATATGGTCTTCCAAATCATTTGTATCCTCACAAATTCTGTCTATATGATGAGAGTACTAGGGAGAAGAGTGATACCTTAACCCGGGGACCATAACTCTATTTATAATTATAGAGTGACTTTTACCTTCTAAATCTGTCTGTTCAGCTTATGGTAGCTGTTTTTAAATTACCCTTAGACATTTCATATTTAACCAATTATAAATAGTAAATGTCTATTGATATTTACACATTAATTTATTTCCATATCTTTTGAGATATTTAAACCCAAATCACCGAATTTTTTAAATTTATCATATTACTTTAATATAGGTTTAATTTATGGGTTTAACAGTATATAATACATAATTATTTTAATATATAAGTCTAACGTTAAATTAATGATCCCTGATTATTTTCCTTTCTGCCCCTTTTGTTTCATTGATCTCCTTTTAAATGTTGTGGCACGATCGTGATTTTTTATTCTATGAATGTGTGTTTTGTGCTTGAATTTCAGGTATGTGCACAGTTATTAACGTCTGATACTTTGGTGATGTTACAAGGGTGGAAATTGCTGGTGCCCTCAAGAATGTACTTACAATAGCTGCAGGGATGGTCGAGGGAATGAATTTAGGCAATAACTCGATGGCAGCTCTTGCTGCACAAGGATGTTCTGAGATACGATGGCTTGCAACTAAGGTAATCCTTTACCGTGCATAGGGGAAATAGATATATGTCTATTGCTATGTTGCGCCAAGTGTTGCAGAGCTTTGTCCATGTTGGAATGTCATTGGACACAAAATTATATGACACATTATAACTTACAATAATGTAAAACTTTTAGTTGTGTCCCTTTGGTGTGGTTATGTCTTTGCTACATAGCTCTGTTTCGATGTTGTATACTTTGACATTCCCTATGTATAAAAAGCGCCAAAGGCGCTTACTGTACATTGGTTGTTGGGGTTACTTCTCGTGTTCCGGCTTGAGATCTGCTCCGTCCGACGGAAATGATTGGGGTTTCCGTTTCTTTGTCTTCTTCGGAGGGTTTTTTCTTCTTCGTTGTTGTGTTCTCTTCATCAAATGGCAGTGCTGCCTCCCGCATTTTTGAAATCTCTCACTCACTCTCTCTCTCTCTCTCTCTCTCTAGACTTCTCTCTCTAGCTCTTTCTTTCTCTCTACATCAGTATCTTACTGTGGTGTGATTCTCGCTGGAAAGCTGAACAAGGCATTTCCAGCGACTCTCTCTCTCTCTCTCTCTCTCTCTCTCGATTCTTTCTCCTCTGTTCACTGTATTCTCTCTCTCTCACTTTGGGAAATAGGTGGTAATGCTACAAGCCAAAACGAGAAGATAGAGAGAGAGAAAGAGAGAGAGAGAGAGAGAGAGAGAGAGAGCAAAAGGGCTTGAGTAAGAGAGAACAAAAAATGGACATTGGTCCAAGCTGGTGTCTTGGATCCCCCAGAAGGCATGTTAAAGTTAAATTCTAACGGCTCAATCAAGCTTTCTTCCGGGAGAGTAAGTGTAAGAGGAATTTTAAGAGACTCTTATGGCAATTGGGTGTTTGATTACACCATAAATGTTAGCATAACTGACAGTCTTAGTGTTGAACTTTGGGGCATGCATGAAAGTCTGAAACTTGCTAAGGAGAGAAACTTAAGTAACATGATCATCGAGACTGACTCAGCCACTCGTCACTCTTCTAAACAAAAGGCATCCCTATCATCCACCCTCCCTACCCCCCTCATCAAGGATTGCAATCAAATGATGCTATCATCTCAAGATAACTAAGTCTCCACACTTACAGAGAAGACAACAAGTGCATAGATCACTTAGCAAATTTGGGTTATCAGAGCCCCTGACATGCATGTTCTGAACGTCTCCCCCTCCAGTGTTATCCCCTCCTTTGTGATGATGCTAATTGGGTTTTGGGCCCTTTAATCTTTTTTTTTTTGCCAAAAAATGGATAAAAGGAAATTATTAAACTCAAAATCAAAAACCCGTAAATAAAGTTAGAGAGAGAAAGAGGAGCGAGAGGCCGTATAAATGGATCGGATTTGGTTTTGCCTAGGGAACGTCGCAGATGCAACAAGTCGAGCGAGTGAGAAATATACAACCCAATGGGCTTTTTGTTCTTTTTATGACGAATATGCCCTAAACCATTTTTCAAAATTCCCTGACATCACCATTATGGTCTGTCTCTGCTGCGTCTGGGTTTTGGTTTCGTCGTGACGTGATAGAATCGCCTAGGATGTGGAAGGGCATGTCAACGTCATTTTACCTCAACAGTTTACCCTTATGCGGCTTCTTAATTTCAATTTCTGCCACTCTTCCTTCCTTCCTTTTTTGCCCTTTTAAGGAATGTTTAATTAACAGAAAATGCGAGAAAAATATTACTAAATTAACGAGAAAAAATAACATGTAAATTATTATAATTTTCATATCAGAATTTAAATCTTATTATATTTGATCACGTAGTAACATTAAATTTGTTAAATTTGATAGTCAATTCTTCTTATAAAAGTCATATTATTTTTTTAAAAAAGATACGTTATATTAAAAAATTAAAATTCAAAAAATTTCAAATAATGTCATTTTTGTACTGCATTACAATATTTTGTGCCTGCGTTTGTGTTTATTGTATTTTTTATTAGAGATATTTTGAATTGCATAATATTAAAAATGCCAAAAAAAAAATCTTCCCCGATTTTTTTTTTTGGGGTCTACTACATATTATCAAAAAAAAAAAAAAGTCACAAAATGAAAAACCTTTTAAAAAAAATACTTCCCAGGAGAAATGAGGCCACTTTCTGAGAAATGATCATTTTTGTGTTTTTCTATATATAATATATATTTTTCGTCTTGTCCATATTATTATATACATGCGTTCCCATATTCTTGTATATATAAAGCACCGAAGTACTTGCTGTATATTTCTTTTTTAACGCCATATTTTTTTTCATTCAAATTCTCAAACTTTTTCATAATGACTCTTTATTTTTTTATTTAGATATTTTGTTTTTGAGACCACATTTTATTTTCTTTCTGTTTTGTTCAAATCCTTATATTTCTTTTTTAACCCTTTTTTTCTCAGATCATTTATCTTTACGGGAACACATTTTTTTTTTTCATTTAGTTACTTCCACTTTTTGTATCTTTTTTTCCGTTTTAATTTTTTATTTTTTTGTAACATAAATTTCTCTTTTTTAATTTTTTACTCATGAATGGTAATTCTTTTATTTTTAGACGACATTTTTTTAATTTAACTTTTTTCCTCTTGAATCATTCATTTTTTGGATATAAGTTTTTCCTATTTTTTTGATATCACAAATGGTCATTCGTTATTTTTAGACCATGATTATTTTATTTCTTTTCCTTCAATCTCTTACTTTTTTTCTTACCCAATTTTTTTACCTTATCTCATTTATCTTTTTTAGACATAGTTTTTTTTTTTTTTTTCCCTTTTTGGTTCCACTTGGCTATTCATGTCTTTTTTTTTTTTTAACCAACTTTGTTTCGCTTTAATCTTTTATCTTTTTTAAACATAAATTTTTTCCTGTTTCTTTTCTTTGTTACACCAGATGACTGTCTCTTTATTTTAAAATTTTTTTCCTTTTTTTGGGTCCTATAAATAGTCGATTCTTTATTTCTATTATTTTTTACTCCATTTATTACCTTTTTTTACCTCATTTGTCGATTTTTTTCAAAATTTTAATAGTTAAACTTTTTTTCTGTCATTAATATATGTTATTTTTATTGATTTAATTAATAATTTAATTAATATTAAATTATTATAAATTTAATAAATATTTATACAGTAGAAAAATATAATCTATATTTTACACGAGGCACCAGCGTTAGTGCGGTTAATTACTGGTTGATCGTATGAGATTAAAACGGGTCCCCCCCCCCCGGGGGGGCGGCGACGCGTGTGCTGTGTTTTGTAAAACAACCGAGGATGGTAACCTGGTCATTACCTAATGCATAAACTTTATTGTATCCTTATTAAATTGCTTAATCAAATATGACAATTAGGTGGAGCTAGCCTTAGTGACTTTACTTTTCATACATCTCTTTCCAATCACGAAGCAGAGCTAATGTTATTCTAACATCTTACTCATTTATATGGTTCCAATGCCGCACCTCTCTAATCGACTACATCCTTTATGTAAGTTCCCATGTTGGCAAGCTATGTTTTCATAAAGTAATCAGAATTTCACTTTAGAGGATAACATGCTTTTCTCTTCTGTGATATTTATATTGATCAAGAAGTTGTTGATGCTTTTTTTTTTTTTTTTTATGAAAAAAAGGGAAGTTGATACAGCTATTGTTGCTTAAATGAATACCTATTCTAAGATGTCATCTCATAGTTTCCTATTGCTTTTCTTTAGATGGTTGCAATTACGGGTTTATCAGGGACTGAAGACATCATGCTCACATGTTTTGTGAATCTTTAAAGAAATAGGACATTGGAGTCCTTACCGGATCAGGGGAGAAGCTTGAAGACATATTAAGCTCCATGAACCAGGTGCTAATTTGTGTTTTATGTCTCCACATTGAACTTGATTAATTGTTTTGGCCTACTAGTTGGTTGCATTTGAAGGTTGCTGAAGGTGTATCAACAGTTGGAGCCGTAATTGCATTGGCTTATGATGATACCTGATTTAAATAACTTCTAATTCTCTTACATTTATCTTATAAGGAAGAAAATTTTCAACAAATTCAAATCTTTCTTAATCTGATAAGGAAGGAAATCTCTATAATTTTGAAAACTTTTCTTGTTTTGTAAGATTTTAATTCTCTTAGACTCTTGATAAAAAAGGAAATTTTTCTAAAATTCTAAACTTTCTTTGATTCCAAGAAAGTCTAAATCTTTTAGAAATCTTTCACCATAAGTACCTGTCATTTCGGACGACCCCAAACAAAAAGGAAATTGGGGTTTTCTACACCCGTTGGAAAAGCTATATATACATAGCACGGGCAACCCATAAAGGGAACACTATTCTTCACAAGGAGATATAACAACTAGAGAGTTACACATATATTATCAAAAGTAAGGTTTCATACCCAATTCTATACACCGACAAAGGAAGGACTTCATGTCCAATTCTATACGATCAGAGGTATGGCTCCAAAGACAATTCCATACGATCAGAGATATGGTTCCATAGTCAATTCTATTCGATCAAAGGTATGGCTTCATAACCGATTCTATATGATCAGAAGTACAACTCCATAGTCGATTCTATATGATCAGAGATAACAACTCCATAGCCAACACTATGCCATCAGAGATACGGATTCATATTCAATTCTATTCATGATTAGAGATATGATTTCATACACATATATGACCCGGATTACATCACATAACATTACATATGCAAGATACGATATGCTCTCCTACAAATCACTCATTGTACAATGCTTATGAATACTACACACACGAACGGGGCTTCGACATTCACTCATACGATGCACAACGTGCATAGAGGTCATCAGGGCCATATGTCGCACCCCGACCCACAGATCCGAGTAAGTGACAATCACTGCGTGATTTAGAAGTACGTACGATCACCAACACATACTCCAAGATCCCACAAGACTATAATAATATCATATCACATTAAGCGAATTCGATTCCCAAAATGATTGAACTTAAAATATCCAAAGAGCATGTTATCATTTAACATTTCAAACTATAAATTCCAAAATATAAGTTTAAAAGTAAGAAACACATGCATATAAAATATTATCAAAAGAGTTTAGAAATGCCCTCCAATGGATCCGTCTATAAGCCTCCAAAATACCCACAACTAGAACGGACCAATACCACAGTCGGTCCCGAACAGCTCTTCCCTTCAGCTAGTTTAGTTACCGATGAGGTAACTTTATCTCTACACTTCCTTTGAAAAGGGATAAAGGGAGGGGTGACTATGAAATACTCAGTGAGTAATGCACATGTTAAACAAAAATAAGATTTGTGTGATGGACATATCAAACATATATATTTCAAATCATTATATCAATCTCAAGATCATTCAATAAGAAATCAATTTTTCAATTATCATTATTCAATCTCATATGCATCCAATCATTTCACATTTTCAAACATGGAGTAGCCAAAATCATTACTCCAACAAAGGTCTACCACGATCTAGGGTAGAACCACCAAAGGTTTTAATAATTTTTAGTTTACAAACACCCTATTCCTTGGCATTGGCCATAGTATTTCGTTGGTGGTCACGCCCTTCAAGCGGTGCATTATTCGACCATGAATATACCGTTACGACCGGCCACTTACCATGTCTATCAAGCCCACCACGTCACCCCCATCGAGTTGCACTGTGGTGGGAAATGACTAGTTATTTTTCGAGATTCAGGCTCTTCCCCCAGTAACCACACCATGCACCGTTTCATGAAAATTTAATAATTCATTCTATATGCCATCAAGTTTATAACTATTTATCAATAATCAACATCAAAATGTGCTTAACATCAATAAATCAATATGGCACATATATTCAATCAAAACATTATGATGCATATGAATTTCAAACTAATTAATTGTGACATTCCACAAACACTAAAACATTTAAAATCAACTTTCAAAAATCATTTAAAAAATCCAAATAAAATATTTTTCTTATTGAGTGCAAACATGTAACCACTCACTGTGCTATAGAGGATAGTCACTCCTAGACGTCTCTACAACAAATGTCTTGCTTCATTTAGTTTTCGCCAACTCCTGAGGGACATAATCAAATACCCGTCATCATCAATGTCAATCCTTTCAAGTAAACCAAGAACCCTAACGTTCAATACCCAATCTTTTTCTCACTTACGGTGACTCAAAATCCACCAAATCTATTTTATCAAATTTTAATATAAACTCCAAAGCCATGAATGAGGAAAATAAACCCAAGTTGAGAATAAAATATTACCTAAATTTTAGTTTTCAATTTTGCCTTAAGCCGAGTCACGATCAAACCTAGATTTTCTCTCACTAGAAAACCTCAAATCTCTCACAAGATCTAAATTTCTAGAGTTTAGATTATGAGTTTTGGAGTCCTTAGAATGTGGATTTTATAGTATTTTAATTGATCTTTACTAGAAACAAGAAGAAAGGAAGAGGTAGTATATGAGCAGAGAGAGAGAAGAAGTAAAAGAAAATGTGAAATTTGACATTCGTAGGTTCTAAAGTTCCAACTCCACTTTTTATTTACAACTCATCTTCCCAATTTACTTAATTGCTCACACAGGTACCCAACATACCCTTTTTGGTAATTTGGAACTCAAACCAATGGGTTTAAGTATTTGAAATATTATTTATTGAGAGAGGAGTGTTCGATGATGAGAGATACCAAATAGTGATCAAGTATTCTTGATGCTACAAAAATTAAATTTGCAAGGAAAAGGAAAGGTGCACAAGGGGAATGCATTGACCGATGGGCTCTCAGCATTGAGGAATGGCAAATAGGCAACCTAGAATCGGTGGGAGCAAGTTGAATTCCCCAGCAATAATTACTGAAAGGGGGAGACAAAGTGCCGATAAGAGATTGTGGTACTTGAGTTCAATTCCCATCAGTTACTGAATTGGGAAAAGCAAATGTTCTAACGTAATTTAAAAGAAAGTGTCATTCACCAATAGGTTACATTTACTGCACCGAAGGGAGCCTCACATTTAATGGAAATAAATTAAAAGAAATAATAAGTATGAAATATAATAAATATTACATGTAATAAGATTAAGATATTTAGGTAGCTTAGTGGTTAACTACTTTTTGGGCAAGTGGAAAGTTAAAGGTTCAAATCTTGAAATCCATTGTTAAATTTAGCTATAAATCTTGAAATCCCTCACTAAATTTAGCAACAGATCTTGAAATCTGTCGCCAAATTTAGTTACGAATTTTAAATCAGTCGCCAAATTTAGCAACAGATCTTGAAATCCGTTGCTAAATTTACCCACGAATTTTAAATCCGTCACTAAATTTAGCCACGGATCTTGAAATCCGTCGCTTAATTTAGTCACGGATCTTGAAATTCGTCGTAAAATTTAATTACAAATTTTCAATCCGTCGATAAATTTATTCACGAATTTTCAATCAATCGCTAAATTTAGTTACGAATTTTGAAATCCGTCGCTAAATTTAGTCACGGATTTTCAATCTACTACTAAATTTAGCGATGAAATTATTGTTTATCATTAATTTTACGACGAATATTTTTTTTCGTCGCTAAATTTTTGTGACGCGTTATTAGCGACGAAAATTTTTTCTCGCTAAAGTCATCGCTAAACAAATTAGCGACAAATTTTTCTAAAATTTCCATCTCACTAAATCCGTCGCTAAATTCGTGTTTTTTTTTTTATAGTGGTTGGTCATAGAGTTTCATTGGTGATGCAACCAACTATCCCATGCCCCTCAAATGGCGCATTATTCGATAATCAATATGCTGTCGCGACCGGTCACATATCATGTCTATCAAGTCCAACACGTCATCCCGTCGAGTCGCACCGTGGTAGAAAATGACTAGTCATTTTTTGGGATTCAGACTCCTCCCCCAGTAACCACACTATGCACCATTTTATGAAAATTTAATACTCCATTCTGTGTAACATCAAGTTTATAATTTTTCATCAATAATCAACATCACAATGTGCTTTAACATCAATAAATCAATATGACACATATATTCAATCAAAATATTATGATGCATATGAATTTCAAACTCATTATTTGGGATATTCCACACACACTAAAAAATTTAAAATCAAGTTTGAAAAATCATTTAGAAAATTCAAATAAAACATTTTTCTTATTTAAGTACAAACATATAACCACTCACTATGCTATAGAGGATAGTCACTCTCAGACATCTCTACAGCAAACGTCTTGCTTCGTTTAGTTTTTGCCAACTCCTGAGAGACATAATCAAATACTCACCATTATCAATGTCAATTCTTTCAAGTAAACCAAAATCCTAACGTTCAATACCAAATCTTTCTCTCACTTATGGTAATTCAAAATCCACCAAATTTATTTCATCAAATTTTAACATAAACTCCAAAGCCATGAAAGAGGAAAATAAACCTAAGTTCAGAATAAAAATATTACCTAAATTTTAGTCTTCGATTTCGCCTCAAGCCGAGTCACGATTAAACCCTAGGTTTTCTCTCACTAGAAAACCTCAAATCTCTCATAAGATCTAACTTTCTAGAGTTTAGATTATGAGTTTTGGAATCTTTAGAGTTTGGATTTTATGGTATTTTAATTGATTATTACTGAAAACAAGAAGAGAGAAAGAGGTAGTATATGAGCAAGGAGAGAGAGAAAGTAAAAGAAAATGTGAAATTTGACATTCGTAGATTCTAGAGTTCCAACTTTACTTTTTGTTTAAAACTCATCTTTCCAATTTACTTAATTGTCCTCATTCTCTTCCCAACTTACACAAGTACCCAACATACCCTTTGTGGTAATTTGGAATTCAACCCAATGAGTTTAAGTACTTGAAATATTATTTGTTAAGAGATGAGTGTTCGGTGATGAGAGATACTGAATAGTGATTAAATCTTCTTGATGCTATAAGACTTAAATTTGCAAGGAAAAGGAAAGGTGCACAAGGGGAATGCAATGATCGATGGGCTCACAGCATTGAGGAATGACAAATGGGCAACCTAGAACCGGTGGGTGCAAGTTGAATTCTCCAGTAACAATTATTGAAAGGGGGAGACAAAGTGCCGATAAGAGATAGTGGTGTTGGGTTCAATTCCCATCGGTTACCGAATAAGGAAAAGCAAATATTCCAACGTAATTTAAAAGAAGCTGCCATTCACCAATAGGTTACATTTGCTGCACCGAAGGGAGCCTCACATTTAATGGAAATTAATTAAAAGAAATAATAAGTATGAAATATAATGAATATTGCATGTAGTAAGATTAAGATGTTTAGGTAGCTTAATGGTTAACTTCTTTTTAGGCAAGTGGTTTAAGTCTTGGGAGAAAATACAAATGTTGGAAAGGATGGTGTTTGGTCAAATGAAGGAGAAGACCGAAGACATAAGTGAAGAGAAATTGCTATGTGTTGGATGACAATAAAGAAAATGAAAAAAAAAAATCTTCCACTTGTCAACCAATGAGGGGTGCAAACCAATGAGTGTCAATGCAATTGTAATAAATGTGTGTGTGTACCGAAGAGTATTGAACTGATTGTGCAAATTCAGGTTCCGAATGGTAGTGCTGAAGAGGTGAAGAGAAATGAAGTGTTCGGTCGTGGAGTGAGAGATAATGGAAGAATGCAAACACTGATGGGAAAGAAGTTCATAGTACCAAAGGCAAAGATTACCGATGAGGATTGGAGATGTTGTGTGTGTATCGAAGAGAGAAAAATTAAAAGAAAGTTGGACACCGAACAGTTCTACCGATAGGCAAAAATGCAATATTCACAGAGGTGAATTGGGAATGTTAAGCGCTTGGTCAATGTACCGATAAGAAAAATATATATAAACGGAAAGAAATATATAAGTGTAGTAAAAGTGTCAATGGGTTTGTGGAAAAGTTCCAACACCCAAAAGGCTGAGAAGCATTTGATATTCACCGATAAGTAAGTACCGACAAGAATTTGGAAAAATTGACAAGATAGGCGCTATGAGTCAATTTGACTATATCGACGGGATGAATGGAGTTAAATACTGATAGGTCCCAAATTGCAAAATAATCGACGGGTACTGATGGGTGAAAATTAACAATCATCAATTAGAAAAATAAAATTAGAAAAGATAATCCATCAAATTCAAAATTTCTTCAGAAAATCAATTTCCTATCGAAAGTTCAATTTTTACCGAATGCTAAATACAATTTAAACTCAACCGATGATAGTCACTAAATCAAATTTAACTAAATATCAAACACCTAATAACTAAAGTATTATAAGAAAATCAGATCCTACCAAACACCGAAGAATAAAGTTCTACTGAGTACCAAACGCAAAACATTCAAGTAACCGATGACTCCACTGATTGGGAACTTAAAATTTTAAAACCTATCGACCAAATATCTAGAGAAGTTTTTGAACAACTTAAAGAGTAAAAATTCTCATTTATATTTAAAATTAACTACTCTTCCAAAATTTTAAAAATGTAAAAGTTTTCAAATAATTCATTTATAGTACATTTTTACAAATTCGGACTTGTCCGGTGTTACAATTCCTATCCCCCTAAAAGAAAATTTTGTTCTCAAAATTTCAGTACAAAATCATTTCGCAAACAGCTGGGTTTTACGCCCACTCATACTGCTTCAGACTCCCAAGTCATTTTTCCTACATGATTATTTTTGCATGGAGCCTTAACAATTGGAATTCATCTATTCCATAACTTCTTAACTTGCTATCCTTGGATGGCCATCGGTTAGACTTCAAAATTATAAATTTTTCCTTAACTCAATTAGGGGTCTTCAAGAACGTAGGAGAGACCTAGTAAGTATTTCTTTTATTTCCATAGATAGAGGCTAATCTGAAACAACTGAAAAATAAATCACCTAGGTTATACAATCCTATCCATTCTCACCTTGTTTCAAAACTTCTTTGTACCTTATCAAATCATCGGTATCAACCATTCTGTATATTCTCCTAAAATAATTATCACTATATCTAATATCATGCAATTTACTCAACAATACTCACATATTCACCACATAACAACTCTAATAATCTCCACAATCCATTATATAAATTTAATAATCAAGATTGGTTCATCAATTTATCGCTACTATGCAATGATTCAATATCATTAGTAAATCTCAAATATCATGTAGCACCAATAACATGCTCTTCAAATCAATATATTGATACTTAACTAAATTTTACATGTGATAATATCGGGGTTGTCTTGTGTCTCTTCATTGGTCACTGCAAAGATCCTAATTTAGATTCAAGGTTGAGAACATTGGGGATTGGTAGCCATGGTGTTGCTGCTAGTCCCCATCCTTATAGTAGTGTTGGGGGGAGGTGTAAATGTGTCAGCTGATCCATCCCTAGAACCACTAGGAAAGTCTTGATTTTGTTGACCCCCTTGCCTGCTTAAACCCAGTTTGGGGCAATTATTTTAGAGATGGCCCTCCTCTCCACATTGATAGCACCTCTTGGGTACGTGACAAATCCCTGGATGGTATTTCCTACAGTTCTTACACTGCACCTTCTTGTTTCCCGTCAGTCTACTCCCGGAGACCACACTAGACATGGGAATCTCAAACTTAGATGATCGTTGGCTTTGTGAACTGCTAACGGACTCAGTAATCGAGACTCTATTGTAGGAGCTCGTGCTCCTACTTTGCTTTGAAGTCTGGCCCGATGCAAGTTCGGATCTTATTTTCTTCTTTTGTCATTCTCTAGTTATTTTCCTTTTCTCTACCATTTTCTCAGCTCTCAAAGCTAATTTTAAGACATCTTTATAGGAGTGGGTTGAGGTTACAGACATCTTTTCTCGTATACACATGTTTAAACCTTCCTCAAATTTGAAATGCAAATACTCCTCGGAAGTCACCAATTCTGGAACAAATAAGGACAACTGGCTCAACTCTGTCTCATATTCTGTTACAGACTTGTTGCCTTGGCGATGATGAATGAACTCTTTCCTCTTCAAATCTTGGTAGAATCGAGTATAATATTTCTCATCGAATTCCCTAAGGAATTCGCTCTAAGAAATGGGTGTTACAGCCCTATCTTTTAAGTTGTCCCACCATACTCGAGCATCCTTGTCCAACAAGTTCACGGTCACCAATAACTTTAACTCATCATCGAGTCTCATATCAATCACTATCTCTTGGACCTTATTTATCCAATTCTTTGCCACCATCGCATCACTAGTCCCCAAAAAGGTAACACATCCAAGTTATCGGGCTTCTTTGATCAACTTGGATAGATCAAGGGTAGGACGACCTATAGGTATGGCCATTGAAGTGGGGGGAACAATCGAAATTGTTGGTGGGGTCGGAGGGATGACTGGATTCAATGGGGGAGGTATTGGTGCTTGAGGTGAAACTTGGAGATAAGCACCATAGATATTCCACCACTCGGTCCACTGCCGAAGGGCGTCGAATGGTGGTGGAGGAATCCTGATTAGAGAAGCCGGGTAAGTAGCAGCCAAAGGAGGTAGAGCATACGAGGACGACTCATCCTTGTGCTCTTGAGGAGGAATCTCGTTCACATTCCTCATTCTTTTATGAGGTGGCATATTAGTCTATAAAAGAAAAACTATTTTAGCTCATAGTACTAAGATAACTCTAAACACCTTTAGCTAGAGGTATGTCAATTTCCTATGACCCATTGGAGGCTTTCAAATTTTTTAAAAAATATTTGGAAATACAAAAACCATTAAAGTCATTTGTAAATATTTGAAAACATTTTATAGTTTCAAAACTTTTGCTCTGATACCAATAAAATTTTCATGCCCAGACCAACAGATCCGAGCACGTGACAACAGTCGCATGATCTAGAAGTACGTGCAATCATCAACATGCACCTCATGATCCCGCAAGCGTATAATAATATCGCATCACATTAAGGGAATCTGATTCCCGAAATGCTTGAACTTAAAATATCCAAAGAGCAAGTTATGATTTAATATTTCAAAATATGAATTCCAAAATATAAGTTTAAAAGTAAAAAACACATGTATAAAAATATTATACAAAAGAGTTTAGAAATGCCCTTCAATGGATCCGTCTATAAGCCTCCAAAATACCCACAACTAGAATGGACCAATACCATAGTCGATTCTAAACAACTCTTCCCTTCGGCTAGTTCTAGCTACTAATGAGGTGACTTTGTCTCTGCACTTCCTATGAAAAGGGATAAGAGGAGGGGTGAGTATGAAATACTCAGTGAGTGATGCACATGTTGAACAAAAATAAGATTTATATGGTGGACATATCAAACATATATATTTCAAGTCATCGTATCAATCTCAAGATCATTCAACAAGAAATTAATTTTTCAATCATCATGATTCAATCTTATATGTATCCAACCATGTCATATTTTCAAACATGGAGCAACCAAAATCAATATTCCAATGAAGGTCTACCACGACTTAGGGTTGAACCACCAAGGGTTTTAGTAATTTTCAATTTACAAACACCTCATTTCTTGGCGTTGGCTATAGTGATTCGTTGCTGGAGCAACCAACTAACCCACGCCCTTTAAGCAGCGCATTATTCGACCATGAATATGTCATCGTGACTGGCCACATACCATGTCTATCAAGCCCACCACGTTACCCCGTCAAGTCTCACTGTGGCAGGAAATGACTAGTCATTTTTCGGAGTTCAAGCTTTTCCCCCAGTAACCACACCATACACCGTCTCATGAAAATTTAATAATCCATTCTATGTAACATCAAGTTTATAATTGTTCATCAATAATCAACATCATAATGTGTTTAACATCAATAAATCAATATGGCACATATATTCAATCAAAACATTATAATGCATATGAATTTCAAACTCATTATTTGGGATATTCTATACACACTAAAATATTTAAAATCAACTTTCAAAAATCGTTTAGAAAATCCAAATAAAACATTTTTCTTGTTTAAGTGCAAGCGTGTAACCACTCACTGTGTTATAGAGGATAGTCACTCCCAGATGTCTCTACAGCAAACGTTTTGCTTTATTTAGTTTTCGCCAACTCCTGATGGACATAATCAAATATCCACCATTATCAATGTCAATCCTTTCAAGTAAACCAAAACCCTAACGTTCAATATCCAATCTTTCTCTCACTTACGGTGACTCAAAATTCACCAAATCTATTTCATCAAATTTTAACATAAACTCCAAAACCATGAAAGAGGAAAATAATGAGTTGAAAATAAAAATATTACCTAAATTTTAGTCTTTGATTTCGCCTCAAACCGAGTCACGATCAAACTCTAGGTTTTCTCTCACTAAAAAATCTCAAATCTCTCACAAGATCTAACTTTCTAGAGTTTAGATTATGAGTTTTGGAGTCTTTAGAATGTGAGTTTTGTGGTATTTTAATTGATCTTTATTGGAAACAAGAAGAGAGGAAGAGGTAGTGTATGAGCAGAGAGAGAGAAAGTAAAAGAAAAGGTAAAATTTGACATTCGTAGGTTCTAGAGTTCCAACTCCACTTTTTATTTATAACTCATCTTCACAATTTACTTAATTACCCTCATTCTCTTCCCAACTTACACAGGTACCCAACATACCCTTTTTTGGTTATTTGGAATTCAACCCAATGGGTTTAAGCACTTGAATTATTATTTGTTGAGATTGGAGTGTTCAGTGATGAGAGATACCGAATAGTGATCAAGTCTTCTTGATGCTACAAAACTTAAATTTGCAAAGAAAAGGAAAGGTGTATAAGTTGACCGATGGGCTCTCAACATTGAGGAATGGCAAATGGGCAACCTGGAACCGGTGGGAAAGTTGAATTCTCTAGCAACAATTATCGAAAGGGGGAGACAAAGTGCCGATGAGAGATAGTGGTGTTTGGGTTCAATTCCCACCGGTTACCGAATAGGGAAAAGCAAATGTTTTAACGTAATTTAAAAGAAGGTGTCATTCACCAATGGGTTACATTTGCTACACCGAAGGGAGCCTCACATTTAATGGAAATAAAATAAATGAAATAATATTTATGAAATATAATAAATATTGCATGTAGTAAGATTAAGATGTTTAGGTAGCTTAGTGGTTAACTTCTTTTCGGGTAAGTGGAAAGTTAAAGGTTCAAATCTCATTGCCAATAAGTGACGAGCAAAATTTCAAGTCTTAGAAGAAAATGCGAATGTTGGAAGGGATGGTGTTCGGTCAAATGAAGGAGAAGACCGAAGACATAAGTGAAAAGAAATTGCTAAGTGTTGGATGGCAATAAAGAAAATGAAAAAAAAAAAATCTTCCACTTGTCAACCATTGAGGGGTGCAAACTGATGAGTGTCACTGCAATTGTAATAAATGTGTGTGTATCGAAGAGTGCTGAACTGATAGTGCAAATTCAAGTTTCGAATGGTAGTGCCAAAGGGGTGAAAAGAAATGAAGTGTTCGATCGTGGAGTGAGAGATAATGGAAGAATGCAAACACCGATGGGAAAGAAGTTCATGGTACCGAAGGTAAAGATTACAGATGAGGATCAGAGATGTTGTGTGTGTATTGAAGAGAGAAAAATTGAAAGAAAGTGGGACACCGAACAGTTCTACCAATAGGCAAAAATGCAATATTCACTGAGGTGAATTGGGAATGTTAAGCATTCGGTCAATATACCGATAAGAAAAATATATATGAATGGAAAGAAATATATAAGTGTAGTAAAAGTGTCGATGGGTTTATGGAAATAATCCAACACCCAGAAGGCTAAGAGGCATTTGATATTCACCGATGGGTAAGTACCGACTAGAATTTAGAAAAATTGGCAAGATAAGCACTGTGAGTCAATTTGAATATATCGACAGGATGAATGGAGTTAAATACTAATAGGGTCCCAAATTATAAAATAACCGACGGGTATCAATGGGTGAAAATTAATGATCATCAGTTAGAAAACTAAAATTGGAAAAGATAATCCATCAAATTCAAAATTTCTTCAGAAAATCAATTTCCTTCCGAAAGTTCAATTTTTACCGAACGCTAAATACAATTTAAACTCTACTGATAGATTGTCACTAAATCAAATTTTACTAAATATCAAACACCTAACATGTAACACTGGATAAGTTTGGATTGTACTATTAACTTCAAATGGGCTATTTCAAAATTTTTTATATAATGTTTTATTTTACGAAAGTGTGGGAGAAATAACTAATTTAATAGAAATGTGAAGTTCTGCTTTTGGTGTCGTTTAGAAATCTTTTAGGCATTTGATCGGTAGATATATTAATTTTAAGCGATCGGTTAGTATTGTATTGGTGTTCGGTAGAGTTTAAAGGGTATTTAGAGTTTAGTAGAAAATTGGTGTTTCTATGAGAATTTACTTAATGATAGTTTCCACCCATCGGTATATCCAATTTTCATATATGTCATTCGGTATAGTATATTCTATTCATATTCTCTGACGGTACTACCCTACTCTGTTGATATATTTTTCCTACTATCTCATTTTCTATAAGTTCGGTGACATCCAATTTTGAATCCCTATTTTTATTATGACATACTCATGAAATTCCTAATTGGCTATTTTGCCACCAATTGGTAATGTTCTTGGCTGGTCAGTATAATCATCCATCAGTAATGTTTTTGGCTGTTTCGTATAATCATCCATCGGTAATGTTGTTGGCCGTTCGATACAATGTTTTTCATTTATCTGTTCGGTGTTCGTTCTCTATTTTCATTTCAGTCAATGTGTATTCAATTTTAGACTTACTATTGTTTGTTGGTGATTGCCCGACACATTGACTGAACACCCAAGTCTCTTCAGCATTTTCTTTCTTTGACCGAATAGCACAATGCTTGCAAAGACTTGGAATTTGTCCATTTGACCGAACAACATCCATTTGCTTGCACCCAATGAGATTCATATTTAACCGAACAGCACATCCGTTAGGTGCTTGAAAAGTTCCTCCATCGGACATCACATTTCTCAATTCAACTTGAATTTTGCATTTTCCAAATCCCCTCTGTGCAGCACAACAATTCCCTCCTCCCTTTGGTACACCTTTTTCTCTTCGGTGAGCACATGCACAAATTTAACATTTTACATTTTATTCTTTAGATTCTCATCTCTCTTGCCATTGTGGAGCTTTGAACCCAAGACTACTAAATGGTCCAAAAAGAACTTATTCACTAAGTCATCCAAATACTTCAATTGTTATATACAAAAACTATATTATATTCCATGGTTATTGCTATATTTAATGTATTTTTATTATAGGTGAGACTTCATGGCGTCCTTCTAATTTCCTGTCGGTCTTGCCTCTTCGGTAACCATTGGGAATTGAACCCAAGCACCATCAACCTCCAGTTAAAATGATATTCATGAATGTTTCCTATTTTACTAATTTTAAATTTATTTTTCATAAGTTGCACTTTACCTCTCAACCTCCTCAGTACATCACTGATCATTTCTCTCTCTCAACAAATAAAATTTTAAGTACTTAAACTCATTGAGTTGAGTTCCAAAATTACCAAAAAGGACATATTAAGCACTTGTGTAAGTTGGGAGAGAAGGGGGATAATTAAGTAAATAGGAGAAATGAGATGTAAATAAGAAATAGTGGTGGGATTCTAGAACCCACGAATTCAGAATTTCACATCTATCACTTTTATGTCTCTCTTAACACACACACACACCTTCTATTTTCTCATTTCCTATTTCCATTAGAGATCAATTAAACCACCATAAACTTACATTCTAATGACTCTAAAATTCATAACCCAATCTCTAGCAAGTTAAAACTAATGAGAGATTTGAGATTTTCTTGAAAAGAGGAAACCTAGGGTTTCACGATGGTTTGACGTGCATTAAAAGTGGTGACAAAAATCTAGTGGCTGGACAAAACTGATCAAGTAAGACACTTATTGTGGGAAAATCTGGGAGTGACTACCCTCCCATACACGGTGAGTGGATGGTTATATTGAGCTTGAATGATAAATGATTTTCAACTGTGATTTTGTGAAATATTTTTTTAAATGAGTTTTGAATTGAATTTGAAATATTTTGTGATTGTGGTGTACCCCCTAAATAGATTGACAAATTCATAACTCTGCCTTTGGTTTCTTATATTGTTTGCATCATGTTACAATTGAACTACGAATGTGAATCGTGAAATTTCATTTCATTGTAAATTGTTATGAGACTGAAATATGAAATGAGTTTTGTAACATGGTGCATGGTGAAAGACTATAGTCTGTGATTAAGTCTTCCACAGGCCGATCGATAGGGTGGCGTGGAAGGGCTCAATTAATTATCGGCTTGGAGATGGTGGGATGGAGAGCTACTTAAGCTGGCCGTGATGACTTGGTATGCACCCCATGAAAACTCCGAGCCAACACCAATGGCTAGGGAATTATTTTATGAAAAAAATCATGAAAAGGTCCTTTGGCAGATTCTACCAATGGTCATTGGTAGAATAATAGTTTTCAGCAAACCCCAAGAAAAGTTTGAAAGGAAAAATGAAATTATTTGTTGAATGAGACACTTGAGTCATAGAAGATTTATTCTAAATGTATTTTATGAAAATAACATTTGGCATTGCAATTACATGACTTTAGTATGTTCTTTGGCACAACCACCCTCACCCCTCGTTTATCTTCAACATGCCATTACACTCACTGAGTTTTTTATACTCACCCCACTCTTTTATCTCTTTTAGGGGAAGCTTGTTTGGAAATGTAGTTGTCACTGGATTGCGGGACGGAAGAAACCACTCTTGGTTAATCATCGATAGGTACTAGTTTCGGGAGCTACGTGGATTGGACTCATGGAGGAAACTTTTGTAAACTTTTAAAAGCTTGATTTTGATAAATACTCATTTGTCCATTTTGTCCAGTATTGTAAAACCGTTACTTGTCTATTTTAGAATTTTTTTGTTAATTGTAAAAAAAAAAAAAATGTCTTTTTCAAGACTTATTGTTTTCATTGAGGCATTTGGATTGTTTGATAGATAGTCTGAGTTTATTTTAAAATGCTTGGTATAGTGAAATTGCCTTGCGGTGCCTCAAGACACGGAATGAGATTCACATGTGTATTGGGGAAACGTGACGGTTGTCTCGTACTTGACCCGAGGGTCGTGGCGTGACATAACAGCTAAAGTGTTATAAGAAAATCAGATCCTACCAGACACCGAACAATAAAGTTTTACTGAGTACCAAACACAAAGCATTCAAGAAACCGATGACTCCAGTGATTAGAAACTTAAAAATTTAAAGTCTATCAACCAAATATCTAGAAAAGTTTCTGAACAACTTAAAGAGTAAAAATTCTCATTTATATTTCAAATTAACTACTCTTCCAAAATTTTAAAAATGTAAAAATTTTCAAATAATCCATTTAGAGTACATTTTTGCAAATCCGGACTTGTCTAGTATTACACCAGATCTACTGCAACTATCAATTTTTATTTTATCACTCTTACTGACTTGAGGGTCAAAGTCCTTCCGTAAAGGTTTTTTGCAGGTTTTTTATCCGAGAAGAACTGACGAACACCATCGGCATCAATTCTTCACTCGAGTCAGAAGAGCAGGTATCTATAGTGCTAAATTCACATCCAACAACCTAGAAATATAATGTGAAGATATATGTACAGACAGCAGTTGCTTAGATTGTTGACATTGAGAGTGATTCCAACAAGAGCTGTTCTTGAGTTGATGAGCCTCCCTCAGGTTATTTCAATACTCCATGAGAACTGTTATTTAGATCTTACCATTCAAATTCACGATTCTTTTGACATAAATTTAACTTTGTATTTGACTCTATTGACTGTAGGTTGAAGTATAAATTTAAATCGAATGGAATGGCTTATAATGTTAATGCACACATTTTAACTCAAAATGGCTGAGCAGCACTGATTAAAGGATTCTTTGGACAAGCTTAAGGAGATGTCAATGAATTATTGGTGTCCCTTTTAAAACAAATCATTCTTTATGACTATTACTCTCTCCTTGACATGACTGGAAGATGAAAATTTTGTAATACCATGGATTCTATTTTAATTTATACACAAAATAAGGAAATGTGAAATAACACATTAAAGAAGATACTTATCTTGATGATTTGAACGTGTTCATCATCTTTAAGTCTTATCTATTTACTAGATTCCTTGATTCAGAGACAATCTTGGTTGCTGAGGGGGGGAAAGGAAGGGCAAGCAACATTAATTTGGTAAATGCTCTCAGGTTAATAACCTTGCCTAGGGAATTTGATTCATCTACAGCAGATTTATGTTAGATTATGAATTGAAAGTTCTGTTAGAGGTGAGTTTGACTCCATAGATAATGACTTTGCTAACTTAAATAGGATGACTTAGTCATTTGATGGTCTGAAATGACAAAACCTGCAAAGAACTATCGGAGGATGCTCTGGCATGGGAGACTTTGATACTCTAGTTAGAGAGCAGTTTTCAAAAATAGAAGAAACAGTTTGAAAGAAATCTCTGTACTGATTGTGGTATCTAAGTAAAGAGAAAGTATGCATATGCATACCTGGTTAGTTAGATTAACAATATATATATACCTTTTGCGTGTGAGAGTCGTATGTATCCGGAGTGTCAAAACCCTAGTTTCCTTATGAGAGCATCTCAAGATTTCGAGAATTATCATGTGGAATTCTCAAAGATTTTGAACTCTTACCGATTTGGGAAGTCTAGATTGCCATGCAGATTCCCTCCCTTATTAACTACGGACGTAGGCCTCTCTTCTATTTATGTAGGATTACATCCCATGATTCAGGGGGAGTGAATATTGCCTCAATGAGTCAAGTGATGATCACAGGGTATAAGGAGATACCGAGCAGCTATCTAACGAGCAAGATTTAGTCGGTAGATACTGAGAGTGTAGGTCGTATCTATCTGTTTGGGAGTTATATTCTTTCTTGATGGCACATTTCGATTGATTGTTTCTTGGGCTGCCGACTCGAAGGGTCTCAAGCATCATAACAATAAACCTCTAAACTGACCAGATGGTAGATCGGCTAGGCGAATGCCGACCAGATTAATGATAGGGCTTTCGTGAGTCGCTTGACAAATTAAGGGCTAGTCTTCGGCCCACCATGATTTGAGCCAGTTCAACCATGTGCCATCATTTGCCTCTACTCTTGTGGTGGTTTTGAAGAAGAGACTTCAGGAGTACAATCTAGAGGAGGCCTTTTGAATTTTACAAATCAATGAATTAAATGCAACACATGTCGCTTTGGTTCTTGTGAATCATCCCTAATACGCTTTTTTTATTGCACATTTGTTGATTGGTTTCCCACTACTGCTTCCATCTTTTTGATAGTTATCTTTCTTTATAGTTCAGCCTTTTGTGAAAAAGATCATTTGAGAAGAAATGGCTAAAGGTTCACCAAGCACCGATAAAATCAGAAGCGTTATGATTGAGCATTATGAGTGTTCAGAGCGACATGCTGCTGGGGGATGACTATGTCCTTTTGTCAGCCATTGATGAAGACCGGGCCAATAGGACGCCAGAAAGCCATGTTCTGATATATATGCGGAGCGTCAAGTATGGCGTAAAAGTGTCGTATATGGGCGATGTTGCTAGAATCTTGGTCTATTGGAATATCTTTCCAACGAGGTTGATCCCTAGTGCTTGGCACTTTGTCATTGTCGTAATGTCTTTGATGAGTTTCTGCTGCCTTCATTTCGATTTTGAGATTTTAGTATCCGTGTTCGTTCTTAAGAGTTGCGCCCATGGCCGCTCCACAAAGGGATGATTCTATTTGCAATCTCGACCCGAGTCGACTTGGAAATTCTTTAACAAGGAGACTATCAACAAAAGCTGGATACATAAGTTCTTTTTTATAGAGTTTTTGAACAAGGACTTGATACCCAGATTTTCAGGGGTTGAGGAGGAGCCACTTCTTGGGTTGAAACCCCATCAATCATGTTGCCATTCGAGGTTTATATGCTCGGTTGGTGGTTATTGCGAGGCTAAGAAGAGATGCATCTAGGTTGAGTCTCTTCTGAATGATGAGATGTTATTGTTGGCGAACTTGCTACTAGGGAAGAAGAAGAAGATTAAGAGGCTTCTCTTGATTGAAAAGAAGAACAAGAAACTTGTCGACTTCTTGCTTCCTCAGAGGAGAGAGATCTTGAGGAGATCACTACCGACAAGCAAATGAAACCCAAGAAGAATGACGCGGCTGAGGCAGAGAGCGCCTTTGATACGGGTGCTAACACCATTCCCATTTTGTCTTTGAGGCAAAGGAAGAGGAGGGCCATGAGACAAGACCTCTCAGTTGTGCTGAGAGTTATTTATACAAAAAACCATGGATCTAAGGCTCGTGTAGAGGTGGCAGTTCCTTTGGAGCATGGGGACACCGACGGCACGAAGGCTGAAGACGGTAAGGAGGGGGCTAAAGGCCATGCTTTTGAGAGCCCCAAGGAGACGGAGGTGTATCCCCCTGAGTGCCCTAAAGACATTTGCCCTAAGCCGACAAGGGGCCCGATGTAGAACCTTCCTTCGCAGTTTCGCTACTACCTATGGACAAAGGCAAGTACATGGTGCCTGAGGAGGAAGTATTTGCCTACGTGATCCCTGTTCGATCCTTCGATGGGTGTTAGAGCTTGAAGAAGTGAGAGACAGTAATGATCTACATTGGGAACAACCATCACAGTTATGTGGACATTACCAAGTGAAAGGGAATAACCGATTAGTTAGATTTCCATTGCTCAAAATTGGAGCTGAATAAGCTCTAACTAAAGTAGGGCGATGAGGCTTTGTTTTCCGTTGCCTTAACGGTATCCTCCTTCCTTTAGCATTCATTTTCTTTTTTCTCTTATACTTACTGACTAGCATTCGTTTGTTAAGACCATAGTCCTTGTGGAGGTCTAAAGGCAGAGAAGGGAGCAAACGGTGAGCCATATGAGGCTCTGGACCGATCAGATGGTGGTGGATGTGTCCCGGTTGGAGGATGCTTTTTTACAGAGGGAAAGGGAGCTCGAGAAAGAGATAGCGTTCGCAGCTGTCTTGAGTACCCACAATGAGGAGATGGAGTAGTTGAGGGCTGAACGGGATGCGGCTCTCCATTAATGCGAAATGGTCTCCAAGAAGTGCGAGGAACTGGAGGCGGAGGCCAAAGTGCATGAAGTGTCCCTGCAAGCCACAGAGAGGCTAGCCGATATGCGTAAGCAATCCCTTCAAGCTGCCGAGCAAAATATTGTTGATCTAGGTGATACAATTACAAGGACTATCGATTAGCACTCATGCCTTCGTCGTAGGCTGTCAGAGAGTATTCAATGCACCATGGAGATAATTCATCAAGTAGATTTGGCAAGTGCTATGTCCCAGATGCTGAGGGGTCCTGCCCCTAATCCTGAGTCTACTCCTACCCCCGTAGAGTTTGATGTTCCTCCTCCCTCTTGATTGGGGTTCCTTTTTTCCTTTTTTTTGTGACTTCTTCTTTTTGCCAAGATTAATGAAGTGTTCGAATGTTTACTCTACGTTGGTACTATTGTTCCTTTTGTATTTATCGAGTAGAGTGCTATCAGGGAGATACATCCCTAGTCAAGGACACGTTTGCCTGAGAGTGAGGGTTTTCCTCACGTTGATCATACGTTCATTTAAGAGAATAGGTAATGTTTGTCTGTTCAAGGAGACGGATCCTTTACGATAAACACCATTCAAGTAGCTTGGGCAATGTTTGCCTGTTCGAGGAGATAGATATCTAACGATAAGCTCTGTTCGGGAGAATTGGGTAATGTTTGCCCATTCAGGGAGATAGATCCCCAATGATAGACTCCATTCAAAAGACCTGGGTGATATTTGCTTTTTCAGGAAGATAGATCCCTAATGATAAGCTCTGTTCGGCAGGACTGGATGATATTTGCCTATTCGGAGAGATAGATCCCTAACGATAGGTTTCACTCGGGAAGACTGGGTGATGCTTGCCCATTTAGAGAAATAGATCCTTAACGATAGGCTCCACTTGGGAGGACTAGACAATTGTTGCCTATTTAGAGAGATAGATCCTTGACGATAGGCTTTGCTCGAGAGGACTGGACAATATCTGCCCATTCGGGGAGATACATCCCTTATTTTCGATATGCCATTCGATTGGAAGAGGTCCCACAACAAGTGTTTGCTATAACCGACTCACAAAGAGAGATTAATGAAATAAACCGTTACGAGTGAGATAATCATCATGTAACCAATAGGACAAGCTCTGAGATTAGATATCATGGAGCAATCAATAAATAATACTATAAAAGCATGTTAAGAGAGGTTCAATGTTTACTTAGTTGGGTGTACCAGGGGTTCCGGATCATAAGGTAGTGTCCCAATGCTGGTGGATATCCTGAACTTGACTTTCATACGTTTCGTGCTCGATAATACCTCCAAGGCGTTTAAGCTAGGTCGTCCCAAGATAATGTTGTAAGACGAGAGGAGTTTAACCCAATGGAACATGATAAAGTTTGTCATGTAGTCTGGTAGATTTCCAAGGGTAACGGGTAGTGAGATAATGCCTTCAGAGTATATCCATTCGCATGTGAATCCTTTGATTGGCCCAGCATGAGGTCACAAGTGTGCTTGGGTGAATCCCATTTACTAAAAGGTGCTCCAATAAAGGAGATTACAACCAGCTCCTTGGTCCACGAAGATTCTTTTGATTTTATATTGTCCAATCTTTGTGGTAATGATAAGAGAATTATACCAGTCGGGATTGACTCCTACTAGGTCATTGTTATTGAAATCGATCATAGGCCTTTTTTTTCTTGGGCTGCTTCCTGATACGAGTGGCAAGGACTTATTTGGATGCAAAGTTAGATGGCTCCGCCTTTTGGAAAATTGGGGTTACTAAGTGCCCTTTCTCATTCAACCATGTGTGATCGTGCTGATGTAGCACCCTGAAGATATGGACCGGGAGGTAAGGCTCCGAGGGGTCATATTCGTTCTACACTTGGAGGATCACCCTCTCTGGTAGGTTGTGGAGTCTGTTGGGATTGGTTAGTCAACTTGCTTATTTTCTCATTTCACATTATGTAAGCCCCAAAGAGCGAGACCTTCTCTTTCCACACTTATGAATCTTTGGAGTCGACCACTTTGGACAAGGAATTCCAACTCGTCTCTCAGCTTCTTGCATTCATCTGTTAAATTCATCTGTTAAATGGTCATAGTCTCAATAGAAGTGACAGTATTGGGTCTTGTCTTTTTGGAATCATCCTCTATAGAGCGAGGAGGCCACTTGACATAGGGGTTATTCCGAATCTAGAGTAGGACTTGACTGGATGCCTCATTCAAATGCATATAGCTAGTAAACCTTCGCAGTTGATGGGGCCTTGTCAGGCCTGTTTAGGTGAAGTTCATCTAGGTGATCGCCTGTGGTCGTTTTGAGCTAGTTAATTTTACCATTTGTTAAAGGTCTCAGCATCTTTTGTGGCGATATATTTCTATGCTCGAGCATAAAATTCCTAGATGGTAGATGGGGAATTCTTGGTAATTGAGGTTTTTATCACCGATGATCATAGCCCTATGAGCAGTGCTACCAGTGCAATTGAGTGGTTTAACCCAGAGACCTTCATCATTTCAACTTTGAACTTCTCAAGAAAGTCTCTTAATAACTCGTCGTCCCTTTGTCATATCGAGAGGAGGGATGTGGATTTCCTTTTGGCTCCCCTACTAATGACAAAGTGCTTTTCGAATTGTTGTAGGAATTGAAAAAAGCTCTTAACGCTGAAAGAGGGGAGCGAATTCAACTATGCTAGCGTGGAGTTTGCATATTGCAGCATCCGACACGTCTCTAGAGATCATTATGGTAATGAAGTGGGCAACGTGATCCCTAGCATCAATAGTGCCATCGTACCTCTCTAGGGGGAGAAGCATGTTGCAGGTTATTAATTTATAGGAGATCTTAGGATTAAAAAGCCCAGTAGGGTATTGAGCAAGCTCGTCTCTTGTCACGTTCGCATGTTTTAGCTCGTTTGCCATAAGCTCTTTGACCTATTTTCTTAGGTCATCCGGGTCATGTCGGGAAGTCATCGAATGCTCTCTGTGTTCTCTGGACTCAAGCCTCTGTGTGTGTATGTGACCCAATCCATGAGAGTAGGATTGAGCTTTTGGCCGAAGGGTGTGGCTGAGTTCTTCTAGCTGCTTGCTCATACTTTGTATCTTAGATTCCAGCCGCTCTACCTAGGGTCTGGTGGCCCTTTTTAGAGAAATAAAAGCGACAAGTGGTGCCAAGTGGTTTTGATAGCTGATTGGAGATTGGACCTCAGGTGAGCCAGTAACAATAGGAATTCTTACAGGGTTGTCTACCGCGGGTTGTGTAGCATTCGACGGGGTGACCGTGTGCCCCTCTATTAGAGAAGCAGCTCTAAAAGAGGCTTTGGTTATTCTCCGTGAAGGCATACTTTCTTGGCAAAGCAAGGCGACACGGGATGAGCTTCTTTCCAATCTATTCCCACAGACCGTGTCAATCTATTAGAGATGGGTTTGACTCCACAGATGATGATTTTGCTAACTCGAACGGGATGATTTGGTCGTCTGATAGTCTGGAATGACAAGACATGCAAAAAATCACCGGAGGGTACTCTAATGGGGGAGACTCGGACGTTTAAATTAGAAAGCGATTTTCAAAAATAGAAAAAATAGTTGGAAAGAAAGCTTTGTACCGATTGTGGTGTCTAAGTAGAGAGAAAGTATGTGTATGCGTACCTGGTTGATTAGGTTAATGATGTATACATATCTTTCATTTGTGAGAGTCGTATATATCCGAATTATTATGTAAAATTTTTGAAAATTTTAAACTCCTACCAGTTTTGGAAGTCTAGATTGTCATGCAGATTCCCTTCCTTATTGACTACGGAAGTAAGTTTTCCTTCCATTTACGTAGGATTACCTCCCGTATTTAGAAGAGTGAATATTATCTCAGCGGGTCAAGTGATGATCACCAGATACCAAGGAGATACTAAGCAGCCATCTACCGAGTAAAATCTAGTTGGTAGACACCGAGAGTGTGAGTCGTGCCTATCTATCTGAGAGTTATATCTCTTATTGACGGTATGTTTCAGTTGATTATTTCTTGGATTGTTCTCGAAGGGTCTTAGACCTCATAAAAGCCTCCACGCTAATCAAATAGTAGATCGGCTAAACGGATATCGACCAGATTGATGACAGCGCTTTCACGGGTCACTCCACAAATTAAGGGTTAGTTTTTGGGCCACTATGACTTGAGCCATTTCGGTCACGTGTGATCAAGTTCAATGAACAATTGGTGAGAATATATTGACGTCACTAAAATTTTGGTCCATTTATTTTATGTTTGTTTGGTCCATTTGGTAAGCAGCGTCTTATTTGGTGAAATGGTCTGGGACCGACTCTCTCTCTCTCTCTCCCTCTCTCTCTCTCTCTCTGTGCCTGAGTTTAAGTGGGGTGGATCGCAGCAAACAAAGCGCTGTTGATGTTTAGTCGGGCATGTGTCTGAATAATTTCATCACCCGAACCTCTTCTTATTATTATATAGCAAGGCAAACCCAAACCCATCATCACGTGCTGAATTCCAAGATCAAGTCCCTCATCCAACGGGGACATTACTCAGAAGCACTCCAGTTGCACGCCAACCACCCACATTTCCCTTTGTACACCCATTCTGACACCTTCCCTCTTCTTCTCAAGGCCTGTGCCGCCCTTTCCCATCTTCCCTATGGCCGCAGGCTCCACTCCAACATCATCTCCTTGGGTCTTCATTCCGATCCCTTCATAGCCACTTCTCTCGTCAGCATGTACGTTAAGTCCGGCTCTCTTGGCTCCGCCTCCCAGTTGTTTGTTAAAATGTCTGAGCGCGCGTCTGAAGACGTCACTCTCTGGAACTCTATCGTTGACGGTTACTTCAGATATGGCTGCATTCCCGAGGGTATAGCTCAGTTTCGTCAAATGCTCTCTCTGGGTATTAAGCCTGATGCTTTCTCTCTCACCATTCTTCTCCGCACCTGCGCTTGCCATTTGGGTTTCACCCGAGGTAAACAAATTCATGCTTACGTCATGAGAAACATCACTTATTCCGACCCTTTTCTGGATACTGCTTTGATCGACATGTACTCCAGCTGCGGTCATCCCATGATTGCATTGCATGTGTTTAATATGAAGGAGAATAAGAATAATGTTGTTGCATGGAATGCGATGATTACTGGTTTTTGTGACAATGGGCTATGGACCCGTAGTATGGAGTTGTTTTCCTTAGCCAAGATTGAGGGTTGCAAGCTTGCATCTACATCGTTTTCTGGAGCTCTGACTGCTTGTTCTCGCGATGAAGACAATGTTTTTGGCAGGCAGGTTCATTGCGATGTCATAAAGTTGGGTTTTCAGAGGGACTTGTATGTTTCTACTTCTCTCTTAACCATGTATGCTAAGAGCAGATTACTTCAAGACGCACAATGTGTATTCCATGAGATGCTGTGCAAAGAAATCGAGACATGGAACGCCATGATTTCAGCTTGTGTTGCTAATGGCTGTTATTATGATGCTTTTGATGTTTACAATGAGATGAGGTCAAATGCATTTCCGTCTGATGAGTTTACAACCACCATACTTCTTTCTGCTTGTAGCATGATGGGCTATCATATTGGAAGAGCAATTCATGGGGACATAATAAAAAAACCAATGCATGAAAATATTGCTGTACAGAGTGCACTCTTGACAATGTACTCCAAGTGCCAAGAAATTGAGGATGCTCGCTCAATTTTCATTACGATGAGAGAAAGGGATATCGTTTCATGGGGCTCAATTATATCAGGGTTTTGCCAAAATGGCAAATATATGGAAGTGGTGGACTATTACAGAAAGATGGAGGCTGACAATGTAAAACCCGATTCTGATATTTTGGCAAGTGCAATTGCTGCCTCTATGGGACTGGGAAGTGTATCTCTTGGTTGTGAGATCCATGGGTATGCTATTAGGAGTGGTCAAGGATCAGATGCTTTTGTGGGAACTAGCCTGATTGATATGTATTCCAAGTGTGGTTTGCCTGAGATGGCAGAGAAGGTTTTTTATGATATGCCGCATAGGAATTTGGTGGCATGGAATTGTATAATTTCATGCTTTTCCCATAATGGACTCCCAGAGCGGTCAATCATTCTCTTTCCACAAATTCTTGAGCATGGATTATCTCCGGACTCAGTTTCCATCACCAGTGTCCTTGCTGCAATTTCATCAACAGCAGCACTACTCAAAGGTAAAACGATACATGGATTCCAGATAAGACATGGAGTTTGGTTTGATCCTCAGGTGGAGAATGCGTTAATTGATATGTATATTAAATGCGGGAACTTAAGATATGCGCATCATATATTCCAGAACATGTCAGAGAAAAACACAGTAACATGGAATTCAATTATTTCTGGTTATGGACTGCACGGCAAGTGCTTAGAAGCTATCAGACTATTTGAAGAGATGAAAGCATCCGGAATAACTCCCGATGATATAACATTCCTGTCTCTGATTTCATCTTGCAGCCATTGTGGTTTGGTTGAAAACGGCCTGAAGCTATTTCAGTCAATGAGCAGAGACTATGGGATTAGTCCTAAAATGGAGCACTATGTAAATATTGTGGACCTGTTGGGCCGTGCGGGGTGTTTGAACGATGCTTACCGATTCATACAGAGAATGCCCATGGAACCAGAAAGGAGCATTTGGCTATGTTTATTGTCAGCCTGTCGAACATTTCACAATATAGAACTTGGAGAACTGGCTACGACTAACCTACTGAAATTAGAACCAACCAGGGGCAGCAATTATGTCCAGCTGTTAAATATGTATGGAGAAGCTGAATCATGGGACAGAATACCAAAACTAAGGGTATTGATTAAAGAGAAGGGATTAAAAAAGAGCCCCGGATGCAGTTGGATTGAGGTGAGAAGTAGAGTTGACATTTTCTTCTCTGGGGATTCTTCATCCCCAAGGGCAGTTGAGATCTACGATACACTGCAGAACCTCTGGAATAACATGGAAGTGAGAAAGCAGAGTGCACTAAATACCAAGTTCAAATCTGAAGATGCAACTTGCGTGGTCCAATGTTGAGACAGTCACTCTCTTGAGCGCTGAATCCAGAAGGCGCTACTGGACATGCCATGGAAGCTGTGAGAAATGATTCAAGATTTTCCGCGCTGTATGTGACTTGGTCAAGTGGCAGAAGCTATGTGGCATTTCTACACCTCAACTCTCATCCACCGCAAAGATGAGCATGACCCGTCCCGTACCCACAAAACCAAGCGGGACGGGGTTATGGATGGATTTTTTTTGGGGGGGGGGGGGAACGGGAACGGGTGCGTTTTCAAGAAACCGGGACCTGAGCGGTTTATCCAACTTTTAAATGTTTCTTTTAGCATTTGATTATTTGTATTTTAAGTATTTGCATAAGTAATGACTTTTACACATTAAGTGCTTATTATAGTGTTTGGATTTTGTGTGATTTTTACGTGAACTATGATGTGAGACTTATAGCAGTTAGAAGTTTTATTTTGTGGTTAAATTATGCTCTGATGTAAAATTTGCAGTAATTAATTATATTTTAGTTTTTGAATATTATATTTAAATATTTTATAAATGTGGAAAAATTCTGCGCAGTTCCATACCCATTTTGTTTTTGCGAGAAGGGTTTCACGGCTGGGAACGGGACAGGAAAATGGAAAACCCGCTCTTAGCGGCATGGGAATGGAATGAGACACAAGGGACGGTCAACTGTCCCTTACTCACCCCCATAATTATATGCAACCATTTTACCATGAGATAATGACGGCTTGTGAGTAGAAGTAGCTGCTTGTGCTTAAAGATGTTATTCTTGAGATAGCATTTCCTCCCATTAATTGATCCTAACTTCGCATAGCATTGGTTCGTTCTTTTGCTACCGGGCGCTGTCAGTGTCCCTTCCTAGCAATGTAAGTGTCAAATGGGATGCCAGTACCACAAAATTCATATCAAGCTTTCCCACCTCGGAGCTATCAGATAACGTCTGCCGATATTGTTTGCACGAGGAATCCTTATGATGAAAAACTCGTAACTAGATATAGTCAACCGATATGATAAGGTGAATCTGCCCAACTCAGATCCCTCAACCCCCTTAGGTTTAGGGATACTGTCAAGCTCCCACAAGTAACTCACTAAGAGCCATGATACACAGGTAGGTTTTAAATTCAGCAGCAGCACGTCTACACATAACACTTCATTGTAAACTTTGTATCTGTTAAGCCCCCGCTATTATCCATTCTCACTCTGTATGCAAGTGCGACTTAGGTTGAGGGAATAGACTGGGAATTGGAGATGAGAATTCCAATGTCAAATGAAAGATTCTATTTTTGTTGGTTTCAACCTTTGTACATAAAACACAGGCACTATAGTTGAAGATACAAAGCAAACTCCTGGTTGCAACTGCAGTGTTAAATCTGTGATTCGATCAAAATATAAGGCAAAAAAAGTTGGTTATTCTCTCTTGTCCTCCTCCAGATCTTCAACAAGCCCAAACACATGGTCTGCCGCAGAGGATGTTTTCCTTTCTTTTCTTTCCACTTTGGTTCCCAAATCTCCACCGACCTTTACTCCACTCCCAGTTAATGATATGCCTTCCTCTTCAAGGTCCTCGGCTGTATCTTCCGAATATGCATATCTGCAGGAAAAATAAATAAATAAAAAAAGAAGCCACATCAAGCCACCAAACATCAGCGATCATGATTGAAATAACACAAACAATTTAAGTAGGATCAGGAGGCTTCCAATATAGAAAGCAATAATATAGTTCCTACTCACTGAAAGTAAATGTTAGGATGACTTCTGCTTATACCCCGTTCAATGACACAGCAAAATGACAAGCATGGGAAATTCACAATTAAGAGTTGCAATTAGGGTGGAGGGCGCAGCCAGAGGACATGCACATTTCTATAGACAGGAAGTAGTCCATGCCTGACACCCATAACAAATTTTTGTACTTTTTCACCAGGAAAGGCTTCACGGCAAAAGATACCCATGGGGAAAAAAAATACTTCTTCACAGTGCCAAGGTTAACCATATCAATTCCATAATTCACCTCAGCCCCCTAAGCATCACCTAGCACACTAGTACAGTAAAAGGGAAATCAAAATGGAAGCATGAGAGGAATGCTCTGAGGATTCGAGTTACATAGTTATTTGCAGCATTCAGTTATTGAAATTAATGATAAACGGTGGGCTGTTCAGTCTTCTTTGAACATGACTTTTTCCTCTTGTGGAGGAAGGTGGCGGAGTATCATAAAATTCACCTATCAAACATGACTCCCCCACTATGCCATCCAAAACAATATGCCAGCAAATACCATCCAAATCACTGAACAAGTCCAGAAGGCAATAGAAAACAAGACCTTAGGTTCCAGGGTATACCTAGTTGGGTTACGTGAAGGAGCCCAAAGAATGCAAATCACTACCAAGAGTAAGTATGCAAGCAAAGTCCAGAAAGCTGGGATTATCCAAGCTCTTTTCCACAGCTCACTCAAGGGATCGGTTGCATTGAAGTACAACTGAACAATACAAAACAAAGAATCATAACTACAATCATCCAATTTAGATCAAGGATCAAAGGTCAAAGAAAGGTTAAAAGTACAGCCTTAATTCATAGACAGAGAGACGTGTAAGTGCAACTTTGGAAGAATGCACAGAATGTTCATTTTCAACCTCAAGACATTGACCTAAAAGCTTCCAGAAAAGAACATATTGGAAGAAAAGTCTGGAAAATATCAGCAAGCAACCTTAGCAAGATGGCAAGGTATGAAAACTATAGGGCCATACTCTTACTGCTGCTCATTCATGGAGGTTATGAAAGGACAACGTACAGAAATTTACCTCATAACCAATCCAAGCAACCGACAGAAGCACTGATATAGCAAGAGAATTGGTGAACTTTCTGTACAGCTCGAGTTTGACCATGCTTCTACGCATCTAGGCATGGATCAGGAAAAAATGGATTAATCTGGGATATCATACTGTCATCCAACAATAGGTGATCACAAAAAATGTCTTGACTTTTCATCCTAGAGTCCCTAATAAATATTTTAAAGGAGAAGTGATTTAAGCTCCAAATCTTTTAATCTTACTACAGCTAAATCTAAGAGTAAAGGCAGAGCAAATGTTAATACCCCTTTAATCTTTTAATATTTTAATCTTACTACAGCTACATCCTAGACATTTTCTTAGAAGAGCAGCAGTTTTGTACAGAGGGATCATTGCAATTCAAAAGAGAAAATTTTCTACCCATTTACAAGTTAATACGAAACAAATATATAGGTTTACTCCATTCAGAGCTGCAACAGCTTAATGTGAAAATAGCATGAGGGGGAAGATGCATGGCAAGGAATGAATAGAAGTACCTGAAGCTTTTCCAAAGTTTTAGACAATGACGAGAATATCCAAAGAATAAAGCAGGCATCCAACAGGGCAACAGGTAGCACCAGGAAAAGCTTAGCTTTTCCAGAGAAGTCGTTGATATTACCCAAATGTTCAACTAGCTCAAGTGCTTCAGAAGCCACAAAATACATGATACCAAGAAGAAGTACTTTTGATGTAATTCCTCCAAGAGTTGGACGCATGACACCATAGCCCATTGAAACAACTAAAAGGAGAAGGCGAGAGACAGTCTTCTTGACAGCACTAGAAGTAACTGCCCACAAGGTGATTCCCATTGGTCTGCTTCCAGTGGAATTGAAATTTGCATATTCAAAATACCAAAGAGCCATTTCACACATTCCCAATCCAATTACAGCAGTGATATGATAGTGCAGTTGAATTATGTCTTTCCAATATTGCACAAAGCGTAAAAACCAGAAAAGGCCCAGGACAAGGTAGGCTAAGGACATGAAACCAAAGAAGGACATCAGCGGTGCCATCTTCCCGGGAAGATAACCTTCTGGGTTTCTCCAAACGGTTCTTCCATTGATTATAGTGCCCTTGAGTTCTGGATCACAAAACACAAAGTACAAATAGTACATTCCGGTGCTATTGATATCAACAGTTTGAAGATCCATAGTAGCCTCTTCATTTTTTCCTTGAAAGAAGGTTCGAATCCGTTTTGGCCAATCAGGTTTATCGGGGTCATGGCGAATTATAACCTCTCCAACCTTGCAAGAACCCTCCCTTGAAAGCTCTGGGGTGCAGCATATTGAGTCAGAGTTTAGATATGAACCCCCAATCTTGTCTCTGTCCTTGACCTCAACTATAATAGCTTCAACCAAGCCTGTGTTCTGCTGCATTACATTCTGCTTTTCGGTGGACTCCTTTCTTCTCCTAAAAGTGATGGATTCGAACCTGCGAATTGATTTTTGGGCAATGTCATTAAAAACAGTGGAATCTGACTGATTGTACATAAGGATAGGATAAAGGGGGTGACAAGTGTATTATCAAAGTCTGTAAGGAATCAAAATTCTAAGATGATCAGATATATATATATATATATATATACATATATATATATAAGATAATTAAGATGGCCAAATAAACCAAACTAAAGGGCTTTTGGAAATCGTGGAGACAAGCGGCAGGCAACATCAACTAGGTTGAAATTGCTAGGTACCAATCAGCACCTCTCACACATGCCATATGGTATTGCAAGCTCAAACTCAGCAAGCATTTGATGATCAAGTGCTCATACCATTAACTAGTATTGATGATCCAATGATTGGGTTGATAGATTTTTCTTTTCTTTTAATTTTTCTTCAGAATGAAATGTTACAATGTTGGGCAATCAAAAGCAAGCAACGGCATGACATTGTAGTGTATTGTATTTGAATGTTTTAGTTTGACCCCCCAAGAAAAGGAAGGCATATGTCTGAGCATGTGTGTAATTGGGGGGGGGGAGAGAGAGAGAGAGAGAGACAGAGACAGAGAGACAGAGAGAGAGGTACCTAATGAAGGACTTTCCTTGGAGCTGGAGGGGTTTGTCTGGGGAGGAGGAATTGGGATTGAGATTGTTAGGAAGGGAATTGGAATGAGAAGCATAAAGGCCCTCACTGCCGCCGTGGAAGAAGAAAGAGTTGTAGCGAGGGATGAACGCTTCATTTGTGTATTCGTGGATCGAAGCTTCAGCTGGATTCACGTCTATCACCAACATCATTGCTACCACCATTATCATTGCACCTATTACATTCACATTCACATTCAAAATCCCCCATCCCCATTTGCAGTAATCATATCCTCTGCTGTAATAATACATCTCTCTCTCTCTCTCTCTCTCTCTCTCTCTCCAAAGCAAAACACACTCTGAACAAACCACGCGATCGAAGAAAAAAGTAAAACCCAACAAACAGAAACCCACGAGAAGATAATACAGCCCTCCAAAGAGGAAGTTCAGATCAAACGCCCCTAACCCTACTCAGATCCCCTCCCTCCTCTGTCTCTAATCTCGATTACAAATGAAATAAATACTATTGTTGACTCGAAGCGTGCATCTGTGCGAAGGTGATTGCAATGGATGATGGTCTGGTGACTCGAGTCCAAATCCTGTACTAATGAAGAAAAGAATAATTCATACGCAATAATATTAAATCTTCCACCTTTTTTTTTCGTCTTAAACTTAATTTTTTTAATATGTAAATTTGGTTACGTTTCTGATTTTATAGCATTTTTTAACAGTGTATTATTAAATAAATCATATAATATCTAAATTTTATATGATTCAGTACTAAAATTTAGTGTGAAGAAGTTTAGATGATGCGGATAAAGATGAGAGAGGGAGGGGGAAAAAAAAAAGAAAAAGAAAGTAAAATAAAACTTTTGTGACCGATTATCAAAATCCTCAAAATTAATATTGATCTCCTAATATAAACAAATTTATAATAATAGTGATATCCAGTCGAATTCTACAAGAATTAAATTAATTTAATCTTTTAGATTAATACTAAAATAAAAATGACGAGTTTATCAATTAAATTCTTAAACTAAAATTTAACAACTAAAAAAAAATAAGAAATAAATTCACTATGCAAAAATAACAAAAATTAAATGAAAGTCAATCTATCAAAACTCTGATCCAAGGGTTCACACATTCAATTGTTCACTAATCATAGATTAAAAATATTATTCTTACAATTCAAACATTTAATTTTAAATTTATTAAGATAGTCGTAATAAATTTTATATTTTTCTAAATTAATTGATCAAACGCAGCATCCAATCAAAACTTATTATTAATCGACTGAACACGATAGCGTTTCATATCAATATAATGATGACATTAAATTCTGTAAAAACAGTTAAATCAAAATCCAAATAATCGGGATGATCGCAATTATTTAATGTTGTTCCATCGATCCTTTGGATTAAACATGAATATTGGTAAAAGACCTATAAACATAAATAAACTATTTATTACTTGTACCATTAATTCATGATAATTACGGATCACTGAATTTCTGGATAGTTATACAAAAAATAATATTGAATTAAATTATTAGATTAACCAATATCAATCTTTCATATAAAATAAAATTAAGAATCAATGAATATTTAAATTAAAAGGGGCAAAAAATTAAATTAAGTACATAACATCATAGTGAAAACAATCGAATAAAAATTCTTCTTAAATTGAAATGAAAAACTAGTCACTCATGGTAGAAATCATGACTCCTGAATCTTTAATAAAAAGTGAAAAGAAAAAAAGAAAAAAAATACAAAAATAAACCTAAAAGAAAAGGAAAGCAGCAGCCGCCACCCTTTTTGAATTATCAATAGTAATGTGCCCTTTTGTGTTCTTTAATGCCCTAGATCTAAAAAGATAAGATTAGAAATAATATCTCCAAAATAAGAAAAATATTTTTACTCCTAATTAAATAATTTAGTTAAACTAAAATTTTACTAAAAATAAAAAGTTTCACTAAGACAAAATTTTCCAATTTTGTCAAATTTCTTCTTTTCTTCATAGGTCTAAATTGATGTCTTGAACCATTAAACTTCAAAATGTCTCCTTAAACTCATTTCGACCCAATCATCCGATTTCAATCACCTAAAATAAAAAATCATAAAATTCATCCGTTAGACTAACCTAACCGACCTACTTACTTCATTCTCCACCATGCCAGATTGATACTTTCAAAGGAAGCCTTAAGCAGTTTTCAAAGGAAGCCTCAAGAAGCTTTTAAAGAAAGCCTCAAGTGCAAGTATTTAAGCACGCAGCTAAGAGGAGGCCATGAGATAAGATAGAGTGAGAGAAAAATAGAGGTGCGAAAGAAAGAACTCAAGATTGAGAAAGAGCCCACCAGTCCCTGTTTCGGCACACAAAACTAGCCTCTATAATCTTTTGAAAAATCTTTGTAGAAGGAAATCGTCAAATGATTAGGGTTGTGGATTATGTATGGTTTCCATTTTGTAATTTCATATCGACCAAGGGCACGTAATTCAATCCTACATTGATCCAAATTCCACTACGAGTTAGATGTCGGACAAGAAGTAATTTTTTCTTTTTAATTTTGAATTCCTTGTCTAATGTCATGCCACCCTTTCAAATGTCATGCTACCCTTCATTGGTATCAGAGAGCATGATTGAATTCGTGCTTAAAATTGTTCTTGACTAGAATTTATAAAACCTTGAGAAAGGACTCTCATGGTAGTTTCTTCCATAGTTATAATGGCATCCTGAAACTTTGCATACATGCTCCTTGCATGATAGTAAACCTACCTATAAATTTTCATGATAAGGTTCAACCCTAACATTGTTAATGAATGTTTTCTGAAATTTATGACATATTAGTATTATTCATACTTTTTGATAAAATTAAAATTAATTAGACGAACATTTAAGAAAGTATGCTTTTTCGGTGAATTGTTCATCTGCATGAATATTTATGCATATGATCATGCATGTTCATTGTGCATGCTTTGAAGTGTGAGATATATGCATGTTTATACCATATTTGCAAGATCTCTATCCTAGTAGGAATATAGGATGGTTGAGAATCCCAACTTTAAAATTTAGCCATATATATTGAAATAAATTTATTTAAACATTTTAGTTCTTAAGAGAAGATAAGGAACAATGCGAACTTTCGATCTTGTACTATTTATATCTAGTAAATATTATTTCAATAATATATTGTGATTAATATGTTTCAGTGCTAATAAATGATTTGTGTTAATGTTTATATGTCTTATAGAGAAAAAAATGGTTATTAAAACAAAGAATATTGTGGCTAAATTAAGACACCCAACTTCTTTGTGCTAAAGGAGTATGAAATGGTTATATATTGAAATAGGTTTATTTAGACATTTTAGTTTTTAATAAATGATTGGAAACCATGTAAACTTTTGATCTTGTGCTATTTATATCTAGTAAATATTATTTCAATAATATATTGTGATTAATATGTTCCAGTACTAATAAATACTTTGTGCTAATGTCTATATGTCTTATAGAGAAAAAAAAATTTAACTGTTGTAACAAAGAATATTATGGTTGAATTGAATAAGGGCGAGAAACTAAACACTGATAATTTTGATATTTGACATCGAAAAGTTCAGTATATTCTTGATAAGTAAGAATGATTGGAAACTCTCTATCATACTATGAAAGAATTAGTGTTTAGTGATATTCCTCGACAGTAAAAAGATAATGGGATATATGAGGCCTGAAAAAAGAAAAGGTAAATTATATTTTCCTCCTGTGATTTAGCCAAAATCCACATACCTTCCATATGATGAAAAAATGTTAATTTATGTCCCTATAGTTTTAAAAAATGTGGCAAATGGATGGAAAAAGTTGTAACTAACAGAGATTTAATGGGAGCTCATAAAATATCAATTATATCCCTATTAAAAGGTTATTCTTTTCGAAACCCTTTTTTTTCCATTCTAGAGAGAGAGAGAGAGAGAGAGAGAGAGAATGAATGGCAATCAAACATTTTGAGTGAGTGGATTTTCCATTTGAGTGAGGGGATAAGATACACTTTGTTTTCTCGAATTTTTTAATTTTTTTTGTGTAAAACACTTTTAGGGTTTCGATACATTATTGTTTTGAATGTAAAATAATATTTGAACTACACATGCTGTACGATGATAAAGGATCGTTCTCATACATAGAGCTGTAGGATATAAATATATATATTATCTAAACAGTGGGTATATCATATCGTAAATATAGGACTATAGTGTTTTTCTTTATATAGATTATCCTGTATCAAAATAGATAAAAGACTGTCTCTTAGAACGAAACTTAAAATGGTAGATGTTAAGTTTCAATATTGAGGGAGATTTTTATAGGAATCTAACTTATTATACATAATAAAGTATACAAGAAAGAGATTCATAGTATTTAATAGCTACCCTAGAAATAAGTTATGTTGTAGTGGCTTAGGTATCATGTGTAATTCATTCTATAATAAGGATCTAGGTGAAATTAAATTGTAGTTTCATTTTCATTTTGTGACATAGATGTGGGTGTAGTTGAGATAACTAGTGAGAATGGTATTAAGACCATATTAGAAGCACATGAAAAAGAATGTGAAATTAACTTGTATGTAGAAAAAGGGGGAAGAAAGCAAGCAAGTTGTGTCACATTCCTGTGGGTCCAAAATGGAAAACTTTAGGGCATAACAAGTTAATGCTGGTTAGGGGGATGATGTATGTGGGCCTTCTAGAAATAATCAAAGTGATCCAAAGAAAATAAGACAAGTGAAGAACATTGGGAAAAATTATTAAAAAAAAAGAGGTGTTTTCAGGCAGATCGTAATTCCAAGACATGCAAGAATTCTATTCACCCTAACAGCAAATTCATTAGTAGTTTCCGTTTTAATAGTATTCATTCAATTATTTTGAATATTTTATCATGTTGTTGATATCAATTATTTTATTTGTTTAAGCATCAACTAGATCCTCTATCTCTCAGCAAGTTGGGAGTAGCTTCAATGATGGAGATAGAGTTCGATATACATCCAAGACTCTTGTATCATAAGTATTAATGAACCTGGACCATTCAGACGATTGCGCAGGAGAGGTTTAAGAAAACATGAAGAAATCTGGGTATGAGATGCAAACTTCACAGATCTTAAAGAAATATTTGGAAGATTTGAAAAAAATATGTTTAGATTTTCAAGAAATATTTAGAAGATTTTAAGAAAATAGAATACCTTCGCTTAGTCTTAGAGGATCGAGCTTTGTTCTTCCACTCAAAACACTTATTTCAACTAAAATAAAAATGGACGTTGAGGAAAACTCAGTTGCAACTCAAAATTTTTCAAATCGGATAAAAGATACAACTAAAATCCATGCTTTGAGCTATAACAAAGAAGAAGATTTGAAGAAAAGTGTCAACCCCCCAAATCTCGGCATAATATTTTATACGAACACGAAGAAATTTGGGCATGAAATGCTACCTTCACGAATCTTGAAGATATATTTCAAAAATTTGAACAAAATATACTTAGATTTTCAAGAAATGTTTAGAAAATTTTAAGAAAATAGGATACCTTCACTTAGTTTCAGAGGAACAAGCTTTATTCTTCTACTCAAAACACTTATTTCAACTAAAATGAAAATGAAAGTTGAGGAAAACCTAGTTGCAACTCAAAATTTTTCAAATCGGATAAAGGATGCAACTAAAATCCACTCAGAACACTTGTTTTGAATTGGGGATAATTTTGGGATTTAAATATGCATGTTGACCATCTGACACAAAACCCACGCGTGCGTGACAATCTCCTTAATAACTGTTCAGTTCTGTCCATATTCCACACTTTTTAAAACCATAAGGGCATAAATTGACATGTTTTTCGTTATAGAGGAAGTATGTGGATTTTGGATAAACCACAGAGGGAGAAAGATAATTTCTCTAAAAGAAAAATAGCTACTCTCACATTATGTTGCTGAGCTATATGTTAGATGATTTGATGGTTGAGTTTGACGTATACCAAAATACTCATGAAATATGGAATGCTTTGAAGACAAAGTTTGGAATGATTTCATCTACTAAGTTTAGGCAGCTTATAATCAAATTTGACATATATATGAAAAAGCAACATCACTTGATGAAATAGCATCCAAAGGAAATGTCAAACATGATTAATGAGTTGAAATCTCTTGGACATACATTGACTGATAAGCAACAAATACAAGCTATCGTTAGATCTTCCGAACAAACTTATGTTGTTGTGTCTAACTCAAACAGGGTTTTTGACCACAAAACATGAAAGGAACTGGAGGTTCTTCAAGAAAAGTATTCTAAGTTTTAATAAAACCTAATCGGATCATTGTAAGAGAAGTAAGTGTGGTAGTATAAAGAAAATGGATAAAAACAATTAAGCATGCTATAGCTGTGGTAAATTAGACCACTATACTCATGAATGCATTGAGCCTAGAAAGGTATTGTTCGAACCTTTTTTTATATGATGTTTGTATTTCTAGTACTATTATACTTGCTGAATCAAATCCTTTGTGGACTTTTGACTCAAGAGCAACAGACCATGTAGTTAGAAATAGATGATCATTTCTCGAATATCGTCGAATTTCATCTGATTCAAAGTGGATATATGTAGGGAACAATGCTAAGGTTACTGTAAAAGGTATTAACACTTGTAAATTGTTTTAGGGAAGTAGTCATACCTTGTTCCTACATGATTTTTTGTATGTATCGGATATTTGATGTAACCAAATGTCAACTACCGTCCTCATACGTTTAGGTTTTAATATAAACTTTTATGGCGATGTTGTACATATTTGACTTGGCGTAGTCAAGCCAAAGAGAAACTTTTGGGTAGTATCTCAAATGTAAACTTATCAATATATGAGCATTGTCTTATAGGAAAAGCAACCAAAAATCCATTTGATAAGGGAATCAAAGTAGATCTTCCATTGCAAGTGATTCATTTTGATATATATGGTCCAGTGAATGTGAGAGTAAAACATAAAGTATCCTATTTCATCACTTTCATCGATGATTTTAGTCATTTCAATTATATTTATTTGATCCCCCATAAGTCGGAAGCATTAAATTGTTTTAGAATATATTTGAGTTTGGTTGAGAATTAATTAAACAAAGCAATTAAAATAATGAGGACAGATCGAGGACGTGAATATCCTGTCGGATCAATTTAGGGATCTATGTGATAAAAAAGGTATAATTAGATAGTTCATTATTCTTGATATTCCACAATAAAGTGGTGTTATAGAAGGAGAAATAAAACCTTATTGGACATGGTTAGATTAATGATGGCATAAGCGAATTTGTCAATCTCTTATTAGGGAGATACTTTATTGACTGCTACTTATATACTTAATCGTGTGTCATCTAATTCAGTTACTTCTACTACCTATGAATTTTGGACAGATCGAAAACCTGATTTAAGTGGTTTGCGGCCCTGAGGATCAGTAACATATATTCATGATCCAAACCACAAATATGGGAAACTGGGTCCAACAGGAAAAAAGTTTATCTCCATTAGATACTCCCAACATTTAAAGGGATATGTGTTTAATGGGGAATATAAGAATGGAAGTGTAATTGAGATAGAATCAAAAGATGTAACATTCTTGGAAAATGAATTTTTATCGAGAGGTGAAATTGATAAAAATCATACTTTATATGAAATGCGAGATCCTGATAGTATTAATATTCTAAGTGATTTAACAGTGAGAAATGAGGAGATGGTTCATTCTGTTGAATCTAATGGTAGCGAAATTTCATCAAATGATTTGATTTCATGGGAAATTCAATTGCAGAGAGGTACTTGTACAAGTGTTCCCCGTTATCATTTTGAGATTGAAGGGGAAGTTTTTATGGTAGTTTCATTTGATGAAAACGAGTCTAGAACATTTAAGGCTATTGGAGTCTATGAAATCAAATCATGCTCATGATTTGGTTGACCTACCTCCATAGTGTAAGGTTATTGGGAACAAATGGATTTTCAAAATCAAACACAAAGCAGATAGATCTGTTGAAAGATTTATGGCACAATTGGTTACTAAGGGCTATACCCAAAAGAAAGGTATAGATTATGAAGAGATCTTTTCGCCTGTTATAAGGTTTGCTTCAATATACTTTATTCTTATTATTGTATCTCATTTAGATCTTGAGTTGTACTAAATGGATGTTAAAACTGTTTTTCTCATTGGAGAACTGGATGAAAAAATCTTTATGGAGCAACATGTAGGTTTCATTGTTAACGACCAAGAGTGCAAAGTTTGGGAATTCTAAAAATCGATTTATGGTCTTAAACAATCATTTAAACAGGGGTATTTAAAATTTCATTGAGTCATAGTTACTTGTAGGTTTATGATGATTGAGGAGGACCATTGTATTTATGTAAAGCAATTAGAAGATAATTTTGTGGTATTATCACTTTATGTGGATAATATCTTATTGATTGGAAATAACTTAAATGTTATCATTGTGATTAGAGAGTAGTTATTTTCAAATTTCGAAAAGAATGATATAAGTAAAACAACTTACATTTTTTATGTGAAAATCCAAAAAAAAATCATTCAGAGAAATTTCTTGCTCTGTTGTAGGAATGTTATATTTTGAAATTTCTAAAATGATTTCTTATATTGTATTATAAACTATTGATACATCAATTGCGAAAGGTGAAACCCTTAGTGAAAAAATATGTTCCAAGACTCCACAAGATTTGAAATATATGGAAAGAGTTCCATATGCAAATACTATAGGAAGCTTAATGTATACCATGATATGCACTCATCCTAACATTTGCTCTGCAGTTAGATTAGCAAACAGATATTAGTCAAATTCTTAACTAACTCATAGTGAACGGTAAAAAGGATATTAAGATATCTAAAAGTTATTACCAATTATACTATCAAGATCGTAATCTACATTTGATATGTTACATTGATACGGATTTGAATGGTGACCTAGATGAGAGAAAATCAATAACAATATATGTGTTTTTGCTAAATAATGGCGCTATATATCAGAATAGTAAGAAATAGACTCACATAACATTATTTACTATAGAGACTGAATTTGTTGCATGTACAATGACTATCCAAGAGGCTATTTGGTTTAAAAGATTTTTGGAAAATTTACTTGTCAACACCTTAGTGCCTGTAAGGATCAATTGTGATAGTCAAACGACAATAGACTATACAAAGAATTCAAAGTATTATGGCAAGACAAATCATATAGACACGAAATATCATTTTGTGAGGATATTATAATACAAAAGAAGTGGTTTTACAACATGTATCTATGCATAAGATGGTTGTGGACCCTCTTACTAAGCCAATCCCTAGAGATGTCTTCTTGTATCATGTTAAAGGTCTGGGATTACATAGATTATGATGAAATGTTATAAATATTAAACAGTGATTTAAATAGTCCATATTTATATTTGGGAAAATATGTCATATTTGTTATTTACATCTTGTTTGTTATTAACATTGAAGAGTATGTTTCCAAACATTAGGTCAACTTTCTTATACGAGTGATTACTTCAAGCATCGTGAGAGCGTGTTAAGATGAGACTTATTTGCACTTTTGATTTGGGAGCTACTGAATAGCGCTAAAGAAATCAAGAAGAGTGTAATGCTAGAAAAATCGTCTTGATATTAGTCAAGATGAGGGTTGAATGGCAAACTAAACATGATAACCCACGATCATGTAAGCTTGGATAAAAAGCTAGATGCAAGATTTTAATGAGACACTTTGGATAGCAAGCTATTGAAATCTCGGGTTAAGCGCTTTTGTAATAGCATTTAAACTAAGATCTATATAATGGTTTTTATGGTGAAAAGACATGCTCTTGTATAAGGGGTACATAAAGTTTAACACCATAGCATGCGTTGCATATCATATGTGTTAAAGATGACCAAAGAAGGAAAGTGAGTGAATTTTTGACTATTTTATAGAAATCTTTGCCTCTTCACTTGTATGACTTCCTTTAAGGATATCCTATATGACTTTTGACAATGTTATAAGATGATAAATAGATATTTGCTACTTTACCATGTTTCTTATGATCATGTTTGATTTGATCTTTTGGGACATGTTGGAAAAGAAATTTATTTATCATTAAGTAACATGTGGGTGAAATGAAGACTTCTTACACAATTCATATGTACTCACTGGTTAACCAATTATATTTCTATTTGGGAGTTAAGACATAATTATGAATGAATAATGAAATGTTGAGATCAAGTATAACCTTTAAAAGATTACGTATACTTTGATAGTGTAACAAAAATGAGTTTGGAGTACAACGAGATACAAAGATATTATGTTCTTTTTCTTTTGGGTTATAACCACTATGTGATCCCTAATAGATGCATAGTTTAGGCTCCCAAGTGCAGATATACTCATAGGTCTCACGACCCATTTTCTTGTATAAAAATGATGATTTCATAGAGTTGAATCTCAAGAAAGCTTAGATGGGTTCGATCCATCATGTGATTTGGCACACAAAACTAGCCTCTGTGATCTTTTGGAAAAGCTATGTAGAAGGAAATTGTTTGCATATGGTGCGAGTTCGGCCATAAGGGTAAACCCACCCCCTCTTGTGCTTTGAATTTAAATGTGAAAGGTGGTTATTGGAGAAAACCATCTCTCACCCTCAACTTCCACACAACTCTCCTCTCTCTCTAATAATGGTTTTGACAAATGAAAGAAAAAAGGGGGTTCTTATTTCTTTTTGGAAAAGGTGATGGGAAGTAAGAAAAAAAATTGGGATAATGCCATTTTTTTAACAGGAAAAATGAGACCCAAAAGAGAGAGAACTTACATTGAGAATGTAGAGAAATGTCAAAGGGCTTGATGTTAGTGATCATTCTACACCAAAGAGACATTTGGATTGTGAACTATAGGCGGTGATCCGATTTTGTGATACCTTCTTGGCTTAGAATACCTAATCATCAAAAAGAGGAAAGTGATCCTAACCCAATCTCGATTTTAGAATTTCTGCATGAAAATATTTTTTGATCGTTGGTATTAGAGCAATTTAGGGTGTTTCCTACCTCTTTGTTGGGTATTGAAAATGAAAAATGTTTAGAATAATTTTCAAGATCATTAATGATAACTTGAAATTGGTTTATCGAAATACTTTCAATTTTATACCATAGCATACTTATGATATAAGGATCAAATCTGTAAAATTTGGTATGCATCCAATCAGTACATTAAGAGATATAACAAACCATAGCCAAAAGTTAATGTACTCGTAACTTTTAGGATATTGTGTTTTATGTTATGAAATTTATATGATTAGATTGCTCTCGAAAAATGCTTTTCAACTATATAAAAATTGCAAAAAATGGTTAAGAAATGAAAGAGATATGATCATTCGAAATTTGAGTCGAAAACCAAAAAATTAAAAAAGAAGATGAACAACAAAAAGGTCACTCCCACTCTCGGCAGCGGTAAGTGAACTCCATCTTCTAAGATAGGGATATCTAATTTAAAATTCGAGACCACTATTAAATTCAAAGATATAAAAAATGAGGGGTAGCTAAAATTTGGTAATCGAAATCTGTCAGGAATGCAGTGCGTGTGATTCACACGCTGCCGTAGAAGAGTGAAAGTCATTTTCATATTTTTTTTTTTTGTTACAGCTAGATCCAGTGGCACATGGGGGCATGTGAAAAGTTCTTTCTAGTCTCAATTTTTACCAAAATAAAATTTTATTTTTTTTGATTTTTTGTGATTTATAAATTATTTTTTGATGATGAAAAGTATTTTTTATTGATTATTAAATCAATAAACAGTTAAAAAATTACAAAAAATAATTTTTCAGTCCAAAAATTCTAGAAATTTTTTTATAAGTTTGAAAATCATTTTGATTTTTCTGTGAATTATAATTTAGTTTTCAGAATTAAAAAATTATTATTTATTGATTTATAATCAATAAATTGTTAGAAAATTACAAAAAAATTGTTTCGGTCCAGAAAATTCTAAAAATTTTTATTGGACTATAAAATTATTTTTCTTAATTTTAGTTACCTGAGTGTAAATTGTTTACATTCATTTTAATTTTTACTCTTCTTTTATGTGTGAAATTTTCTTTTTTCAACATAAAATTATTTGAAATAAATAATTTTGAAATTTATTATAATATTATGGTTGGTTTAGTGTCCAATCTAATATTATATCCGTTTGCTAGAGTAATTGTGATATTTGGACGGAATATTAGAGTTTTTGAGAGAAAAGTTAAAGTATTAAGAAATTCAGAATGTGTGATGAGATTGAGTCATATTTTGATAAACCCAACTTATGTTTTATCAGATCTTTTGGAGATCATGAAAGCAAAATGTCTAGAACTTCTGGATTAGATCATTCTTTTTTTGGAAGGATGACGTATGTATATTGTAAGAAATACTCTGACTCTTTATTGGGATAGCATAGTTAATGAAAAAATTGCCAAGAAAGAGAATATATTTCTTGATAATATAAGACCTATATTAATAGAAATATGGAGGGTCAAGAATCTGGAGATCCAAATGAAAAAAAGCTATCTTATAGTATAGATAGCACTACTCCACGTGCTATAAGGAGATTTTTCTCCTAGGGATAAATAATCCAATGGGATGAAAAATGTGATTACTCAAATAGATATATTATGAATTAAAATAATAAATTTGCATGTTTTCTTTTGCACGCTATAGTTGATTGTTCGAAACATGATCACATATTAGAAACTTTTAATTTTTTTATATAAAGTTTCTATTGAGAGAATAATTAGAAATATTTGATATTTTTTTTATATGATCATGCATGCGAAAGAAAATTAGGGTATCTTTAAAGAAATTTTGGATCGGTAGAATTTAAGTAATTCTCATACAAATTTGAAATTATTTAAATATTTTGTGTATTTAAGTAGGAGGTTTTAGACTGGAAGAATTTGAGTAATTTTTACCTAAAACTTATAAAATTTTATAATTTTAAATTGAATTCGTGATAGTAATATATTATAACTATAGATGATGATTGAGAATTTAATGAACTTTCGATTCTATACCTGATATTAACCTGTGATAGATGTTAATCTTGAAGTGCAAAATTACGTGTATTGTATGAATATTAGTCTATATGTCCACCCTCTTAGAAAACCCAAAGCATAGCATCAAGTCCATTATTAGAGACTTGAATGGAAATGACAAATTGAATGGTGATGATCATGAGATATGCCGCCATAAAATGTGAAATGTGTTGAGAGAATTAGATATCTAGGAAGGTATCAAATATGTCATGTAGGGCCCTGGTTTGGCCAATGTTGTTCCTATAAGAGAGAGAACTAGATACTAATCAAGTTTGGAAAATGATAGATTCCACTACTCAGGAGATCCTTGTTAGCTTTGTCATTGAAGACATGATAGCTGAATATGAACAATACTTTGACTGCTCATGTCATTAACGTGTACGTCAAAGAGAAACATAAAGGTACCAGTGACTCATTTTACACAGTTGACCATGAAGTTTGATACTTATAAAAAGATGAAGTGATCACAACATCAAACGGTTTTTGACAGTTATGTCTAACATGATTAGAGAGTGGGAGTCAGTTGGTCATGTCCCATCCAATAAAAAATAAGTTCAAACCTTGATCCGATTCCTTCATGCCAAGTGAGAGCACCTGAAAGTCAATTTAATTCACAATAACAGTGTGAAGACTTTCTCGAACAATGCTCGCCACATCAAGCTTGGGATGAGCGGTTTGGTGTTGCAAAATTCATAGTTGATAGTTTTGTTGTAAAGTCTAGTTCCAAGAGAGATTCGAACTCTAAGTGTTAGAGTAGCTAGAACAAAAGTAAAAAAGGAAATGAGATTGTAGACAGATCACAAAATAACAACTCTAGATATAAAAACAGACAGAGATATTGATGAGTTTTTTTGTTGATTGCTTTCTGGTAGTAGATAGTATGTGAAAAATGATATTAGAGTGAACATTAGAGAAATTAACACTTGTAAGTTGGAGTTATGAGACGGCCGAACTCTCATTTTGCATATTGTTCTCTACATGTGAATATTGTTTTCCCAGCAAAATGATGAGAAAATCGTTTGAAAAAGTCATACAGGGCTAAATTTCCATTGCACTTAGTCCATTCAAACATTCGTGATCCAACAGATATGAAGGGTATGTATGGAGTTTTGTGTTTCATTACATTTATTGATAATTTCACGCGTTTGACTATATCTATTTGATTTCTCATAAATCTGAAGCATATGAATGTTTTAAACATTATATGAGCAAGATAGAGAATCAAACGGATAGATAGCGTGAATATCTATCGGATCAATTTAAAGATCTAAGTAATGAAAGAGACACAAACCGACATTTGACTATTCCTAATAAACCTCAGTAGAGTGGTATTATATTAAGAAAGAATAAGACATTGTTGGATATGACAAGATTCATAATAATATATGTTAACTTATCGATTTTTTTTTACAAGATGTCTTGTTAACTATGACCTATATATATTTTAAACAAAGTACCTTCACAAAAAGTACCAATGACATGATATAGACTTTGGACTGGTAGAGGGTCGTGTTTCAGTGACTTTAGACATTGGGGATTGGTAGTTTAGATTTTGAGATTTTTCCAATAAGTTTAAAAAGTTGGGTCCCTATAGAAGCAAGAGTATCTTTATAAGATATTCTGACCGGTCTGAAAATTAAGTGTTCATTTGATGAACAAGATGATGGTATTGTAGTAGGGATTAAAACACAGATGTCACATTTTTAGAGAATTATATATATAGCCTTTTATCTGAATTAGTTAATTCAGAAGGTGGCTCTGTTCATTGTGAATCATTGGAATGATGTTGATTCCAGTGGGAAGGATTTAAATTTTAGAGATCATTTTGAGTTAGAAACTCGGGAAAGAGCTAGAAAAACTGTGCCCATTGAAGGGCACGTATTTGATATTTTTTCAGAAAATGAAAAAAAGTCTAAAATGTATATGAAACTCTATCTTGTCCCACCAACGGTGAATGGAAAAGGCAATGGAAGAAAGAATGAGAGTCAATAAAATCCAACCATGTTTGGGAATTGGTTGAACTTCTATCAGGGTACAAGGTTATTGAGAATAACTGGGTTCTCAAACTAAGCGTAAAGCAGATAGAATTATTGTGAGATAAAAGACTCAACTGGTAGCAAAATGTTACATTCAGTAAAAAAGTGTTGATTACGAGAAAACCTTTTTCCGATAGTGATATTTACTTCTATTCACGTATAGTTGGCTGTAGTGGCCAATTTGGATTTGAAATTATATCAGATGGATGTGATGACTGTCTTCCTTAGTGGTGAGCTTGAGGAAGACATTTGTATGGCATAACTAGAAGGTTTTTGCCATTAAAGGTTAGGAAGACAGAGTTAGTAAATTGAGTAGATCAATTTATGGTCTTAAGTAGTTTTTGAGATAATGGTATTTAAGATTTCACAAAGATGTTATCTCTTATGATTTCGTCGTAATAAACAAAAATCATTAGTTCTATTTGAAAGGTCAAATGACAAGTTTGTAATTATATCCTTATGTGTCAAGGATATATTATTATCCACGAATAATAATGAGTATGTACTTCAGAACTTGAAATGAATATTCTTCATTTTTTTTAGATGAAAGATATGAGTGAAACAGATTGGGAATTGAATCCTAGAGAAATCGTTCTAGGAGATTACTAGAGTTATCTCAAAAGTCTTATATTATAAAGGTTCTGGAACGATTCAGTTTAAAAGACTACAAACCTACTGATACTCTTGTGATTATAGATGATAGTTTAAGAAATGACATAAACCCTAAAACTCCTAATGAATAAATGAAATGTCTGGAATACCATATTTTAGTATAGTTGAGAACTTGTAGTATGCTATGATGTGTACTCGTTCCGATATTTGTCATATTATGCGATTTTGTCGGCAGGTATCCATTCAATCTAAGAAAAGTGATTGAATTATTGTGAAAAGGATGTTGAGATATCTGAGCGAAATTACATATTATTTCCTTCATTATTAAGGAAATGATATAGTATTGAAATAATACACGAATATTGATTGGGGAGGTAATTTGGATATGAGAAAATCTATCTCTGATTATATTTTCTTACTCAATGATGACGCCTTCTCATGGAGCAGCAAGAAATAAAGTTGTGTATCACTTTTTATGATGGAAGTAGAATTTGTAGTCAATACTTCTGCAGTTCAGAAAATAAGTTTGGTTAAGTAGAAGTTGTAATATTTTGGAGTAGTAAGCAACTAGTGGGAGCTAGACGATTCATTATGACAATCAGTAAACTATTGCTTACACAAGAGACTCCAAATATGATGGCAAAAATCAAATATAGACACAAAGATCAATTTTGTCAGAGACATGATTGAAAAGAGGGAAATGATATTAAGATATGTATCTATACATTGGTTTGTCCTTTTTCAAAGGTCAATGCCTAAAGACATGTTTGTGAGACATATTAGATGACATGGATTGCATAGATTGTGGCAATATTTGTTACTATGGTAGTGATTGTGTTTATATACAGAAAGTATATATGTTGTAATACTCATATTCGTTGACATTTGAATTTTATTTTTGTATCCAAAATTCTTGTGTCTGGAATTGAAAATATGTCAGACAAGTTTTGAGATTGGCTTCCTCACACGAGCAATCACCTCAAATATCTGTGTGACATGTAGAGATGAGGCGTGTTAATTTATGGTGGAATAACACACATATAAGCCACCTTAGTTAAATACTAAGATAAAATTATCGGTTAAATATACTACACATATAGTAATCGAAATGGATTCTCCACAATCCATTAAACTTATCGAATAGTCAGGTGTGAGTTTTCCTTAATATTGTGAGATTTTAGAGGATTTGTAAAAATGAAAAGTCAAGTCAAATGTTGTGTAACTTGAACTAAGATCTGTACGATACATTATTTTAGAAAAGAAGATATACGCTTCCAAATGGAAAACAAAGTATCGTGACACGTGTTTCATATCACGTGTACTTATGTGACCATATGAATAATGAGATAGTACATCTCTCTTCATCTCATTATGTTCATCTTATTGTGTGAAACTCGAAGTTTACATTTAACCTCAATTTATACTCTTAAAACTTTCGTCTATCTCTTGAAATTTTATTTTAATATTGCTACTTTAGCGTATCACAAGAAGTCATGGATGATTCGGTTTAGCGGTGCATGTCTAGGAAAACAGTTAAAATAAAGTTAAAAGTTAATAGTATGAAAGAAACACTGTCTTTGACTGACACATTACTTTGTGTTCATAAGTCGACCAATTATGTCTGTAACTTAGTGTTTAAAGACTTAATTGTAAATACATTGTTGGATTTGAGTTAAATATACTTTTATATTATTTTGAGGGAGAAAAGATACGTTGACTGTGTCGAATAAAAGAGGTTTGTGGTATAGCGAGATACGATATCCTTATCATCACTTTGACGATGAGTTGATATATATCCTTAACCGGTATATAGTTTTAGACCTCTTGATATTCTCATAAGTCACACGATTCTCTTGTTATATGAAATTGGTGTTTGATAGTAACGATCATGCTATGTATAAGTTTAGCTCTCATGTGCGAGTGAGAGATGTTAACATATAGGGCGGGTCCGCCCATGAGGGTAGACCCACCCCCTATTGTGCTTTGAATTTAAATGTGAGAGGTGGTTATCGAAGAAAATCACCTCTCACCCTTGACTTTCATACAACTCCTCTCTCTCTCTATTAATGGTTTTGACAAATGAAAGAAAAAAATGAGGTTCTTATTTTTTTTTTTTTTTTGGAAAAGGTGACGAGAAGAAAGAAAAAAAAACTGGGACAATGCCATTTTTTTTGGGGGGAAAAATAAGACCCAAAAGAGAGAAAACTTACATTGAGAATGTAGAGAAATGTCAAAGAGCTTAATGTTGATGATCATTTTACACCAAAGAGATATTTGGATTGTGAATTATAATGGGTGATCTGATTTTATGATATTTTTTTATCTTAAATATTTAACGTTGAAAAGAAATAAATAATTTTAATCTAATCTCAATTCAAATATTTTTATATAAAAATATTTTTCGTTAATTTGTAAGAAAATTATTAAAAATTATCAAAGGATTTGAGCCGTGAATGGTGTATTGTTTTCGTTCCATAATTCCACGTCAACAAAGAACACGTGATTCAATTCTACGTCAATCTGAATTCAACCGCGAGTTTGGCGGTGGAGAAGAAGTGATTTTTTTTTTTTTTTTGGAATTTCTTGGTTTGATGATTCCACCCTTTCAAATGTCACGCCACCCTTCAATATCATATAGAGTCGTACAGATCACGTGAAGTGCGATCTCACATGAAATGGACTAGGCTGGGTGGAGCAGTACATGAGATTTATTTTGGCTCTGCATGGGTGTGCAGTGCAGTGCGGTGCCGTGCGGGAAAGAAGACCCGGTCGCAACTTTCAAAACTCCTCTCAACTTAGAGCGGCATAGCTAGCCAAGCAATTATTGTTTTCTCAGCCTATTCAAACTCAAATTAGGGCACCAAATACGGCACACGACTTCCACACCTCCTCGCATATATGGGAAAAAAGAAGTAAGAATATGGAAACCCCCTAAAACCACTCCCTTTTCTCTTTTCCCTTTCCTTCTCTTTCCTATGGCATGGCCAAAATGGTCCATTCACATAGATACCGAGGTTAGTATCATGCTTTACCTTATCATCGATGCAAAATACCTTTGCTCTGGACAATCCCATTATCACATAATTCTTGGACCAAGATGCCATGTGAGCGCACCTGATCAATAAAAATATTTTGACAATTCACATGAAATCCATTTTGCATTTAAGTAAACAGTTTGGGATCACAATTTTCCTCCCCAAATCACTTATTTCGGATTTAAATCTCAAAGTAATAAAAAATAAAATAAAATCCATTTTGCAAATGTGGTACCACCCTTCCAGCTATCATGTCGCAATTGGATGTTGACCACTTTCCTCACCCTCTTGGTTTAATCGGTATATATGAGCCAGGGTAGGATTTAAAATAAGAATCCTTTATTGGTTCAAATTGGCGATAGTTCATACTTGGAATTTAAAATTTTGGTTTAGGGTAGAACTAATCACTACCAACAACCGGTCATCAATAATCATCTTCAACACGTATTAGTAATAAATCCAACAATGTAGTTGATTGAAAAAAGGTTATTTTATTAAGGTATTCTTTCTTCAGAACAATGACCAGTCCATACGATTTACAAAATGGGTTTAATTCTGTTTAATTCCCCCATCATTAAACAATCCCAATAACAGCGCACAAAGAGAAAAAGGACACGCAAGAACAGTAGCAGCAGCACATACAAAGTTAAACAAGACGGGAGATCTTAAAAGAAAACCGATTTTGAGTAAAAGGCACAAGAAATGATGGTCACGCCCTTGGTTTTGCAACAATAGTAGAATGCTTCAATATGTGCAAGCTGAATTGTCCCCCTTTCTCTGAAGTGTCGATCTTAGACTGTCCTGGAGGGGGCAAGAGCTCAAAATTTTGGACCAAGCGTCCTAAGGTGATGCCCAAAATTGGAAGGGCAAGTATGATTCCCGGGCAACTCCTCCTGCCCACTCCGAAGGGCAGGTACCTGAAATCGTTGCCACTGGCCTCAACCTTGGCTTCCTCCTCCAGGAACCTCTCAGGCCTGAACTCATCTGGGTTTTTCCAGTGGGCCGGGTTGTTGGCCAGAAACCATGCATTCACCAGAATTTTGCTCTCGGCTGGGATGTCATAGCCACCAAGCTTAGCATCATGGAGGTTCATGTGCGGGACCAGAAGAGGGATCGCCATCCTGAGCCTGAGGGTCTCCTTGATCACTGCTTGGAGGTAAGGAAGTTTGTGGGTGTCGGCTTCTGTGACCTGTGCTCCACGCCCAAGCACCGAGTCTATCTCATGTCTTAGCTTTTGCTGGATATGTGGATGGTTTACCAGCTCCGCGATGCCCCATTCAATTGACCACAGTGTCGTCTCTATGGCTGCCAAATTAAAATCCCACATAAAATTAACAGTTGACACTTCTTTAAAATTAACAGTTGACACAACTTTTTCACATATATTTTATTCAAGCAGTTTGATTTTGACCGATTCATAAAAATTAATAGCATGAAAGAGAGAGGATGGTCCTATTATTTTGGGAGGAAAATAGTAATAAATGAAGGAAAAAAAGGGTTTTTAAGTGCATACTTCCGCACCAGGAGTTGTGATAAATATTGTTAAGCTGGAAAATAGCTTAAACCAACAAAGACCACGTTGAGATTGGACCCAATTGAATTGGAATGAGAATCTTTAATACAAAAATTATTGATATAATAATTTATTTTAATTATTTTTACCAAAACAAAAATTAATTTTTACCTACATATAACTCTCTCTATATTTCCCGTAAAAATTTTATCTTAATTAAAAAATATTATAAGTAAAATATATAAAATGTAAACAAGTTCAAAAAATGAATCTAGCTACTGACAAGGGAATGAACCGAACAATTAGTTGCTCTTGACATGATCAAAAAATGCATCAGCTAATAAGTGTCCTAACACCAAACACCAAACACCAAACAGTGAGTTGCTTCGACTTTCATTTCTCCATTAGCATTTCCGTATTGATAACGACTTTGCCCTAGAATGACATTTCAACAAGAGGAAACCTTTTGAGCGTGGACCTGATAACATGGTCCATCCAAAAATTAAAAATCGTTAATTGCTCGAATAGTAAGTCAAGCGCTTGTCGTCCGTGTCACTGTCAAACATGGTCCAGTGCCTCAAAGTCCATCCCGCAATGTAAAACTCTCCCAAAAATTGTAATGAAATTAAGTAAAACCATATTAAACTAACTGATTCATAGGATCTCCCGTCAAGCTTCTCATGTGGACTGCTCTCCAAGCAATCTCAACAAGCATGTAAAGTAAGAAATGATGCAAGAACTTGCATCCAATCCAGTCCTTTTCAACAAAAATTAAGAGATGGTAAGTATTCCAGGTAACATCAAGAATAGGCGAAAGAGCACGAGAAGTCTCTTGGTTGTATGGTGCCCTACAAACTGTGTGTTATGGATTTCAAACTCTAAAGGTTTGAGTTTAACCCAATCTGTATTAATACTACACCGAATTCTAAACACCTACGATTAAACATGCGCACCATTTCGAATAAAATGTTACTTAATTGCCACTTGTCCAAACTTAAACCTGAAAAATCTTTCAACCACATAATTGGTTCATCTGGGTCCCAGCTGTTTGGAATTAGGTGTAATTACAATTCATAGTGGTTGTTTTGTATACAAATGACCAACCATGATTTTGCTAGGTCCAACCAACTCTTGAGAATCAGGTGGTTCCAACTAATAGCGCATCACGTTGAAGTTTTCCTTTCTCTACAGAATTGTCCACATGGTCACCAGCCTTTGACTCAACATTCCGGTAGATGAACTATGCTAACCTCAATGTATGGGTGGCAGTAGAGGAAAAGGGAGAAGGCGAGTAATTAGTTGAACTTGCCTAACTCGCCCATCTCTTAGGTTTGGGTCACCCACGGCCACATTACACCAAACAGCTGGGGCCTATTAATGAAAATTATCAATTCTTGAACTCTCCAGCACTCAGCAGCTTAAGTTAGAACAGACACACACACACACACACACATTATCCTTCTTGTCCTACTTCCTTCCTGGATAGGCTTTCAAGTAAGAAGGGCTATACGCGAAATAGAGTAATGGCTTAGGTATCTCCAAACATTCTATACTCCATAAATTCAGTATAAAGCTTAAAAGACTTGTCATTTAAGAACTATTAAACCTCCAACTACAAGTTCAAGAAATATATATGCTTTCACTGCTTAATCGCCCAAACTGCAGAACCTATTTTGTGTAAATTTATATTTTCTTTTCTTTTAATTTTAATTTTTTTTTTTCAATGAATCAAATGCTTAACGGCGGAAAGACTGGTGGGCTATCATACAAATTAAATGGCCGGCCTTTGGGGAAATGTCATCAAATCAAACAATATTGAAACAATAAGTATATAAGCTGGATTTCAAAATTATGGGAAAATGAATATTCAATGCGAATCATTCAGAGAATATGTAGACAAAACAAACAAAAGTTTTATAAAATAAAACAAAGAAAGAAGGTGAAAGAGGGTACCCGCGACATTGATGTTCTCAATGATGTAGAGAACATTGTCCTCATTAATCTCTCCCTTCTGCTGAGCCTCCAGAATGTGATCTATGGCACACTTCAATGCGTTGTTGTTGCTGCTTTTGGTGCTGGCCAGCTTCCTGCGAACCAGATGAGATGATGAATTTAATTATCTAAAAGCCCAAAATTTGGCTTAAATTAATTAATTTTTGTAACCTGAACGACAGAGAAACATGTAAACTCACTTTCTTTCGTCGAGAAAATAGTCCTTGAACAGCTGCAGTCTCCTCTCCTTGACCTCCTTGCAGATTTTGAGGTAACCACGGAGGAAGGGCCTGAGGATGGGAATGAAATCGCCGTAATTGTACTCGAAGCTCTGGGCCAGCCTGCTGCGCTCGCCGTTGAGGGCCTTGAGCTTGACGAAGAGCGGGTCGTCCTCGCTCTCGAACCTCCTGTCGAACATGATGCGGTACATGTTGTTGTACATCATAAGCTGCAGCCGCCTCCTGAGCACGATCCCCGTCGTGGAGGCCTCAGGGCTGTTCCTGACATCCTGCACCACGGCGGCCACCTCGTCCTCCCAACCCTGCCGGTACTGCTGCACCACCTTGTTGGTGAAGAAGGGCACCGTCATGATGCGTCTCATCTTACGCCAGTGCTCCCCGTACACCGTGAACACCATGTCCTGACCCTTCCCCGTGAATATGTCGAACACCACGTTCCTGGTCCTCGACCCGAACTCCACCCCCTGCGTGTGCAGCACCTCCTTCGCCAGGTCCGGCGAGGAAACCACCACCAGGTTCCTCTGCCCCATCCGGAGCAGGAATATGTCCCCGAACTTGCGGGCCAAGTCGGAGAGGTTGCGGTGGTTGAGGTCGTCGCCGACCTGCAGCCAGTTTCCGAAGACTGGGACGGGGAATGGACCGGGGGGGAGCTTGAAGCGCTTTCCCCTGAACTTGGAGACCGTAATGGCCACCATAATTGCCACGAACAGCCCTATCAGCGCTTTCTCCAACACCACCAAATCCATTTTGTTTTTCTGCCAAAAAGGCAAAGTCTACTCTTTCTTTGTACTACTACTGTTTACTGCTACTACTGGTACGCTATAGGTGAAACAAAACAGAGGCTGGGGGACCGGGGGTGAGGAGTTGCTCTGCTGGGTGGGTGGGCAATGGGGGGATGAGAGGTGGGTTAAAATGCATTTGGAGCAGAGGATTTAATTTATAAGATGATGGGGATTAATTTAAATAAAATAGGCAAGTAGATTGGAGGAGGGTGGAGTTGACGGTAAACGTTGGGGGCGTGACTCATAGTTATAGGTGCGGGCGGGGTTGGTGCCGTCAGACTTTTTGAGCGGAAGGATAAACGGCGTTATTGATGGCGTCATAGAGAGGGAGAGAGAGCGACGGGAGAAGTGATTTTTTTTTTGTGTTTTTTTTTTTTGGGGGGGAGGGGGGGGGGTTAAGAGTGAGATAGCGATGACATGGGGCTGTGGTGGTAGGTAAGGATTCAAGGTCGAAGGGGTTTGGTGGGCTTATTGGGGTGGGTGGGTGAGTTGGCCACGCAAGCTAACGAATACCCGAGCTCTCTCCATTTTGAATATTTGGTATAGCCATCATCCTAAAATATTTACCGATACTTTTACGCAATACCCACGCACCAATTTACAAATTTTAGCCCTGCCATGCTTCGCAACTCCCTTGGAATTTGCAGTTTTTCTGCTCTCAAGAGGCCGACCGCTCTTATGCTGCCTTTATCTCTTTTTCTTTTTTCTGCTTTCCAAGTTTCCATTCTTTATTATTATTATTATTTTGCATCATTGTATTATGCACAAAAGACAAGTAATTATGTCCTTTTTCTATTGTATTTGCATATTTAAATATGGATTTGATTTCACAGATAATGACTCTATTAACTCAAACTAGATGACTGATAATATGTCGATCTTGATTAGTGAGGCCTATGAAAAGTCGTTGAATGGTATTCCAGCGGGAGAGATTCTGACGCTGAAATCAGAGAACGATTTTTGAAACGAGAGAAACAGATTGAAAGAGAGATTTGCTATGTCTTTGAGTGCAATGTGTTAGCTCAGAGGACCTACGTGGCCTATTGGCTTAATGATATATATATAATCTGAGTGTATAAGTTCTATATGCATTCGAAGTGTTAAAATCTTAGTTTCCTTATGAAGGTATCCCGAAATTCTCGGGTATTTACTAAAATATTAAGAGATTTAGGGTCTTATCAGATGAGGGAAGTTTCAGTTCGTCAAGAGATTACTTTACTTATTGGTGAGGATTCAAAGATTTCTTTTCTTATCATGAGATGCTATTCTCGTGTCTCATGAAAAGAATATTACTTCAAGTTGACCGAATATTGAATACCGAGAAGATTCGAGAGCCGACCAGGTTGCTACCGAGAAGGGTTTAGTCGGTGAGTACCGAAGGAGCGGGCCTCGTCTCATTTATGTGAACTATTGACTATGGGCTTAGATTCTGTGATAAGGGGCCTTTGGATCATACATTATCACTTGCTCCTACTCCTTGTGTTGTTTTGAAAAAAAAAATGGCATAAGGAGTAAGTTTAAAAGTTACTACCTAAAAGGTCACAGAGCTATTAATAAGAATAATCACCAAAAAAATAATTCTGAAATAAATGCTATGTGGAAAGTTGGAGAGTTTGAATTCTTTATTCATTGCGCACGTCTTTCATTGGGGCGTTTCAGTTGCTTGCAGCTGTAGAGATCACGTCTTTATGATTATAAATAAAAGAGGAGATTTTAATACCTTTTTAAGATTATTTAGACCGTTTCGAGAGTGATTTTAAGAGCTCCCCCTGTTGAGAGTAGGTATTGCCAAGAGGTTATTTAAATATGGGTTTTAAACCACAAAATCTAGTATTTTAGAAGACTTCTATCGATACGAGTCTCCATCAAGAATGGGATAGCCAATACAAGATTCCATCATGACATTTAGGATCCCAACGTTACGATGGACTCTGTCGAGGTTCCTTGAGGATGCTGACTTTGAGCACAGAGAGATCTTAGCTCGGACAGAAAAGATTTTTGTTCATAATTGAAGCTCTCTTCTTAAGTTCAGAATCATCGTCCAGCCTTTACGTGCAACAAGTGATTAAAGATTCTTCTTCAGTCCTTTTCGGGTCAGGCGATAAGAGGAGTTGGGGGACTAAAGGAGATTGGTTGATGGAGAAGGCGCAAAACTTGATGCATTTTTTCTATCTCTTTTTTGGCTATCTCCTACTTTCTCGAAGTCTTTTTCAGCTTTTGTTGTAAAAATTTGTAATTTTTTCTTTTGGTGGTATGATGTCTCTTTTGCTTTGTATGGAACTTTGTATTTCTTGTTTCGTTTGTATCTACTCGTCTTGTAATAACATTAGCGGATAAAATTCTTCTCATTTCTGCACGGGATGTCTGTCTTGTACCCGCAATGTAAAATATAATATTACTTTTCTATACATTTGAATCATTCGACTAGCATTTTCCTTAATAGATTACATGTGTCTAATCATCGATAAACTCATTTTAAGAGTTAATAAAAAGTATGGGCCAGATCTACTCATCGGGTAAATGCATCCCATGATAATGACATGTTATGTTTGATAGGACACTCAATTAAGAGAGTTCAAAAGATAAGATGGGACATGTCTATCTAACAAGGAGATACATCCCTTATTGGCAATATGCTTTGTTTGGTAGGACACTCGATTGAGAGAGTTCAAATGATAGGATGGGTCGTGTTAACTCAATAGAGAGTTACATCCCTTATTAACAATATGCTTCATTTGGTAGGACACTCGATTGAGAGAGTTCAAACGATAGGATAGGTCATGTCTACCCGATTAGGAGATATATCCCTTATTGATGACGCGTTTCATTTGATAGGACATTCGATTGAAAGAGTTCAAATGATAGGATGGGCTATATCTATCCAACAGGGAGATACATCCCTTATTAACGACACATTTCATTCGGTATAAATACAGAAACAGATTAATCGGTTGATAAGTTAGTGTAGCGGGATAGAGGACCATGGAGGTCTTACTTGGCTGTTCAACTAGATACAGAACGGAGCATGTTCTATGAGAGAGTGACGATCATCACTGATAGTAGTTGTACAAGTTTTCAGGGTTTCAAGTCTTGGGCATGATCGAGCTGTCTAGGCGGTTGAGACGATATGTCCCCATGTGGACTTCTGAGCACATCCGATAAGGGCCTTCCCAATTAGGCATCAGTTTCTCCCTGGTTAAGGTTGACTGGTTGCCTATACTTTTCTTAACACCAGGTCCCCCAGATTAAATGTTCTAGTCCTGATGCACTTGTTGTAGTATTGTGTCATCTACTGTTGATAAGTTGTCATTCGAACAACTGCGGTTTCTCGCAGTTCGGGGAGCAAATCCAATCATTCACATAATGCAAGTTCATTCTGTCCATGTTTGTACTGATCTACTCAGAGTGAATGGATGTTGTTCTCCATTGGTATCACTGCTTTGTAGCCGTAAGTTAAATTGAACTAGGTTTCTCCTGTTACCCTTTAAGGCATCATTCGGTAGGTCCAAAGAGTGCTGTAGAGTTCGTCTATCCAATGACCTTTAACTTCATCCAGTACAGCCTTTAGTCCTTGCAGGATTGTTCGGTTCATTACTTCGACTAACTATTAGTCTGAGAATATGCGATGGAGGTAAAATGATGTTGAATTTCCAAGCTACTGCAGAAGTCTTGTTGTCAAACTTTTTGCTGTTGTTGGTAATGAGAATATGGGGGACGCTGAATCTAGTGATGATGGACATCCATACAAAGTTTTGCATCATGGCGGTAGTAATTTGGGCCAACGGTTTAGCTTCTACCCACTTGGTGAAGTAGTCAATAGCCATGACTAGAAACTTTTGCTATCTTGTAACTGGTGGGAATAGCCCGAGAATGGCTATCCTCCATTGTTCGAATGGCCATGAGCTTGCTATTGGATTGAGCTTGATAGAGAGTTGGCGAGGTATCGAGAAGAAGTGTTGACACTTGTTGCACCTTTTGTCGTTGCCATCTGCATCGATCTTTATTGTGGGTCATCGAGCGCCTAGGTGACTGTCACATATCCCCTCATAGATTTCTCTGAGTACATAATTTCTTTCCTTGGACATTAAGCATTTCAAGTATGGACAGGTGAAGGACTTTTTGCAGAGGACTTTGTCGATAATGACATAGTGAGCGACCTTATGCCTCAACTTAACAACTTCGGTAGGTGAGCTCGGTAGTTGCTCATGCTTCAAATAGGCTCCTATGGGATCTTATCAACTTGGTGAATTGTCCACCGATAAGGTCTATTTAGACTCATTGATGCTCGGGTACGATAGGCTCTTTATATAAATTATTCGGTTGGTTATTACTGAGTCAGAGCTTGCTAGTTTCGAGAGAGTGTCGGCTCATGGGTTTTCTGATCAGGCAATTTGCTGTATGTTTACTTTGTCAAATTTGTCCACCGCTTCTCGTAGCTTGATTAAATATTTTGTCATCGTTGGATCCTTAATTTGATAGATCCCTTCAATTTACTTAAGGACTAGCTAACTGTCATTGAAGACCCATATCTTTTGGGCCCCCAATGTTGCTATGATTTGCAATCTGATCAGAAGGTTTCATATTCGGTTTGATTAATGGTTGCTCGATAGTTGAAACAATGAGCATTCTTCTTGGTCATCAGTGAGAGTCTATTCGATGAGTGGCGGAAGTGTACACTTGAGAATAAAGTCGGCGAGGGCTTGACCTTGATTGCTGGTCTTGGTATTGATATCAAATCCACCTAACTCGATACTGTACTTAACGATTCGACCCAAAGGCTGATTGATCAATACCATAATGGTATGGACTTGGAAATAAGGCTGGAGGCTTCCAGCAATTATGACTTGGGTGAAAGCCATCTTCTCGATAGGACGGTAATTAATCTCAAACTCTTGGAGTATGCGGTTGACATAGTACATTGGTTCTTGCGTAGTGGACTCCTGTCTTATAAGAATAGAGCAGAGTACTCGATTAGAGATAGAGAGGTAAAGATAGATTTTCTCATCAGGAACAAGTCGAGAGAGGAGTGGAGGTAACATGAGGTATTCTTTGAGTCGTTTGAACACTGCTTGACACTAGTGTTTACGTAAATTTTTGAGACTTCTTTAGAGTATCATAGAAGGGCTTATACTTCTCCACCACCTTCGACATGAATTGGTTTAGAGATATAATACTCCCCATGAGGCGTTACATTTCTTTTACTGTTCTCAACGGTGCCATGTCGAGTATGGTTTGTATCTTTTCTGGATTCGTCTTGATCCCTCGGTTGGTGATAAAGAGACCTAGAAACTTTCCAAAAGTGATTCCGAATGTACATTTTGTTAGATTCAGTCTCATGTTATACTGTTTTAACACCATGACATGGTTTTCAGCTTCGACGCTCTTGACGAGCATGTCGCCTAGATAAGTCTTCATGTTTCTATCGAGTTGTTTGCTAAAAACCTTATTGACCAGCCATCAAAAGGTTGTTCCAGCATTTTTTAGGCCAAACGACATCAAATTGTAGCAATAAGTACCGAACTCTATAATGATACTAGTTTTTTTTCCATCCTCGGGAGTCATACATATTTGGTCATAGTCAAAGTATGCATCCATGAAACTCAAGAGTTAGTGACCTAATGAATTGTCCACCAATTTGTCGATAGTAGGGAGTGAGCATTTATTTTTCAGACATGCCTTATTGAAGTCAATGAAGTCAACACATATCCCCCACTTGTCGTTAGTCTTTTTTACAATAACCACGTTGGCTAACCATTCAGAGTATTTCACCTCCCGAATGAATCCTGTCGTTAGGAGTTTTCAGACTTCCTCCTATATTGTGTGTTGACATTCTAGTGTGAACACCTTCTTCTTCTGCTTAATAGGTTTTTGACTTACACTACAGTTAGTTTATGGACTATGATTGAAAGGTGGATAGCTGATATGTCTTCTAGGGACCATGCGAAAACTTTAGAATGTTGTCTAAAACAATCCACAATTACATCCTGGAGGGACATTGGCAGGTGGGTGCCGATTGGACCATTTGGCTAGGTATACCTGGAAACTTTGATTTCCTCATCTTTGGGCTAAGGCTTGGATTAGTGTTTGTCATCATCTCTAAGTTCCAACATTTCTACCGAGTGAATTTCTTTCTCTATTTTGAAAATGGAGATAGTTGACTAGTCAACGTCACCATAAAGCATAGTGACCCGGTGTCCTAAATTTGATCTTCAAGTGCTTTGTGCATGGTATTGTTTCGAGGCTATCCAAACTAGGATGATCTAAGACGGTGTTGTAGGGAGACGAGTTTCACCACATGAAAAATGATTCTGGTAGTAGCATGGTGAGGAGGCATACCTAAGGTTACGATAAGTGAGATGATACCTTTTGGATGTATACATTCATCAACGAAACCTCTTATGGGTCCGTAAAATGGTTGAAGATGAGATGGGGCAAAGCCCATCTACTGGAAGGCGTCCCAAAAGAGGAGGTCTCGATCTGCTCGTTAATCAATGAGAGTCCTTTTAACAAGATAGGGCCCTATTCCAGCGGTAATGATCAGCGGATTGTTTTGGTCTGTGTTAACTCCTATTAGATCATGAACATCATCAAAGCCGATGGTCAGCCTTTTTCTTTTGGTTAATTCCATGATAGTAAATAAAAAAGGATAATGGTAGGAATGCAGAAAATCAGTCTGTTCCTATAGACGATGTCCATTTGTTAGGGGTAGGTTTAACTCCACAGATAATGACTCTATTGACTTGAATGGGATGACTGACCATCTACGATCTTGAGTAGCAAGACCTGCAAAAAGCCACCGGAGAGTCTTCCGGTGGGCGAGACTCCGACGCTCAAGTCAAAAAGCGATTTTCAAAAAGAAGAAACAAACTAAAAGAGAGTTCTATTATGCCTTTGTGTGCTATGCGTAAATTCAGACGACCTATCTGGTCTGTTGACTTAATGATGTATGAGTTTCATATGTATTCGTGGTGTTAAAACCCTAGTTTTCTTATGAAGATATCTCGAAATTTTCGGGTGTTTACCAAAATTTTAAGAGATTTGTAGTCTTATCAGATGAGGGAAGTTTCAATTCGTCAGGAGATTACTTTGGTTATGGTTAAGGATTCAAAGATTCTCTTCTTTGTCATGAGATGCTATTCCCACGTCTCACAAAAAGATGAATATTACTCCAAATTGATCAAATATTGATTACTGAGAAGATTTGAAAGCCAATTAGGTAGGTACCGAGGAGGGTTTGGTCGGTGAGTATCGAAAGAGCGGGCGCATCTCGTTTGTGTGAATTGTTAACCATGGGTTCAGGTTCTGTGATAATGGATCTCTGGGCCATGTATCATCAATCCTTGTTCGCCAATGTATATCCTATACTTATTTATTATACCATAAATTATTATGTTAAAAATAATGGTATACAGAGTGATTGAGTAATCATATACATAGCATCTCATATTAGATAAAAATTAAAACTTTTCAAATTTGAATATTTTTAATTAATGAAAGTATATTTCAAATTAGACAAAATAATTTTTAAATCATGTTGAAGTGAATTGACACATAAAATTTAATCCCTTTAATTTTTGACTTATTTGATCATTTTATATTATTCTTGTATTATAAATCTAACAAAAATTTTATGTATTTGTTCTATCCATATAATTTATAGGATGTGATATGCATTTTAATAATTTACTAGCATACAAAACAAATAGTAAGTGATATATTCAAATTTTGATTTGAATAAAAATACTCGCACATTCATTCAGCCCCACGTGTAATGATAGAAATTAAACTCTTACGTGGGTCTAAATTTTGCACCTACTGACTCCTTGTGATTTTTTTATGTAGATGTTGATGGAGTATAGTACAAAGTCCCATTATCTTAGGAGTTGAGATGCTCTAAGCTCGTGGCCCAATAGACAAAATGCACCAAAACGTATCATCAATTTGAGATATATCTTCCAGACAGGTAACACGACCCACTCTCTTGGTACCTATCGACTAGATCATTCTTGGTAGTCGGCTGATCAGTTCTAACACCTACTTGGTGTTCAGTATTGTTATTCAATCTGCTCAAATAATATTCACTTTTTCTTAAATTGTAGGACCAACCTTTCGTAATTAGGAAGGAGACCTTTAATTGCTATCGATAAGAAAAAAAATCTCTTAACAATTTAAACTTTCCTAATTAATAGGATTCTAATTCTCTTAAAAATCTTTCACTGAGGATTATGTAATCTTGGGATCACTTTCACAAGAAAATTAGGGTTTTAATATCCCGAAAAGACACAAAACTCACACAGATAGCCTATATATATGCATCATAAGACCATGGCCAGGTATATTCTTTAAACCTGACACTCAGCAACACAGAGCTCTTTATTTCTTTTAGTCAGTTTCTCTTTCTAAAATGGCTCCCTAACTTGAATATGAAAGTCTCTCCCATCGAAATACCTTCCGATGGTATTTTACAGGTTTCATCAATTAGAAGGCTCTATAACCGTTCATCCCATTTGAGTTAGCAAAACTATTATCTATGAAGCAAAACTCACCTCTAACAGATTAGTATCATCTGTGGGAAACAGACTAGAAAGAAATTTATCCCACACTCTATATTGCCGAAGACCATGCCTCCTAAGAGGAAGACTAAAACTACTTCTAAGGTTGCATCCATGATGGAAGGATGCACTGGCATCCCAACTGACACTGTCTAATTTGCAGTGCTGAATAACCCTACAGAAGCTCCTACCGCTGGCAATCAACCTTCGATGGTATTGTCTTGTCAAGCAAAGACCCAACCGTTGATTACACAATAGAATCAGCCAATTCCACCCCTCACTCCAACCTCTCCAGAAAGGGCCATATGACCCCAAATAGAAAGGCTCCAATCCAAGTTACAAGGCATGAGCAAACAAATGGAAGAGTTTAGTCATGTCCTTAGAACAAAAGCACAATTCTCCTCCCGCAGGTCGGGTCACATACATACACGAAGACTCAAACCTAGAGCACGCTGAGAGCCTTTGTTAACCCCCCACATGATCCTCATGATCTAAAGAAACAAGTCAAAGAACTTGTAGTGAATGAACTAAAATGTGCCAACGTGAGAAGGGGTGAAGTCGCCCAATATGCTACTAGCCTTCACCATTTGACTCCAAGGTTTATACAGAGCTAATACCCCATGACATACTCCTTACCCCATGGAAAGATATAATGGCACTACCAACCCTCGAGACCACACATCCCATTTCTTGACTATGATGATCTTGAGAGACATATCAGATGCAACCATATACAAGCACTTTCCTATGACCTTAAAAGATAATGCATTAACATAGTTCAACTCACTTCCGCTATTCAATATCAAGAGTTTCTCTCAGTTTCAACAGCAATTCAAAGCTCACTTCGTGATCAGCAAAGGGGCCAAAAGAAAGTCCACTTCCCTCCTCTCATTGCAATAAAGCGATGATGAGTCATTAAGGGATTTCTTCGACAAGTTCAAAACTAAAATGATGAAGATCTCAGACTTAGACTATTCTATTACATTAGTGGCATTACTTATGGGGTTGTGATCATTAGGAATGAAGATGTCCATAAGAAAAAATCCCCCATCTACCAGCCAAGAATTCTATGCTTACGCAGAAAATTATATTGCTACAGAAAATGCCGAAACGTTCGACAAATGATGAAACTAACCAAGTCAAAATGAACGCAGTTGATCACCCCAACAATCTTCATCCAATAGAGGCCGACAGGGACCCCCGCAGCAGTGAAAGTTCACTAGATATGCCCCTTTGAACAAGGCACAAAGCCAAGTTCTTTTTCAAATTAGAAACAAGCCTTATGTCAAGTGACCACCTATCTCCATAGAAGACGATTCAAAGAAGGACAACTGCCACTTCCACCTAGATTATGGCCATCTAATGGATGAATACAAAAAGTTAAAGGATAAACTCAAGTTTCTCGTTCGAAGCAATCAGCTCCAAAGGTTTATAAGTGCGGAAAGAGAAGGTCCCCATCCTCAAGGCCAACATGTTACTAGGCATGACAACGAACAAGATGAGCAACCAATTCCAAGGGTTACCCACAACCCACTAGATGGGATAATCCACCAAGTGTAGAACGAGTATAACCCTTCGATACCTTACCTTCCAACTCACATCCTCATGGTACAATATCAATATAGTCGAGAGTACATGTAGTGGAACGTGATAGGAAAGACAATGGCCCCAATTTTTCAAAAGATCAAATTGTTTGATTTCACTTCTAAAGAAGTTCTTGCTACCCGTGTTGAGAGGTAGCCCAAGAGAAAAAGACTAATGATTAGTTTCGATGATTACAATTTGATAGGAGTCGATCCAAATTGACATGATTCCCTTGTTATCACCACCAAGATTAAACAATGCGAGATGAAGAGAATCTTTGTGAACAAGGGCTGGTTGTAACCTCATTTATTGGAATGCTTTTTTAGCAGATGGACTTTAATCAAGCCCACCTTCAACCTCATGCCGGGCCAATCAAAGGACTCTCAGGTGTATAGACATACCCTGAAGGCACTATTTCGGTCCTGGTCACCCTTGGGACTCCACCTGATAATGCAGCGGCTACCATGATGTTTAGCCTATTTAAACTGCCTTCCCTCTACAATATCATTCTAGGCCAACCGAGCTTAAATGCTTTAGAGGCACTCCTGAGCAGAAAGCACATGAAAATTAAGTTTATGACATCCACTAGTGATAGAGATAAATTTAGTGTGATATTTGTACTTTGTTTTTTTATTAATTTTGAGTAAATATTGCACTAATTTTAGATAATTGATATATTAGATTTGTTAGAAGACATTCATGAAAGTAAGTGGAGAAATTGAGCAAAAATCAAAGATGATACATGCAAAAAAGGAATTTGGATAGCATTACTCAATCATTAGCATGTGGACACGCAAATATTAAAGGAGTTGGACAAAAATTGGAAATTTTGGATGCTGAAATTCTTTTGCTTCTATTAGATTTTGAGAATTTAGAAATTTTTGATATTTTTGTAATTTTTATTTAGCTTTCGAGTTTTCAAAAATATTTAGAAATTTTTTTTCCTTTATTTTGGCAATTTAGGGTTATTATTTTTTTTACCTTTAGTAAAAAGAAAGGTAAAAGATAGAATTCCTTGTTTTAAGGAATTTATGTTGACTTTAGGGAAGTGTGGCTACTTTAGGAAACAAGAAGTTTTTTTGCTAGGTCACGAAAGGGAGAAGGCAACTTTTATTTAGGAGACTAGGAGGTTATTCTTAGGTATTCATTCTCCCTCTGGTGGCTGCTCTTGGCACAAAGTAGGGACAGCTACACCCTTTCAATTTTCTCCTTCATTTTGTTTTTGAACTTCAACATTAAATAAAAGTATAGTGAAGTTTTATTTTTCAATGTTTTTATTCTAATTTATTTTCTAGTTAAAGGTTAGTGAAAATTTTGATTCATGACATTATGAGATCTAAATATACTATTTCTTTCAACAATCATAGGTATTTATTAATTCCTGCACTTCATGGATTATAATTTTTTAGAGTTTATTGAATAGGTTGTCAATATTTAATAGATCTAGAATAGTCTACAACCATTTAAAAATAATAAGATTTATTTATTTTTAATAAAGTGATGAATGACATTTATGTCATGGAATTGAATAATCTAATTTAAATAAATTTAGGTTAGAATTTATTAATTAGAATTGAATCTCTCTATATCTTAAAACTATCGAAACATTAAATTCAACGAGGGTCTCTTGGGTTGTCGTTCGATTAGGGAAGTAATTAATGGTGGTACCTTGATTACTGAAAAAATAAGGAGAGATTGGTTATTTCATGATATTTAACGACAATAACCAATTTATTTATGTGTTGTTGAATTATTCTTGAATCGAGGATTAATAGATTGAATCAAAGTGGAAATGAATTCTTGAACTAGGTTTATTTATCTTGACTTTTATTTCTTTAATTTTGCTTCATTTTAATTTGCCAATTGTTAATTGGATTTTAATTAGTTGTTTATTTCAATTTTATTAGGTTAATTAGTTAATTCAAAACCCCCCAATTTTTATTTATTTATTTTTTATTTTCCTCAAAAGAGCGACCCTACTTGTCCTAAACTTGTCTTTTGTAAAGTATGTATTTTTATTTTTTTGTTGGTTTGACATACACCAAAATTTTGGCGCCATTGCTAGGGAAAAAGGTGTTAAAAGATTTATTTCTTTTAATTTTTGTCTTTTTATTTCTGGTTTTTGTCTCGTTCGTCTCGTACAGGTGAACTTGTGTTTGATCAAGAGATTGAGAAAACAATTTCGATGGCTGCAGTACCAAACAATTGACAACAAGGACAACATATCAAGGATGAAATCATGGCTGCATAGAGGACTTTAAAGGAGTTAGCTGGGCTGAATGTTAATCGGCAATCTCTTTGCATTAATCTTTCTAAAATTGAAACTCCGTTTGAATTAAAATCTAAACTTATTCACTTACTTCCTAAATTTCATGGACTTACAGGAGAGGACTCCAACAAACACCTTAAGGAGTTTCATATCGTATGTTCCACCATGAGGCCACAAGGTGTATCCGAGGAGTAAATGAAGTTGAGGGTTTTTTTTTTTTTTTTTTCTTTAGTTGATAAGGCTAAAGATTGATTATTTTATAAGTTAAGGGTTTTTTATTTTCTTTAGTTGATAATTCTAAACATTGATTATTTTATTTACCTCTTATGTCTAATGCTGATTGGAATGATTTGAAAAAAATGTTTTTAGAGAAATTTTCCCAACTTTTAGTACAACAAACATACGAAAGGAAATTTGTGGTGTGAGGCAATTCAGTAGAGAGACTCTTTATGAATATTGGGAAAGATTTAAACAACTTTGTGTAAGTTGTCCACTGATAGGATGTCGAAATCTTCAAAATTAATACTGATTCCCCGATACGATAAATTTATAGCAATAGTGGTACCAGATCGAATCTCAATGGAACTAAATTGATTTAATTTCTTAGTTAAGTATTAAAAATAAAAATGGAGGTCTTGTCAAATAAATTTCTAAATTAAAAATAACAACTAAAAAAAAAGAAACAAACTAACAATGAAAATAATAAATATTAAAAGAAAATTAATATACTAAAACTCTGATCCAAGGGTTCACCACATTCAATTATTTCACTGATCATAGGTTAAAAATATTTTTCTTGCAATCTAATCATTTAACCTTAGATTGATTAGGATAGGCATAATAAGTCTTGTGTTTTCTTAAATTAATTGACCAAACTCAGCATCCAATCAAAATTTATCATTAATTGACTGGGCACGATAGCGTTCTATATCAATATAATGATAACATTAAGTTATGTAAAAACAGTTAAACTAAAATACAAATAATCGGGATAGCCACAATTATTTAATTTTGTTCCATCGATTCCCGAGATTAAATATGAATACCGGTAATAGACCCATAAACAAAATTAACCTAGTTGCTACTTGTACCTCTCCTTCATGATAATTATGGGTCACTGAATTCCTAGATAGTAATAGAAAAATTAATATTGAATTAAATTGTCAAATTAATCAATACCAATTTTTTATTTAAATAAATCAGGAATCAACAAATACTTGAATTAAAAGGGTAAGAAATTAAATTAAACACATAACCTCACAATAAAGACAATCGAATAAAAATTTCTCTTAAATCAGAAAAATAAACTAGTCACTCATGGTGGTGAGTTTTTAACAAAAATAAAAACAAAAACAAAAACAAAAGAGAAAAAAAATGTTCTAGGAGAGGAAGAAGAATGAATAATCACTCTAGCAACTGTCCTTGGTTCTTGAATATATATTGGTTGTGAATAGTGCAGTCCTTTTTGGGAATGGAGAATAAAAATAACAACCCTATTTGTTTTCTTGGAAAGAAAAAATGAGAATATGCTCTTGCCTTGCAGCAGCCGGCCTCATTCTTGAATGAATGGTAAATAGTGGTGTAACAAAATTACGTAACCTTTTTTTTCCTACTTCTAAATCCAATAGGAGTCTCTAAAATTAAGTAGGTTACAAAACTTTTCTGTTACTAAAAAAAAATAGATTTTTGCTAAAAATATAAACTCTACTAAAAATGCTTAAAATTCAAGCTCCTCTTTTTCATAGTCCAATAAGATGTCTTGATCTAATTAGCTCCAAAATTGCCTCATTAAACCCAATTTGCTCTAAATCTTCAAATTTAATCTCTTAAAAATAAAATTCAATCAAACCAACCATTAGAGTATTAAACAATCTAAATTCAAACTATAATAATAATAATAAAATCAACAATTTGCACGTTATCAAATTCTCTCACACCAAACCAATGCTTATCCTCAAACATTCACTATACTAATGCACATCAATTATTCTCCTCTTCACTTCTTTCCCTCTTTCATTTCATCATCCAACAATTCCAAACAGCACACATTGAAATATTCAAATCAAAACAACAATCCAGAGAACAAGTAATCATAATACTATAACCTTTAAAAGAAAATATAAACATTCCAACAGATCCAATAATCTCATCAGAATTCAATGAACCAAGATCCAATATCCTCGCAAAGACTTCATTCTATGTACTCAAAGTGTTTAAGGGAATTTATCAATAACTCTCAAGATCAAAACATAGCATGATATTACCATAAACTTACTTATTAATCAAATCTCCACCACTGAATATATAAATTCAAAACAAAAATCCAGAGGTCTTTACAAAGGTTGTAACTTGGCTTGGGTAAAGGTAAATATAATGTATAATGTATACCAAAGAAACATGTTAAAGATTACAAAACATTACTACTATCAAACCCATCCCATAACATGAAGTACAGTCAACCCATAGAAAAATATCCCAAGTAAGATCATTTCATTCCTCGATCCAAATTTCATAACTTTTTTTCTTTTTTTTTCAAATTCACTCATCTGAATTTTCTGGGAATTTTTTTCTCTTTTTTTTTTTTGAAAAGCAATCGAATAACAATCTTGAGGATGAATGAAGAGTGCATACATAGATTTTCCCAAATCATGTGAATAAATCTCTAAAAACAATCCCCAACATAAAATTCTCCAATTCTCTTTACAAATAACCACCCATTTAACCTCTAAATACATGCTTCTTAGATATGAGGACCAAAAAGAAGGTTAAGCGCAAAAAGAAGGCTGCATGTAAATTTGTATGGTTATAAAAAAAAGAAATAAAGGCTCAATTTGGTTTACTAGAGGATGAATATGCACGTAAAGGTCTTTTTAAGATAGCTAAAATGTGTAAGCCTAATTGCCCCGATCATCTTAATGCATGAACTCATGGATGTAGTCTCAAAATGTATAGTAAAGCAAGTTCTGGAATAAACATGTTATGATTGATAAACACTCATGAAGAAAAGTTAGAGCAATTATGATGATATGCTCTTTAAACTCAAAAACTCACAAAAGTGTTTAAATTTGTATCAAATTTTGTACATTTTCATCTAATTCAATCATCAAAATCAATGAGACGCTTAAAACATTTTTATCCAAAAACAACTAATCACACTTGTCTCATTCATGCGTTTCAACTCAAATCAACAATATATACTAACTCAAAATTATTTTCAGACAAAAATCAAAAGAGTATGAAGTTCCAAGAAAAATAGAAGAAATGACATGGATGCATAAAAACCTCTCCCACACCTAAATTCTACATTGTCCATAATGTATGCAAAAGGTGAGAAAGGAAAAAAAAAAACCTAGCATGTAACTAAAAAAAACTAACACAATTTTAAAATCGCAGCAAGTCTCAAAAAATCACCCAATACAATATATAAAAATAGGACAACAAAAAAAGAAAAGAGAGAAAACTCCCCTATGGTGATGGTGAGGTCGCGAATGGTTTTGAAAAAATTGAACCACGAAAATGAAGAAGAGAGTTTTTAAAACCGTATGATCATATGGAAGAGAGAGAGTGCTTCTACCAAAAATAATTTTTATTCCTCTCCTGAAACCGCGTGATCACGCCCTAATGCCAAGACTGCTTCTGTCCAAAATTCTGATTTCACTAGTGAAACCACGTGATCATCTTTTAACACCAAAACTACTTCTGTCCAATTTTTTTTTCAATTGCTTTGGTGTCTCTTGACTTGATGCAATTCTTAAAATTTTCCATCTCGAGTACCTACAAAAATTAAAAGAGGAAACAAATGACACTAATCACATATTACTAATTAATTAAGAAATTAAATAGCAAACTAAACAAATTCAAGAAAAAAAATATTGAGTTGTCTCCCAACAAGTGCAATTGTTTAATGTCTTTATACTTAATTTTTTTTTTTATTTTTTTTTCAAGGAGGATTCAATTTCAACATGGGAGACTCATATAACTTCCCTTCCATATCTAATTGTACATTTGAATCAAAATGAATATCACATTCTTCTTCATAAATTTCCTGCATAATTAAATCAACAACATCAGCAAAATAAATTGATCGACATTCATTTAGGTATTTCATAAGATCAAAAATAATAAATTTAATAATCTCGCTGTCGAACTCGACGGAGAGAGTACCCTTGTCCACATCTATTTTAATTTTTGTTGTCTTCATGAATGGTCTTCCTAATAGAAGTGGAGCTGAATCTATGATGGTGTTTCCTTCTATTTTCAAGATGTAAAAATCAGTTGAAAAAATTAGTTCGTTAACCTACACCAAAATATCTTCAATAATTCCCTCCAGGTAAGCATAAGAATGGTCAGCTAATTGAACAACAACCTCAATTTCTTTTACAAGACCTAATTTCATAGCACTATAAATTGAATAAGGTATGATATTTACAAGTGCTCCTAAATCTAACATGGCATGCTCAATTTTTTTCTTATCAATAACACAAGGAAGAGTGAACATATATGGATCGACACACTTTTCAGGTAAAGATCTCTTGATCACATCAGACACATTCTCACCTATTTCATCACCTCTTATCTTCTTAACTTCATTCTCTGAATTTTCCAGCCTGCTAGGAAAAGGTGGTACAATTACACTAGAAGTGTTAGACAAAGAGGATTCAGATGTTACCTTGATTGAATTTTTATGCATGTATTCATCTTCTTTGTCCATATCCTTCCCTTCATCCATATTTTTAGATGGAGTAGAGATCGATTGAAGTTCCTTCCCACTTCTCAACATTATAGTACTGACGTTTTTTTTTAGATTCACTACCGTTTGTGAAGGTAATTTTGCTGAAATTCGATCCTCCAAATTACTAACCGAAGTGGCTAGTTAAGTGATTTGATTTCCCAAGTTTTATAAGCTCGCCCTCGTTTCTTAAATGTTGCTATCGTTTCTTGAAATTTGGCTCTCGTTTCCTGTTAAAATTATTGTGTGTTAGTCATAAGAGTTTTTACAATATTTTCTAGAGACATCAGAATTAGAGGATTGTTCAGGTATTGGTGATGGTCTATTAAAAAATTGAGATAGATGTCTTGGTTGTCCACTTTGATTCCAATAATCCAAATTTGAATGATCCCTCCATTCAAAATTATAATTGCTGAAATAAGGATCATATATATATTGAGGTTGGCTCGGAAATCCACTTACAACATTTACTTGTTGAAAAGATTCTTTTTGTAATGTTGGACACATCTCCATAGGATGTCCAGGAATTAAGCATATGTCACAAATCGTAGCTACCTGTGATTGCCCTACAGCCAATTGACGGACCAAAACAGTTAGTCCAAAAATTTGATTTTCAAGATTTGAGTGACTTACCTCATGAGTTGGATGTCCGATGCACAAGGATTGTTGATTCAAAATTCCTGCATGAATTGTCATCTTTTCTTCATCTTAAAAAAAAAAAATCAGTAAACAAGTGAAAAAACACAAACTAATAAATTAATATAATTCCTTGGCAACGGCGTCAAATTTTTTACGGATTGTCGAAACTCTCAAAATTAATACTGATTCCCTGATATGATAAATTTATAACAATAATGGTACCAGGTCGAATCCCAAGGGAATTAAATTGATTTAATTTCTTAGTTAAGTGTTAAAAATAAAAATGTTTTGTCAAATAAATTTTTAAATTAAAAATAACAACTGAAAAAAAAAAGAAACTAACTAACAATGAAAATAATAAATATTAAAAAAATCAATCTACTAAAACTCTGATCCAAGGGTTCACCATATTCAATTGTTTCACTGATCATAGGTTAAAAATATTTTTCTTATAATCCAAACATTTAACATTAGATTTATTAGGATAGCCATAATAAATCTTGTATTTTCCTAAATTAATTAATCAAACGCAGCATTCAATCAAAACTTATCATTAATTGACTGGGTACGATAGCGTTCTATATCAATATAATGATAGTATTAAGTTATGTGAAAACAGTTAAATCAAAATACAAATAATCGAGATAGCTGTAATTATTTAATTTTGTTCCATCGATTCTTTAGATTAAATATGAATACCGGTAACAGACTCATAAACAAAATTAACCTAGTTGCTACTTGTACCATTCTTTCATGATTATTATGGATCACTAAATTCCTGGATAGCAATAAAAAAATTAATATTGAATTAAATTGTCAGATTAACTAATACCAATCTTTCATGTAAATAAATCAAGAATCAACAAATACTTGAATTAAAAAGGTAAGAAATTAAATTAAACACATAACCAATGAAGACAATTGAATAAAAATTCCCCTTGAGTTAGAAAAATAAACTAATCACTCATGGTTGTGAGTTTTCAACAAAAATAAAAATAAAAAGAAAAACAAAAGAGAAAAAAAAAATATTCTAGGAGAGAAGGAAGAATGAGTAATCACCCAAGCAGCAATCCTTGGTTCTTCAATATATAGTGGTTGTGAATAGTGCCATCCCTTTTGGGAGTAGAGAATAAAAACAACAACCCTACTTGTTTTCTTGGAAAGAAAAAATAAGAATATGCTCTTGCCTTGTAGCAGCCGGCCTCCTTTTTGAATGAATGGTAAATAGTGGTGTAACAAAATTAAGTTACATTTTTTTTTTCTTACTTCTAAATCCAATAGGAGTCTCAAAAATTAGGTAGATTACAAAACTTTTCTCCTGCTAAAAAAATACAGGTTTTTGCTAAAAATATAAACTCTACTAAAAATGTTGAAATTAAAATTCAAGCTTCTCTTCTTCAAAGTCCAATAAGATGTATTGATCCAATTAGCTCCAAAATTGCTTCATTAAGCCCAATTTACTCCAAGTTTTCAAATTCAATCTCCTAAAAATAAAATTCAATAAAACCAACCATTAAAGTATTAAACAATCCAAATTCAAACCATAATAACAATAATAAAATCAACAATTTGCACGTTATCATCCGCAGTACCAAATTTCTGAACAATTGCTCATTCAATATTTTTATGAAGGCCTCTTGTTATCGAAGAGAAATATAATCAATACAGCAAGTGGTCGTACGTTGATGAACAAAACACCCGAGGAGGCATGAAATTTGATCTCTAATATAGCAGCAAATGCACAACAATTTGGGGGGAGGCAGGATGCTCCAAAAAGGGTCAATGAGGTAAACATTTCTTCTCTTGAACATAAGATTGATTCCCTAGCCTCTATTTTGGAAAAGTTGACTCTAGGACATGTGCAACAAGTGAAGGCATGTTGAATTTATTCGAATGTGGGTCACCAAACCAACATATGTCCTACGCTTCAAGAGGAACCCAACAAACATTTAAATGTCATAGGGGATTCTTAGGGCAGCCCCAAAGAAAGTATGATCCTTACTCCAACACTTACAACCAAGGTTGAAGAGACCATCCGAACCTTAGCTATATAGCTAGGCCACAAAGATTTCCACAATAATCCTTTGAAAGACTACCGTTCCAGCCGCAACAATCTCAGATCAACTTCAATTTCAGCCTCAACAACCGTCTTCAAATCAATGTACGTTTTTAGAATAGATTGTTAAAAGTTTGGCTAACAGCACTCAGTTGATGCAATAGGAAAGTCAATGATTTCAACAAGAGACGAGGGCTAGCATCCAAAATTTGGAGAACCAAGTATCACAATTGGTAGCATCTGTGAGTCAAATGGAGAAAAATCATGGGAAACTACTCTCCCAAGTGGAGATCAACCCGAGAGAAAATGTGAGTGTTATGGTGTTGAAAAATGAAGAGATGTAGGACAATCCATCAAAAATCGAAGAAGATAAAGGGGCCGATCGAAAAGAAGCATCAACATCAAAGGAATCGGCTATGAAGGTAAGTAAAGAAAGAAACCGACACTTCCAAGGCTAAAATTTTGATTCCACCTCCTTTTTCTGGTAGGTTGACATGATCAAAGAAAGAGGATGAGGAAAAGGAGATCCTAGAGACTTTTAGAAAGATGGAAAACAACATCTCACTCTTGAAGGCTATCCAACAAGTGCCAAGGTATGCAAAATTTCTCAAGGAACTATGCACTAGGAAAACAAAACTAGGGAGCAGTGATAAGATTTGTGTTAATGAGAATATTTCAGCCGTCATCCAAAGGAAATTGCTACCGAAATGTAAAGATCCCAGTATGTTCACTATATCTTGTATGATTAGCACTAAATTTTTAGAAAAGACTATGCTTGATCTAGGAGTAGCAATAAATGTTATGACCTTGTCTGTTTATAAGGATTTGAATCTAGAACTTTTGAAAGAGACAAACGTGATAATTTAATTAGCTGATAGGTCATAATCATATCCTGAGTGTGTGATTGAAGATGTCTTAATGAAAGTGGGTGATCTTATTTTTTCTGTCGATTTTTATGTGATTGATATGGATGATACATGTTCTCCTAACCTTTCTCTTATCTTGTTATGTAGACCATTCATGAAAACATTTAAGATAAAAATTGATATGGATTTGGGTACTTTGTCTTTTGAATTTGATGGTAAAATTATTACTTTCAATATTTTTGCTTCCATGAAATATCCAAATAATTCTGAATCTATTTTTCATGTTGGTATGATTGACTCTATGATGCAAGATAATTTTGAAGATAATTTTGTGCATGATAAATTTGATTTGTGTTGCAAGAGAGTTTGATAGGTGAGAATGCACAGTTGAACAAATTTCTCCATCATAAACCCATGTGCCAAAAGCAATCCATGGTCAACCTAAAAGTCTCTCACTTCTATTCGAGATTGAAATTTATACCCAAAAAGTTGAAATCGAGATGGATTGGATGGAGCTATGAGCCGAGTTGAGATGAGGAGACAATGTTGAGCCAACGACATTAAACAAAAGTGCTTATTGGGAGGTAACCTAATATTTTCTTTTATGATTTTTATTTCATATTTATTTGTTTTGATTTAGATTTGATTTAAATTTTTTTAGATGAATAAATGCTAAAAAAAAAATTATGACCAGAAATGCTATGCCATTAAGGCATACCCACGCCTTAACAAACATTTATTTCTGTCCAATTTTGCTAATGTTCTTAAGTGACCAGAAATGAACATAGTTAGGCATGCGCACGCCCAAAGAAGGGGTCCATTGCTGTCACCATAATTTTTTTTTTCAAAATTTGTTGGATTTGACCTACCATTCCTACCTCCACCCTAGGGAAGTCATGTTCTCACTCTATCATTTTATTTTTACTTTTATTTGATATGATAGTTATTTATTTTTATTTTTTTTCTCTCTCACTCAACATACATTGAGGACAATATATGATTTAGGTATGGGGGTGTTTAGTAGATTTTTAGGTATTTTAGTTCTTGCTTGATACTAAGATTGTTCGATTTTATTTATTTGCTTGAATTATGATTTGATTTAGGGTTTATCTTTATTAAAAAAAAATTCTTTCGAGCTCTCTTAATTAATGTGTGTTGTTCGATCAGCTGCAAACATATGAAGAATAGTTTGTATCAATGGCTTTTTATGCTTGAAATAGCTTTTTATGTCTTTAATAGTTTTCTTTGAATGATAAATATTCAAGATTTGACACAAACCCCATTTAAAGGTGAGGTTTTGAGCTTAAAACAAGCAAATTCATTCTTTATACTTGGAATTATTTTTTTCTTGATGAGTAATTATCACACTTAGATTGGTTATTTATGCATTTCGAGATCACATCTAAAATTTTATGCATTAAAATGATAAAGGCACTTAGATTTTACCCACTTTTGGCTTTCATAAAATCCCTACCCTACTTTTATGATTCTCTTAGTGAACCAAATTGAGGTTGAAACCTTTTCTTTTTTCATAACCCCTTATTACAACACCAAAACCCTTACTTTTCGCTTGCGTTTCAGCCCTTGTACCATACTATATGTAATAAATTGCATGATATTAGTTATATGATTATCTCATAAGACATGTATTGATTAGAGTCTTGATGATGATATTTGCTACATATAAAAAATGAAGGGAGTTGATGACTCTAAAAGGAAGGAAAAAGTTTGATTTTGTTCATCTTTTGTATTGGGGTGTTCTTCATGAAAAAAAAAAAGAGAGAACGAAACAAAAAAAGAAAAAAAGTAGCAGCAAAAAAAGAAGAGAAAAAAATAAAAAAATAAAAAATAAAAAAATGCTGCATCTCTAAAATTTTCATTTCAGTCATGGATCGTAGAGATAAAAGTCTAATATTTTTATGTGTTTTTGACTGTTGACTATGTTGAGCACATGTGGATAGCGAGATCATGTATTTTTGGCGTGCGATTTGTGCGAGACAAATGTGTTATTGCAGAAAAATAGTGCGGTTCGTTACATATTTTCTTTAGTACATTTTAAACACCTAAATATACCATTTATCCTATCTTTAACGCTAACCCCGTTACAACCAAATGAAAAACCTTTAGATTGGTGCATGGAATCCAAATTTTTAAGTGATGGAGATTTGATATATTTTCAAACATATGGTAATATCAATTCCAATGTGTCGATTTGAGTGTTATTGATATAATTTTTACCCTTTTTTTAGTGCATTTGAGTGAACCCTTGGAGAGAATATTGGATCTTATTATTTTCATTTTCATAAGGAATTGTTGGGATGTGTGATTGTTGTTTTGGGTACAAAGTGCTGTGAAGTACTTGTTGTTCTGATTGTGTTTTTGGTTAGACTTTTATGACGTTTATTAACTTTTGAAATTGGAATGAGAAAAATAGTAATGACAGTTTTGTTTTGCTTTTGTAGGGACGCTTGAGGACAAGCATCGTTTAGGTGTGGAGGATTTGATAGAGATAAATTTAATGTGATATTTGTGCTTTGTTTTTTATTATTTTTGAGTAAATATTGCACTAATTTTAGGTAATTGATATATTAGATTTGTTGGAAGATATTCACAAAAACAAGTGGAGAAATTGAGCAAAAATCGATGATGATACATGTAAAGAAGGAATTTGGATAGCATTACTCAATCGTTAGCACGTGGACACGCAAATATTAAAGGAGTCAGACGAAAATTGAAAATATTGGATGCTAAAATTCTTTTGCTTCTGTTGGATTTTGGGAATTTAGAAATTTTTGATATTTTTATAATTTTTATTTAGTTTTGGAGTTGTAAAAAAATATTTAGAAATTTCTTTTCCTTTATTTTGGTAATTTAGGGTTATTAGCTTTTTATCTTTAGTAAAAAGAAAGGTAAAAGATAGAATTCCTTGTTTTAATGAATTTATGTTGACTTTAGGGAAGTGTGGTTGTTTTAGGAAACAAAAAGTTTTTTTGCTAGGTCACATAAGGGAGGAGGCAACATTTATTTAGGAGACTGTTGGATATGAGTTGCAGCTCCACAGATATCGGCCTCCTTGTAGACTTGAACGGTCGCCTTCAAGAGAGATGTAATATCTGTAAAAATCGCCAAAGTGTGCTCCGGTGGGGAGACTCCGACGCTCAAGTTAGAAAGAGCAGTTTTCGAATGAAAGAGAAACGGATTGAGAGCTTATGGGAGTGGTTCCCTGTGATTAGAGCGCCCAATGTGTGAGGCCGAGAGAGCGTATTTGGTTTGGATGATTTTAGGATATCTTATACCTGTAAGAGTCGTGCGTCGTCAGAAAACTTCAACCATACTTTCCTTATTAAATCGATCAGGGAATTTCAAGATTTCAATATTATGAATTGATCGTGATTCTCATCATCTGGGAAACTTTCACTTTCTATTGGGATCATTTTCTTAACTGAAAGATCTTAAAGATGCTACTCTCAAATAGAAAATCGGAGCTATTGGGATATTTTGACCTTCTCTTGGAATTGTTGGAGCTATTAGCTATCGATCGGGCATCCAACCGATAAAGGGTCTTTAGAGTTCATTCGTTTGATGGACCAACGATTGAGTACCCGACCAGAGCGGTTACTTTTGTTCGATGAATTATATTTGGTTGACATGGCGACTGAAACCCTATCATTCGAGAGATCTAGGCGACTGAACCCCTTCGATAAATAGTCATAAGGAATGTTTGATCATCAATCGATAGCTGTCTTTTGTAGGCTTTTCGTGTGGGCTTTTCGAAAGCTGACCCTTCGAATTGGGCCTAGGGCTAGACTAAGAGGTCATTCTTAGGTATTCATTCTCTCTCTGGCAGCTGCTCTTGGCACAAAGTAAGGATGGCTACACCCTTTCAATTGTCTCCTTCATTTTGTTCTTGAACTTCAACATTGAATAAAACTATAGTGAGTTTTTATTTTTCAATATTTTCATTCTAATTTATTTTCTAGTTGAAAGTTAGTGAAAATTTTGACTCATGACATTGTGAGATCTAAATGTACTATTTTTTTCAACAATCATAAGTATTTATTTAATTCCTGTGGATCATGATCTTCTAGAGTTTATTGAATAGATAGCCAATATTTAATAGATCTAGAATAGTCTACAATCATAAAAAAATAATAAGGTTTGTTTGTTTTTAATAAAGTGGTGAATGACATTCATGTTATGGAATTGAATAATCTAATTTAAATAAATCCAGGTTGGAATTTATTAATTAAAATTGAATCTCTCTAAATCTTAAAGTTGTCAAAACACTAAATCTAAAGAAAGTCTTTTGAGTTGTCTTTCGATTAGGGAAATAATTAATGGTAGTACCTTGATTATCGAAAAAATAAAGAAAGATTGGTCATTTCATGATACTTAATGGCTATAACCAATTTATTTATGTGTTGTTGAATTATTGTTAAATCGAGAATCAATCGATTAAATCAAAATGAAAACAAACCATTCAACTAGGTTAATTTATCTTGATTTTTATTCCTTTAATTTTGTTCATTTTATTTTGTCGATTGTTAATTGGATTTTAAATAGTTGTTTATTTCAATTTTATTAGGTTAATTAGTTAATTCAAAAATCCCCGATTTTTATTTTTTTATTTTTATTTTCCTCGAAAGAGATAAATCCTTTTCTTCCCTATAGATTCGACCCTACTTGCCCTAAACTCGTCTTTTGTAAAGTAGGTATTTTTATTTTTTTTGTTGGTTTGATACCCACCAACTAGCAACAAGACGCTATCTTGTGACTTGGAATCCCCAACATTATCTCCCAAGTAATTTTAAATTTTTCTACACTACTATTATGTCTGCAATCCTATGTCATCTATTAGATACACTTGCATGAGCTTTTTTACATTACAACTATCCTTTTAATGACACTCTGTTTTACTATGTTTTTGTAATAAGTTGATCATATTGAATACATACAATCGAGCTCCAAACCCTTGACCGAATGAATGTGCTGTCAACAAGGGATGTATCTCCTCGATGGGCAGGCATGACCCACACTCTTTTGACCGAACGAATGTGTTGTAAACAAGAGATGTATCTTCCAAACAGGTAGGCACGACCCATACTCTTTCAACTGAGTGAAAGATACTAACAATAAAGTGTTCATGGTAAATACTCGAGAAGTCCATTAATGAAGCCAACTAGGTAACAACAAAAAACCACAAAAAGGAACCCTCAACAAAAAAGAAAAAAAAATTAGAGTACAAATAGAAAAAAAGACATGATAGAGATCACAATCAAGGAGTAGAAGATGGAGTGCCCGAATTAAATCATCAACAATATTTTTAGGAGGAGCATCATCCACTCGAGCGATAGCAAGGCTTGAGTCCAACACCTCAGAATTGGTCTCATCACTATTGAGAGGTAGTGCATCCATCAATCCCGCTCAACGAATGATCTCCATAACGCATTATAAACTTTCAAATAGCCAATGCCGAACACGCTTATATTGATTGATATTCCTTGTGATGGTTTCTTCCAACTTGACTATCTTTTGATCGACAGCTTGAAGAGACCGCCCACGCCCTTTGACCAATTTCTCTGTAGCCTATAATCTCATCTCACACACCCTAGCCGTCGTCTCTAACTTCTCACATCTCTTTGAGGCCACCTCATCTTGTTGAAGCGCCATATTCAGGTTAGCCCTCAGACGCTCCATTTCATCATTTCTAATATTTAAGGCGGCCGCAGTTGCTCTCTCCTCTTCTATCTCCTTCTCCTTTTGCGAAAGAACATCTTGCAACCGAGAGACCTCGCTACCCATCTGCTCTACTTGGTGTTTCAGATGATCAATTGTCTACTCTCTCCTCAACTTTTGAAAATCTGTCAGGACGATGGTTTGCATAAAACAAATAGAGGTAATGTACAAGAACTGAAAATATAGACAAGTTACTTTTTAATATAATCATACTGTGAGGATTTGAGATCCATTATCATACGAGTTGAGATCCTCCGAGCCCGTGGCCTAATAGACAGAACACCCCTAAATGTGTTGTCAATAGGATATATATCTCCCGAACAGGTATACAGTCTCATTCTCTCGGTACTATCGACCAGATTTTTTTCAATAGTCGGCTGATCGGCTCTAACACCTCATCGATGCTCAGTATTGTTATTCATTCCGTTAAGGTAATATTCACTATTTTCTTAAATTGCGGAAACAACTTCCCTTAAATAAGAAGGAGACCTTTAATTATTATCAATAAGAAAGGAAATATCTTGACAATTTGAACTTTCATAACTAATAGGATTCTAAACCTCTTATAAATTTTTCACTGAGGATTCCTTAATCTTAGGATCACTTTCACAGGGAAGTTAGGGTTTTAATACCCCAAAAGCACACGAGACTCACATAGGCAATGTATATATATGCATTATAAGGCCATCATAGCCAGATATGTTTTCTAAACCTGACACTCAACAACATAGAGCTCTCTCTTTTTTTCAATCTATTTTTCTTTCCAAAACCGCTCCCTGACTTGAGTGTTGAAATTTCTCCCATCGAAACACCCTCCGATAGTAGTTTACAGGTTCTATCAAAGTCCTTATAACCGTTCATCCCATTCGAGTCAACGAAACTATTATTTGTGGAGCGAAATCCACTTCCAATAGATATGATTGCTTTTTTTTTTTTCCTCAGCTCAATTTCCCAATGACATGATTGAATCCTGAGCTAAAGGCATGAGGGGGTCCTTGATCTCACCTCAACCTACCCATGCAACAAGGAAACACATATGTAACACCAACCACACAGAATGCAAGCATCCATAAAGCACAGAAAGGAAATCAATCGGTTGGCCTTCACTCAATCGCGTACGAAGTACAAGACTTCAAGGCTAACACCCAATATATATGTTGGAAACTCTTGATACCCAAGTTTGACTCGATAATTTTTATAATAGACTATGAAGTCATTTGAGATTACTTAAAAAAAGGTTGTTTAGATAAATGTTATTTAAAAGTAGTTAATTGTTTGGTAAAATGAATACTTATAAATTATATAAAATAGAGAAAAGATCATAATAGATATAAAATATGGTATAATTGGAATTTTGTTAAATACAAAAGGGTAAAAATGTATTTTTATTGATCAAAATAGTTTATTTTAGTTAGACTTAAAAGTACCAAAATGAAAAAAACTAATAGAAATAGTTTATTATTCTTTTAATAAAATTGGTATAAGACGTGCTATAGTTGTAATTCTTGTTAAATATAAAAAAATGAAAATGTATTTTTATTTATTAAAATAGTTTATTTTAGTTGTGCTTAAAAGTATGAAAATGAAAAAATTGGTAAGAGTAACTTATTGTTTTTTTTTTTTGCATATAAGCATTTTTTAAATTTATAAGTATTTTTATAAATTTCAATTACCAAACAGTTATAATTTTAATTTTAGTTTATAAACTGGTTTAACCAACTTATAAATAATTCCAAACACCTTTTATGTACAATTAAAAGGTACAAAAGTAAAAATTGATCATTAAAATTGAGAATTCTCAAAAATCTATATTTTATTTTAAAAATTAAATTAGTAAATATAAAATTTAATATGTAAATTTGACTTATTTAGTAAACAAATTTAATATTAATATTTAATCAAATTACAAAAAAAAAAAAATCCTAAATTTAGAATCAAATATAAAACTGATTCCTAAATTTTTTATGTAAAACTTCTTCTCAATTATTAAAAATTATAATTTTAATCTTTCCTCCATATTCCATTAAATAATAATAATAAAATTAGAAAATTAAAACTAAAATTAATAAAAAAAAACTTTATTTCTAAAATCTCTTGTCTCTGCATGTTCAAAAATTAAAAAAAAAAAAAATTAGAGGAGAGAGAATACGCCCTCTCTCTCTCTCTCTCTCTCTACACATTCAAAACAATCTCCACGAGTGATGCCATGCCCTAACCTCAGCAACGTCATCGTCGTCTCCTTCATCTAAAACTGAGACTACCATCACCTTCTCTCTACAGACTAATCAAGTTTTCACATTTTTTCCTTAAATGAACCTCATAAACCCCCAGATGTCATCAATTTTGAGTTTCATTATAGGAAAATCAATCAGCCATGGATATCCACCATTAACACCAGCGGCAAGCATTTAAACTCTTCAATTAAAGCTCAATTTTATTAGGTTTCAAACTTCTAAGTTCGATTATACACTTAAAACTAGTTTTCGAACATCAAGATGCTTTAAGTTTTGAGTTGTATAATAGTTCTGTCATTGCTCAACATTGACTACAGTTTAAAGCTTTTCATTGGCAGTAGTTGCATTTGTCTTCAAATAGAGGCAAAATTTTAATATTTTTCAGTCATATGAACCAATTAAAACTCTAAAACATGTTTTAAACACCATGAACCCCAACTGTTTTGATTTTGGTCTCTATTTGCATTTGTTCTATTAAATCTCCATCATGGACAATGGTCATTAACACCGTCGGTGATTTTCTTAAGTTCAAAAACTTCTCAAGCTTCAATTCTTCTACCTATCATCGAGTTTGAAGCTAAGTCTTCATTTTGAAGCTTCTCAAATCCGTTAAACCTCTACCATCACCTTTCTCCCATGCTTTGTCCTTCCCTGTATCTCTCTTTGTTAGGATAAGACTCGGACACCAGAAATCGTCAAAGCGGCTCTAAACAATTAACGTAAAATATTAGTTTAGAATGCCCACAAGGGGCATTTTAGACATTTTACAATAGGGTTAGTGGGGTAACTCCCACTAACCACATTTTAACCACTCCTTTATTGTATAGTACGTAAAAAACTAAGATTGAAACAATGAGAATCACTTGAGAGAAAAATATTCTCTAGAGAGAGAATATAGAGGGTTGAGAAGAATTCCGAGTAGGGAATTTTTCTCGTCACAACGAATCGTCGGACTGAGGGTTGCGACGTCATGGTATTGCGGTGGTGGTTCGATTAACAATTAACGCAAAATGATAATAACAATAGAGAAACACCAGATTTATGTGATTTAGACAAATGACTTACATCCTCGGGTGGAGGAGAATAAAAATTTCCACTATTAGTTTAGAATACCCACGAGGGGCATTTTAGACATTTTACAAAAGGGTTAGTGGGGTAACTCCCACTAACCACATCTTAACCACTCCTTGATAATAGTTGTACGTTAACGAAAATGAAAAAGGCCAGCCATGGGTGAATTTTTGAGAGAGTTCTTTATTCTCTAGAGAGAGAATATAGAGGGCATGAGAAATATTCCGCGTAGGGAATTTTTCCCATCACGATGATCGCCGGACTGAGGGTTGCGACTTTGTGACATTGCGGTGGTGGTTCGATTAACATCGTGATCACCATCCCGACTACGAGATCCGATCGAGGAACGGACGGTCGATTTTTGGAGACTGCATATTCGAGCTATTTATACTATACCCAATCCATATTTATTTTTTTCTCAAAAATTATTTATGAATGCTTCTGCTGCATGTAACTCAATTTAATTCCAACATTGGTATCAGAGCGATACGTTGGATTAAAAATAATTTTCGGGTTAATTTTTGAGTATAAAAAATATTGGGTTTAAAATTTGGGGTTCGGATTACGGAAGAGTTTCGTGAATCCGAGAACACCACTGCGTTTCTCATGATCCCTAGAACACGAAAATAATTTTTTTCGTAATTTTCTGAGCACGTTTAGGCGAAGAAAATTCCGATTGAAAGTTTCGGCCGTGAATAGTGACCGACCCCTTCAACCTTAGATTTATCTAGTTTTAAGGCAAATCAGTGCATGAAATTTATAGATCTGTAATCCTTGTTTCATGCTCTTCAATTTGATATATATATTGCATATATTTGTGGCCGAAAAATGGGGTTTCAAAATTGACCGCGGAGGGTCGGATTTTTGGATCAAAAATATACCGAGTTTAGGGCATAATTATTCCAAAAATCGAGTCAAGGATGCTTGGAATAAATGGAATTAGAGATTCCATAAAAAATCCGGTCAAAATGGTGCCGGAAATGGGGTTTTCCGGCAACCGGGTCGAAAGACCCGGTTACAGGAACCATCGGGTGAAGACGAAGGGATCCAGACCCGCGGGCGCGTGAGCTACACGCGCAAGGCAGGCGCGTGAAGCGGCAGGGAAAGGGAGCGTGAGTTTCACATGCGAGAGAGGCGCGTGAATCAACCTGGGGGCGTCCGGGTCGGTGCGACTCGGACACATGTCACCCCGAACCGCGACCCGGCCCACTACAAATTCGGACCGGTTTTCAGGTTCCGACCCGCTCCCGGGTCCGGAACCGACCCGCTCACGCGGGTCGCGCGCGTGCAGACGCGTGACCCACACGCCTGCGCGTCAGGCGCGTGAGCCGACGCGCAGAGCGCACGTGTGAGCGCGTGCCAGACGCGCAACGCATCTGGCACACGCCAGAAGCGGTTCCCGGCGCGTGGCGGCGCGTGGGGACGCGCTACCGGTGCGTGGCGGCTCGTGGGACCACCGGCGGCGCGTCAGGTCGTCCGGAATTGAAATTTTTTCAATTTTTGAGAGTCCCACATCCATAAAAGTGACTTTTTGTGGGTTTTTATGCATCGAATCCTAGTCCAAATGGTGAGATGCTATCACGGATTGTGGTGTATGGTGTCTGTTGATTCATACGCTCGTCCTAGGATATGTATTCAAATTATTTGGGTCTTGTTGATTTGTAGGGTACACAAAATATGAGAATAAGCATCACAAGTCACGACTATCTCATTGACTGTTTCTAAAATTGTCATATTAGATTTTTGCAAGGGGGATAAAATTGAATGGTGATAAATCCGAGATTTTTCACTGGTAGATTCAATTTATTCTCGAGGAGCAAGATCTAATTAAAATTCTGAGGCATGGGATGGTGGACTCCAGGGAGGGTTTCATACCTCAGAGAGACAGGATTATGAGACATTACGTGCATGAAAGAGGAATGATAGCCGAGTCAGGGCAATTCTCCTGAGTAGCATGCACGATGATGTGATCCCAGTCTATGAGTAATATCCTACGGTTTTATCGGTTTGGCTCACCCTATAAAGAGTATTATAGTGCTCTTACAGATCCTGAGATGAGGATGCTACTTTATAAGTATAATAACTTATAAGAAAATGGTTGATCATATGATGATACAACATTTGATAAAAATGTCGAGTATGATCGCCGAGTTGGGGAATGTGACTGAGCCCATTTTGGATATGTTTTCTAGTGCTGGATGTGATCCAGCTCTTTACCTGATTCATGAGAAATCATGAAAGTCTATTTCACATACGATGAAAGTATTCGCACTTTCACTAATGTGAATAGGCACAGTGAGCTCGAGTAGGAGCATCTAGAGGCGAGTAGGCCATACTCGGGTCATGCTTATGCGATGGAGTCGAGCAAGGACTCCTGTGAGACTCGAGCCTCAGGTAAGAAGAAAACCATTCGAGAAAACCGATAATACTACGCAGCTCGAGATAGGAGCGTGCTTATAAAGTTCCGTCCAGTAAGTCCTCAAGTAGGAGGATTTACGTACTAAAACGGAGTGTTTTGTGACATCAGAGGGAGTAGCACTTGCAAGTTGGAGTTGCAAAGTTGCTAGACTCTGTATGCCCTTTATGCTCCAAAAGTTCGACGAAACTTGATTTTAGTTTAGGATATGCTATGTTAATTTAGAAATTTAAAATTTCTATTTGTTACGACAATTCTATGATTGGTTCTATTTTGGTCCGTGAGGGACTGAATGCACTGGAAATGATTTCTTTTCAATGGTATTTCTTTTTGTCCTCTTAGTATGAGAGAGGATAAACCGGTTAGCAGTAAGTGGTTTTGTAAAACCCACTAACCAGTCTTGCCTAGACGGCAAACTTATAAGAAAACCATTCGACAATGCAATGAGGGTTGGGACTCCATTGCAGTCGGTTCACTCCAATATCTGTGGCCTTATGAACGTGAGAACCTGAAATGGTGTTGGGTACTCTATTACGTTCATAGACAATTACACGTGTTTCGGTTACGTCTATTTGATCTCGTGCAAGTCTAAGGCATTGAGGTGCCTTAGGAGGTTATTAGCGAGGTTGAGAATCAGATAGATCTGAGAGTTGAGATACTCAGAACCGATTGAGAGCACGAGTATTTGTCTAAAGAGCTCTATTTCAAGAAGGGCATTATGAGAAACTGACTATTCCTCGCTACTCAGTGGAGTAGAGTAGCCGCGAGAGAGGAATAGGACTTTGTTTGAGACGGTGAGGCCGATGATGGCGCAAACCAATTTACTCGTTTCCCATTGGGGAGATGAGTTATTGGCTGCAGCCTATGTTCTCAATCGTATTCTATCGAAGTCCGCAGTCAGTACTCCATATGAGCTTTGGACAGGGAGACAGCCTGACCTTAGCCATTTGAGATTATGGGGTTATGCAACGTATGTTCACTATTTCTCGCATTTACACAGCGATTTAGGCTTGCGAGAAAAGAGATGTATTTCTAATGAGCATACAGATGGCATTCTCACTGAGATTGAGTCTCATGATGTCGATATTCTTGAAAGTGATTTCCCTATGAGAGGTGAAATCAATTGAGACTTTACCTTTTCATGAGATGGATGAGCCTAGTGGTTGGCTAATCCCAGTGGCAGGATCCAAGAATCCATTACGGATCTGGGTTCTAGTGGGAGCAATCCATCTAGAGGTAAAAAGGTTTTCCATCCTCTTAAGAGTAGTCGAGGATGCGTACCTAACCGTCGCTTCCCGATTGAAGGAGAGGCTCTCAGTATGACTCTTGAGGATTACGAGAAACCTTTAACTGTCCTAGAGTTTCTTAAGAGTTCCATGGAGGACCATTGATTATAGGCCATGGGTGAGAGGAGTTGATGAGAATCAACAGGATCTGGGATCTAGTTGATTTACCTGAGGGAAGTAGGGCCGTTGAGAATATGTGAGTTCTCAACATCAAGAAAAAAGCCGACGGATCGGTGTAGAGGTATAAGGCCTATCTGATGACCAGGAGTTACTCAGACTGAGGGCAAGATTACCTTGATCCGTTTATTTTTTAGCGATTGTCGTGGACATAATATGGATCTGGAATGAGACCAGATGAACGTTGAGACTGTTCTCCTGAGTGGGAGTTTGGATGAGGATCTATAAGGAATGGTCATCTGGCTTTATTCTTATAGATCTGGATGATAAGGTCTGTTGACTTCGGAAGTTTATATATGACCTTAATCATCAATCCAGGCAGTGACGTTTGAGATTTCACAAGAAGGTGATATCTTACGGTTTCGTGATGATCGAGGAGGATCATCGCGTATACCTTTTACGTTCTTTTGATCATGTCCTCATGTGAATGACATTCTATTGACTGGGAACAACATAGAGTATTTGATGACCACGATAACGTGGATATTGTCGAGTCTTGATGTGAAGAACATGGGTGAGACTCAGTTCTTCCTCGAAGTTAAGATTCAGAGGGATCACTCGAGACAGGTGTTGACCCTTCCACAGGAGTCAAACATCAAGAGAGTTCTCGAGTACTTCGAGAAGATTGACTACGACCTTAAAGATACTCTTATCTCTAAAAGGTTAAAGCCTAATTCTTGACATATGCCCTAAGACTCAGAAAAGGACAAGGGAAATGAGTAGAATCCCTTATTCCAGTGCACTGAGTGATATGATGTACACAGTGTCGCGTACACGTTCAGACGTTTGATTTGCAGTCACTATGGTAATTAGGTATCGATCGAATCCTAGAGGGGATCACTGGAGAGCAGTGAAAGGATTCCGAGATATCTCGAGAGAACTACGGACCTCTTCTAGTGTTACGGAGGAGGTGATTTGCATCTTATTAGGTATTCAGAAACCAACTGGGTCGGTGATCTGAACATATGCAAATCGATATTAGGTTTTACCGTCTTGGAGTAGCAAGAAGTAAACCTGTATATCTCTATCTACGATAGAGACTGAGCTTATGAGATGCTCAGTGGCAGTTCAGGAGAGTGTTTGACTCTGGAGATTTCCGGATCACTTAGGGGTTGTGTCAGATAGTGAGAGGCCAGTGATGATTTATTGAGAAAATCAGGCCGCTTTTGACCACACTCGAGACCCTAAGTATCAATAAGTCCAAACACATTGATACCTAATACTATGTTATGAGATACATCACTGAGAATGGTGAAGTGACAAATTAAGTACATTACTATACAGCATGTTGGCTGATCCCTTCAATAAACCCATTGTGATATGTTCCTGTATGAGATATTGGAATCATTGGGTTTGCATGTACATTCACATTTCTCACCTTGTATTGATGCTTATTGCGTTATATATATATGACATATGTGCATGATTGGATCACTTATTTATTGCACTATTTTAATTGTCATATATTTTGTGATATGTTGTGATAAATGATATGTCAGGCAAGCATGGTCGACTCTCTCACACGAGTGACCACCTCCAGCTCTGAGTGAGCGGAGATGAGACGGTTTCTAGTTGTAAGAGGCTTTGAGAGTGACCCTACAAGAGCATAAGTCGCCCTGATATGTGTTCAGGATGAGGTCATATGCGATATGATCGGCATGGACGTACCCACATCCATGTTGCCTGTAAGTAGCCAGGTTTGAGATCTCAGATATCACCTGCGACTAGTGATATTGTCTCTGAGATCTCTGGGTAAAGTCTTATGTGTAGACTGAGTCCCATACCTACACAGTGTTAGAGAAATCTGACATATGCCCTTTGACAGATGGGGGAATAACACTGTGGCATGCGTTTCATACCGCGTGTGATATGTCGACCAGGGATAGTGGGAGCATTATTTGAGACACTGATATGATTTTGATCCCCGTTCCCACTGTGTGAGACCCGAGATCTATTTGGTGGGATCTCTTGTACCCTTATCACTTTCGACTGTTTCTAGAAGTCTTGGCTCAGTGTTGCTACTTTAGTCTGTTTACCGATGGCTCGAAAGATAAATTGAGGTCTGAGGGACAGGTCTAGGAAAGCAGCTGAATTGAGGCTAATAGATTCGAGTTTGGGAAAAGGAAGACCAACTGACATTACATCATTATGTTGTATTCACCGACTAGCCTATTATGTCTATCCATGTTGGGATGTAAGCATAATAGTGGATACACAGTCGAGCATTTATTGGGGATTACTTTCGCTGAGGAAAGTAGCTCGATGGATGTAATTAGTCTTGGATCTGGGGTGCAGCGAGTTCTTTTGATACTAATGATGGCCTCTCGATCATCCTAACAGGTGCATCGAGAGGTCTTTGCTTGCAGGTGTACTCACAGGTCGCACGACGCCCAATTCTGTATGAAAGTCCAACAGGGTGATGTGATCGCATGAGTTGTGATCTTGTGACGAATATTAAAATGTCATCGTGTGCAAGTGGGAGATATTAGTTTAGAATGCCCACGATGGGCATTTTAGGCATTTTACAAAAGGGTTAGTGGGGTAACTCCCACTAACCACATCTTAACCACTCCTTGATAATAGTTGTACGTTAATGAAAATGAAAAAGGCCAGCCATGGGTGAATTTTTTAGAGAGTTCTTTATTCTCTAGAGAGAGAATATATGAGAAAAATTCCGCGTAGGGAATTTTTCCCATCACGATGATCGCCGGACTGAGGGTTGCGGCGTTGTGACATTGCGGTGGTGGTTCGATTAACATCGTGATCACCATCCCGACCGCGAGATCCGATCGAGGGACGCACGGTCGATTTTTGGAGACTGCATATTCGAGGTATTTATACTATATCCAATCCATATTTATTTTTTTCCCGAAAATTATTTATGAATGCTTCCGCTGCATGTAACTCAATTTAATTCCAACATCCACTATGAAGAAGTGAATACCAAAACCATAGGAAAGTGTTCTTAAACCCACAAGCACTAACACAAAAACACAAAGGAACTCAAAATAATACAAGAACTTCGATGACTCTAAGGTCCTAATACCACACTAGCTCTATTGGTTAGATATCTTACAAACCATTACTAAACCCTCTATTTATAGACTTCAAATGAAAGCCAACTCTTTAACTTATCCGATGTAAGATAAGTGCAAATCACCGTATGAAAAATTTCCATCTTGAATTGCACTGGTATACAAACAGCTCCACTTTCTCTACAAATGCCCTAATAAGCCAAATCACCAACAATGAACACCAACCAAATCCAAGAACTGCTTAAACTTGTAAACATGAAGATGTTTAGTAATTATGTCAGCAGGATTGTCTTTGTACTAATCTTCTCAACAAGAAATTTTTCCCTCAGCATATCCTGAATGAAGTGATCGCCAAACAAACCTTTCAGCCACAAAGCTTCTTTGATTGCCTCAATCACTGTTATATATTCTGTCTCTGTAGCAGGCAATATCATAGTTGATTGTAAGGTAGTCTTCCACCTAATTGCACAACCAATCAAAATGTCACTATTTTTTCCAAACTCCAAACAAGTGTTTGAAGTACCCCGCAAGTATTTGAGAATCCACTTCCCAGTGTGCTTTTCCAAGATAAGCCATATATTAGCTAACAATACTACATGCTTTTGAGATATGTACATATGTATAAATTATTGCATACATGACATTGCCAACTCCACTGGAATACGAAACCCATACCATATACTCTTTCTCTTCAATTGATTGTGGCGAGTGCATAGCAGGGAGTCTGAAATGACTTGCAAAAGAATTACTCATAAGTTTGGCTTCTTTCATGCTAAATCTCTCCAAGACTTTTTCAAGATTATTTTGTTAAGTTAGGTACAATTTTTCAACTCCTTACTCTCTTTATCTTCATGTCAAGAATCTTCTTAATTAGAGATGACATTGGACTGGTTTGAGTTAGTTCAGGCCAGTTTCGGGGAGGGGCCTAGGAACTGCGGGCCGATTCGGCCGCGATTCCAAGGCATTCCCAGTTCGGGTCAGGCTAGTTCTAAATAAAATTTGCTTGGAACCAGTCTGACCCGGTGAACTAGGCCTGCTAAACAGGGCAGAGCCGGGCCAATCCGGTTCGACGGTTTTCAAGCGAAAATTTTCTAAAAAAAAAATGTCAATGGAATCGGGTCAGGTTGATTTCATGCTGGGCCAGTTCAAGAAAAATAGGAATCGGACCGGCGCGCTTACTATAGCAGGCCGGGTTAGTCCAGGTTACTGTTCACCCGGTCCGGTCCTTGGGCCGACTGGATTGGTTTTCGAGCCAAAACCAGCCCGGTTATATCTCTATTCTTAATTGCTTCTAAATCTTTTGGTTCAAATTCACTACTTAATAGCGTTTTCAAAGAGTGAAATTCGGATAAATTCTTAGTCGTTATGAGTTTGTCATCAACATAAAACAACAAATAGATGAGAGAACCATAATTTAACTTTCGGAAATAAACACAACTATCATACCTACTACTCCTAAAATAACCATGAATCATCATAAAGAAATCAGACTTTTTATACTATGGTTTTGGAGATTGTTTCATTCCGTATGAGGATTTTTTTAGAAAAAACAAAAAAACAAAAACAAAAACAAAAAGAAAAGAAGAATGGTTTTCTTTTCCTTCAATTTCAAATCCCGCAGGCTACTTCATATTGATTTGTTTTTTAGTTTATCATGCAAAAATGTTATCATAACATCCGGTTGTTCCAACTCCAAATCCAACCGACAATTAAAAGCAAGCAAAACACAAATAGAATTATCTTTAACAATAGCTAAAAACAAAACACATCATTAAAATTAATACCCTGTATTTGGCTATAGCCCTTGTAACCAATGTGTCTTAATCCTTGCATCTTCAATCTCGAGACTAATTTCTTTTTCCTTAAAAGCCCATTTGAATCCAACAATTTTTTTACCCAAAGGCGGCTTCACAAGAGCCCAAATACAATTTTGGTGGGGAGAGATTCAATTTTTTTTATTCATCACGATCAACCACCAAGCTGAATTGTCACAAGAAACTGTTTCAGAGTCTATAGAAGTTTCACCAACTCCATCCGTCTCTTTTGCAACCGACAAAGCATATCCAACCAAATTTTCAAAATTTGTATATTTTTGTGGTGATCGAATTTTCCTCCATGGTATATTTTTTGTTATGGAATATTGCCCCTATTTGTAAATTTTTTTATTTAGTAGATTGAGCACAGCTATTAAAATAATAGAATAATCATAGTTTATAATAAAAATTTAAAGTAAACAAATATATAACTATTAATCATAAGATAGATAATATAAAGACAAAATTATAATTAAATAAATAAATAATTTATTAAATATAAAAAATATATAAATATAAAAATGTAAATATTTTTATATAAATATTAATTAATTTAACATATTGAAACGTTTCAAATGCAGAAAAGTGTTAGTGTGGAAAAATTTACTGTGTATTATAGGTTAGTTCTTTGGAGGTTGGCTTGTATGAAATCTCAAGGGTGGTTAGTTTTAACATCTTAATGTGGCATCATATGATTAACTTTTTCCCCTTCATTTATGTTCGGTTTGCACATTAAGACATGAGTAACATTTATATTTCTTTAATTTAACCATTGTTTTTTTTTTTGTTTCTTTCTCTAAAAAATATACTACTATAAATTATCAGTCTCTAAAAATAAATATACTAATTTTCAATCTCCAAAAGATAATATACTTATTACATTTTTTCTCTTTAAAAATTGGTTTTTTTTTTCTCTCTAAAAAAAGGAATTTAGTTTTCTCTTTCCAACACTAAGCACACTTACTCTCTTTCTAAAAAATTAAATTATTTTATATTTTATCTTTCAAAACACAGAATTTAATTTTTTTTCATATTAACTTTTTCTCTCTTAAAGAACTAAATTTAATTTTTCTCTTTTTAAAACTAAGCATAATAGTATTATTTATCTAAAAAAATAATTTACGATGATATTTAATCTTCCTAAATGCATTTTTTAAAATTTTCTCACTAGAAAAAAAATCAAAATTTGTTTTTTTTCTCTCTAAAACTAAACACATATAATTTTTCTCTCTTATTTATATTTTGCCTCTCTAGATATATTAATTTTAAATTTTCTCTCTTTATTTAAATCAAAATTTGTTTTTCTCCTTCTAAAATATTAATTTGATCCACATTTTATTTCTTTTTAAGTTTTCTCCCTAAAAGTGCCAAATTTAGTTTTTTTTTTTTCTCTCCAAAAACTAATTACATCAATTTTCTTTCTCTAAAAAACCAAATTTAGTTTTCAATTTTCTTTCACTAAAGAATAAATTATTATTATTTCTTTTTTAACTTTAAAACTAAACACGTTAATTTTTTCTCTTTCAATGTTTTCTCTCTTTAAGTCTAAGAACATTGGTTATTAATTTTCTTTCTCTAGAAATACCAAATTTAGCTCTTCTCTTTAAAACAAACCATATTAATTTTTTTTCACTAAAGAAATAATTTGATTTATCTAAATACATTATTCTTAATTTTTCATTCCGTAAAAAGAACTAATTTTTTTTTCTAAAACTAAAAATATTGGGGGGGGGGGGGTTGGAGTGGGAGTGGTTTGCGCTTGGTGGGAGTTACAGCCTTAAAATTTGATGCATTTCAACTCTCAACTTCATTGTTGTTGTTTTTCATTGTTTCTTTCTAGTATCATCATGTGGTACACAAATATAATATTCCCCAAAAGTCAATCAGACATTAACACGCCCGCATTTCAAATAGTATCAAAGAGGGATAGTAAATGACCGGTTAGAATATTACAAGGGAGATATTTATTTTTCTTTTCCTAAAAATACTGACCAGTTAGAATTATATCAACCTTATTTTCTAGCTTCTCTATTAATTTGATAGCCGAAACTGAAATTTATTTGATGGGGTCACCTATTCCTTAAAATTTGTCATAGCACTACAAAATTAAAATGTTATAGTGACGATAATTTTTATTGTCGATAAGTTTTAGTAACTGTTTTTTATACTCTATAACAACGTTTTTTATGGAACCGTTAGAAAATATATATATTTTACGACGGAATAAAATTATTCGTTGGGAAAAGTTTAGCAATCGTCAATAAAAATAGCACAACCATCTGTAAAAAGCAATGTTGAATTATCATGGTTATTATTTGTAGTCAATAAATATAAAAATTTTAGGGATAGTTTTAAGACAGTCACTATATGACTCTCCTTTACTATCTTCTGAACCATACCGTTTGCATAAATTCTATATTTATGCTAACTTATATATTATACAATTTTTAAAAGTTATGTTCAATTCTAATGTTTATCATTTGTGGTTAGTAAATATAACAGAATTTTAAGGACAGTTTGAAAATAATCTTGATATGACTCTTTTTACTGTCTATTGAAACATACCATCTTCATAAGTTTTATTCAATTCTAACAATTATTATTTGTAGTCAATAAATATGGTAGAGTTTTAGGAACGATTTGAAAAGTATTTTTATATGACTCTTCTTTACTATTTATTTAACAATACCATCTACATTTTATGACATTTAGAGATGCTTTTGATGAAACCGTTAGGAAATATATACATTTTTTGACGGTATAAAATTATCAGTTAGAAGAAGTTTATCAACCGTCCATAAAGTAGCAGAACTGTCTGTAAAAACGATATTCAATTCTAACGATTATCAGATGTGGTTCTTAAATATAACAATAGTTAGAGACGATTTGAAAACGGTTTCTATATAATTCTTCTTTTTTGTCTACTTAACAATACAGTTTGTATAAGTTCTTCATCTATGTTGACCGATATATTTTACCGTCTGTAAATGTCATCTATCAATTGAATGATTATCACTTGTCATCGATAAATGTGACAATTTTTAGTAATAGTTTAGAAAGAGTCTCTATATGAGTTTTCCTTAATAATAGTTAAACCATATCATTTGTATAAATCTATATCTATACTAACCTATTTAATATACTGTTTGTAAAATGGATATTCAATTAGAATGGTTATTAGTTGTCGTCAGTAAATGTGACACTATAGGTATGGATAACATATTGTAATTTTATGATAAATTGTGATGATAACTAGTTGTAATATAGTGGTAACTAAAATTGTAGTAAATTTAAGATAAGTAGTAGTAATATAGTAATAATAAAGTGGGTAACTTAAATTGTGTTAAATTTATGATAAGTAGTAGTAATATAGTGATAACTAGTAGTAATACAGTGATAATCTTAATTATGATAAGTTTTCAATAACAATAGTAATATAGTAGTAGCTATTAGTAATATAGTGGTTACTAATAGTAATATAGTGATAAGTTAAATTGTGTTATAACATAATTAGTAGTAATATAGTGGTAACTAGTGGTAATCGATAACTAGTGGTAACTAATAGTAATATAGTGGTAAATTAAATTATGAGTAAATTTACGATAATTAATATTAGTAATATAGTAGTAATCAATAGTAATATAGTAGTAAATTTACGATAACTAGTAGTAATATAGTAGTAACTAGTAGATATAAAGTGATAACTTAAATTGTGGTAAGTGATAAATAGTAGTAATTACCTGCCTTCGATTCCCTCCTTCTCGCCTTCAAAAGAACCAACTTCCCGCCTAACTTAAATTATCGCACAAGGTTTTTTTTTGAAAATCTAACTTCCTGCCTTCAATTCCCTTTTCTCTTTCAAAACTTAACTTTCCTCCATAATTTCTCGCTCTCCAAAACTTCCCGCCTGCAATCCCCTCCAATTCTTATTCACCCTATTATTCACCCTAGATGTCCATTTAAGAGTTTGTTCCAATTACCCCCAACCATTGGATCAATTGTAGAGAGTTTGTTTTATATTATATTATGAATTTTCTGATTTTATATATATGTTATATTATCAATTTTTATCTAACCAATTATGTTATTATTAATATTATAAACAATATTATATATGTTAAGAAATAAAAAAAAATTATTAGTGATAACACAGGGGCCCACGCACCCTCACAAGCACATGCAAGATAGTGGTAAGTAGTAGTAACTGACAATCAATAGTGGTAATTGACGATAAATAATAGTAACTGATAGTAAGTATTGGTAACGGGTGCCCACGTGGTAATGGTAAGTAGTGGTAACTGGCGGGCGCCCGCGCACCCTCGTAGTAATTGGCAATAAGTAATGGTAATTGGCAGGCGTCCGCGTACCCTCACAGGCACCCGCATGGTAATTGACGATAAGTAGTGGTAACATGATCGTCCACGTGGTAGTGATAAGTAATGGTAATTTGTGGTAAGTAGTGATAACTAGCGGGCACCCGCGCACCCCTAATGGGCATCCACACAGACATGCACCGGTGTTTTTAATTATCATGAAAAACAAAAAAAGTAAATTATAAAAATTAATTATATGATATAAATTTATATAAATTTCAACAAAAACAACAAATAAGAAAAAATGAGAATATTATATAATTTTATATAAAATTCAAAACTAATGTACCAATATAATTAATTATAATAACATAATTAAATAATATTAAACATCATGTAATTAATTATACCGACATAATTAATTACACCATTAACATTCTCATAACTGATTATTTACAATATTAAAAATTTACAATATTATTTTCTTTTGTTGAAAAAAATTATTTTCAATGACATAATTAACATTCTTTTCTTTTGTTGAAAAAAATTTATCAAAAAATTATTTTAATATTTTTGCTTTACCTTTTTAATAATAATTAATTATTAAATATTAAATTAAAATTAAAATAATTGGTGATATAATTTTAAAGTGTGATTCAACCAATAATGTGATATGTGTGATATGTATAATATTAACCAACAGTGATATGTGTAATATAGTGATATAATTGATTATTGACAATATCCATTTGTGACATGCGACATGTGATGAGTTTTTGAACAATCTGAAACTAAAACTAAAAGTGGGTAAGCGGATAAAAGTGTTCAAAAAAGGAAGGGAGACAAAATTTTTTAAAAAAAAATGTGTTTTCAAATTTTTGTGAAAATAAGACGATGAATATCTTTAAAACCATCAAAACTCTCTCACTTCCTCTCATTCCCTTTAAATCTCTTATCTCCTCCCCAAACTCTCAAAATCCATTGAAAAAACTATCACTCAACCAAACTAAGCAGTGATAACTGGTGATAAATAGTGGTAATACGGGTGCCCACACACCCTCGCGGGCTCCCGCATAGATATTAAAATTATATAATTTTAAAATCCATTAACCAATTATATATATAATATATTTTAAAATTATGATAGTGATAGTAATTGTTAATATTATATAATATAATATTAATTATAATGTAATATTAAATATCATTAAAAACAAAATTTTGGGAATTATCATTAGAAACAAAAATTTGGTGCCCAAATTGCCCAAATTTTGCATGAAAATGCGAAGGAGGAAAATTTGACGTCCAAATTTCATGAATACAAAATGATATAAAATTTGATGCTCAAATTTCACCCAAATTTGGCACCTAACTCTCTCTCTTTCTCTCTACCCCATTTTCACTTCAATTTAAAAACATCTATAATATAAAATAAAAAGTTGATTCCACAAAATTAAAAACACATAAAATATTAAAATATTAAAAAAAATCATTAAAAATATTTTTTTAATATTAACATATATTAAAATTTTCCATTAATAAATATCTATAATATAAAAATATAAAAAAAAGTTCTTTAAAATATAAAAACATCTATAAAATAAGATTTTAAAAGTAAATAAAAATATTAAAAAAGAATATAAACTCAAAAATTTTTGATCTTATTTTTTAATATTCTTTAAAAAACTTTCATAAAATCAATAAAATTTCAATTCTTGATATCATAATGATAAATAATAAAAATTAAATAATGTATATAAACTAAATAATATATTTGAAATATAAAAAATATATCTACATAATGTCATTTTAATTTAATAAATTAACAAATTAAATAAAAATTTATAACCATCACTTACTATTTACTATCTACTTGTTATTACTACTTTTATCACTTGCTAGCTCTTATTATAAAAAACCGAATTATGTAATGGTGACTTGACCTCATATATAAATTTAAATCATAATATTTTAATAATTTAAAAAATCTAAATATTTAATCATAAATTTACTAAATATATATAGTATATTAATAAGTCATAATTTATTCATAACATCATATTACATTATGTATCATTCAATACATCAAAATCTAATTCAAATAATAGGTTTGAATATATTAAAATCTAATTTAAATAGTAAGAAAAGTTCAATGAGAAAAGAAAAACGAAAAAAAAAAAAAAGACCCAAGGTGAAGGAAAGGAAAATAGAGGTGAGAGTGAGATAAGGGGGGCGGGGAAAAAGAGGTGAGAGTGGGATAGGTGGAAAAAGGTGAAAGAGAAATAAAGGAAAAAAAAAAAAACAACAACAACACAATCAAGACATTCTAGTCTAGTGGATGTCACAACTCAAATATTGCTTGCGATCTTAAGTTCGAACTCATGTGCTATCATTTTTGTAGCAAAAAATAAAATGTGAGGCGAGGGACGCATGGGTGCCCGCACACACAAGGGTAGGTGCCCGCCCCCATGCGCGGGTGCCTGCGCAAGCGGGGGCTGGTGCCCGCCCCCTATGCGTGCGCTCACGCACACGGGGGTTGGCACCCACGCCCATCCGCAAGCGCCCATGTAAGCGGGAGGCTGACGCTTGTCTCCCATGCACGGGCGCCAACCCTCTAGGTATGCGATATGCATTATTATATATTATTATATACTATTATATTATACATTGTTATATTATATATTACTATATATATTAGTATAATATATATTAATGAGAAATTACAATATATTTTTTTAATTACAATTAGTGTATTATTATACATTAGGATTAAATTACTATTACATATATTATCATTATATATTATTACTATATATTACTATATTGGTAATTGGATTGACAATGTATTACTGCACATTACTATATATTACTATATATTAGTACTATATTATATATTGTTATTGTTGTGTATTAATATATTAGTATTTATTTAATTACAATTACTCTATTATTATATTACTACTATATACTACTACTATATATTTAATGTCAAATTATAATTTTATTGTCACTCCAATTATTAATTATCAATTTAAAATAACCAATTGGAGTTAGATATATATGAGTAATATTTAAAATAAATAATTTAGGATAAAGTTAATTAAATGATCAATAATATATAATTTTATATGGAACCAAAAAATTTCAAAAAAATGAAGAATTTATTATAAAATGTAAAGGAAATAGAAAGGACTCAAAGATAATGGGAGAACAATGATTTTATTTCTCTATTTTTTTATATTGTACAATACGTTATCATATCATTGAAGAGTAGTCCAAAAGCCAATAGTCATATGAATAGACATCCACAAATAAATACATATCATTTATAACACTCCCCCTTGGATGTCTATTGTATAAAGAATATGCCTCGTTAAAACCTTACTAGAGAAAAACCCTGTGGGACAAAAAACCCTAGTGAAGGAAAAAGAGTACATCATTCCTTATACATGTATTTTGATATTACACGCCCCCTGTTGAGGTCATTACTTAATATCCTTAGGACGTCGCATTCCAATCTTATGAATCAATTTCTCAAATATTGTGGTGGGTAATGCTTTTGTAAATAAATCTGCAGGATTCTCACTTGATTGAATTTTCTGTATGTCAATATCTCCACTTTGTAGTAGATCATGTGTGAAAAATAATTTCGGGGAGATATGTTTCGTCCTATCACCTTTGATGTATCCACCTTTTAATTGGGCAATACAAGCTGCATTATCTTCAAAAAGTGTCGTTGGAGTCTTCTTGTTTATTAATAACCCGCATGATTCTTGAATGTGAGAAGTCATCGACCTCAACCACACGCATTCACGACTTGCCTCATGGAGTGCAATTAATTCGGCATGATTTGATGAAGTGGCAGTTAGAGTCTGCTTCATAGATCTCCAAGATATCGCTGTTCCACCATATGTAAATACATAACCTGATTGAGACTTGGCTTTGTGTGGATCAGATAAATATCCCGCATCTGCATACCCAAGTAATTGTGCATTTGATTCATGAGGATAAAATAGACCCATATCAGTCGTTCCTCGGAGATATCGAAAAATGTGCTTAACCCCGTTCCAATGTCTTCTGGTTGGAGTAGAACTATACCTTGCTAATAAATTTACAGCAAAAGCAATATCAGGTCGAGTATTATTAGCAAGATACATTAAAGCACCAATTGCGCTTAAATATGGCACTTCAGGACCAAGTATCTTCTCATTATTATCCCGAGGACGGAAAGGATCCTTTCGTATATCAAGTGATCGAACAACCATTGGGCTGGTTAATGGGTATGAGTTGTTCATATTAAATCGTTTTAAAACTTTCTCAGTATAAGTTGTTTGATGAACAAAAATGCCGGTCTTTAAGTACTCGAACAGGAGCCGAGACAAAATTTAGTTTTACCAAGATCTTTCATTTCGAATTCTTTCTTTAAATAATTAATTGCATCTGAGATCTCTACAGGAGTGCCAATAATATTTAAGTCATCAACATAAACAGCGATTATTACAAAACCATGTTCGGACTTCTTTATGAAAACACATGGGCAAATATGATTATTTGTATAACCCTCTTTTAACAAATATTCACTTAGACGATTATACCACATCCGCCCAGATTGTTTTAAACCATATAAAGATCTTTGTAATTTAATAGAAAATAATTCTCGAGAATTGCATGCTTCTGGCATCTTTAGTCCTTTTCGGAGTTTCATATATATGTCATTATCTAGTGCACCATATAAATATGCTGTAACGACATCCATCATTTGCATATGAAACTTTTTCTGTGCTACTAAACCAATAAGATAACGAAAAGTAATAGCATCCATTACCGGGGAATATGTCTCTTCATAGTCAATCCCAGGTCTTTGCGAAAAACCTTGAGCAACTAGTCGAGCTTTGTATCGCACAATCTCATTCTTCTCATTTCGTTTTCGTACGAATACCCATTTATATCCTATTGGTTTGACGCCTTCAGGTGTTTTGACAATGGGCCCAAAAACTGCACGGTTTGAGAGAGATATTAACTCTGTCTGAATTGCTTCTTTCCATTTTGGCCAATCCTCTCTTGATTGACATTCCTTTAAGGTCGTGGGTTCAAAGTCCTCATTTTCACTCAAAATGTCAATTGCCACATTATATGCAAATATATCATCAATGTTCGTATTTCTTCGATCCCATGTCTTCATTGTAGAAGTATAATTGATCGATATTTCTTGATTGTCTATTTCAACTTCTTCTGAAAGTTTTTCTTCTTGGATCGGAGTATTCCCTTTTTCTATACAATCGATTTGTTCATTTGTTCCTCGTTTCTTTCGAGGGTGTTTGTCCTTAGAACCCATTGGTCTTCCACGCTTCAGGCATGGTTTAGGTTCATTTGTTATGATGGGTTCTTTAGAGACATCAATTCTGATAGGAGCATTTTCTGCTGGAACATGTGATTTTGTTACTCGTTTTGGATCAAAGAAATTATCTGGAAATTGATTTGCAATCTGTTATAAATGAATGATTCGTTGAACTTCTAGTTCACATTGTTTTGTGCGAGGATCAAAGTGACATAAGGATGGATTACTCCAAGTGATCACTTTTTCCATCTTTTCTTTCCTAGTATTATCGCTCCCTAAAGTTGGAAAGAATGTCTCATCAAACCGACAATCAAGAAATCTAGCATTAAAAACATCTCCTGTCATGGGTTCAAGATATTTGATGATAGAGGGAGAATCATAACCAATATAAATGCCTAATTTCCTTTGAGATCCCATTTTTGTTCTATAAGGGGGAGCAATGGGGACATATACTGCACATCCAAAAGTACGTAAATGAGAGATATTAGGTTCTCTTCCAGAGACCAATTGGAAAGGGGAAGCTTGAGAACTAATTGGTCGGATGCGAACTAGTATTGCTGCATGTAAAATTGCATGTCCCCAAGCATGAACGGGAAGCTTGGATTTCAAAAGTAATGGTCTTGCTATTAATTGAAGGCGTTTAATAAATGACTCGGCTAGACCATTTTGAGTATGAACATAAGCTACAGGATGTTCAACCTTTATACCAATAGACATGCAATAGTCATTAAATGCTTGAGAAGTAAATTCTCCAGCATTATCAAGGCGGATTGTTTTGATGGGATAATCAGGAAATTGTGCTCGTAATCGAATTATCTGAGCAAGTAATCTCGAAAACGCCAGGTTTCGAGTTGATAATAAGCACACATGTGACCATCTTGTAGATGCATCTATTAAAACCATAAAATATCTGAATGGCCCACATGGTGGGTGAATCGGTCCACATATATCACCTTGAATTCGACTCAAAAATGTGGGACATTCAAATTCAATCTTACTTGGTGATGGTTTTACTATTAATTTACCTTGATAACATGCAACACATGAGAATTCATTTGAATGAAGAATCTTCAAGTTCTTCAATGGATGTCCAGAGGAATGTTCCATAATTCGTCGCATCATTACAGATCCAGGATGACCCAATCTATCGTGCCATAAAAGGAATTCATTCTGACTAGTAAACTTCTGGTTTACTATGACATTTATTTCAATTGGTTTAATATATGTATAATAAAGACCAAGAAAAAAGACAGTCTTTCCAAAATCTGTTTATGTCCCATTTTAATATTAGTAATGCACAAATACTCATTTGTTCCCAAATTTGTTGTTTCTATATGGTAGCCATTGAGACGAATATCTTTGAAACTTAATAAATTTCGGTGGGACTTGGGTGAGAATAATGCATTATTGACCAAGAAATTTGTTCCTCCTGGTAGTAAAACGTTTGCTCTTCCGAGCCTTCGATTAAGGTTACACTACCAGATATAGTATTCACATTTTGTTTTTTCATAATAAGATGAGAGAAATATCTTTTACTTTTGAGAATTGTATGTGTAGTTGCACTGTCTACGAGACAAAGATCCTCATCTTCAATTTTTGATCCAATAATATCCATATGGCTTCAAAAACAATAAATAAATAAATAACCAAATAAATAAATAAACAAACAAACAATAAAGTTAAATTTATTATAAAATTGAGAAACGAAAACAATTACATTAATTAAAATCATCATATTCAGTATTCTCAAGAAAATCACCAATTTCTAATTGGGGCAAATTTTCAAGACCTTCAAAAATATTATTGGGATCATTATTTCGGTATATTGCATTTGTCTCCACATTCTTATCTTTCTCCTTCAACGAGGCTTGATAAAGCTCGACAAGATGCTTTGGCGTACGACAAGTACGCGACCAATGTCCAATAACCCCACATCGGTAGCATTTATTTTCAACATTCTGGCTAGATCCACCCTTTTCTTGTTTCTTCTCATTACTTTTCCACTTCTGGTTGTTTGTATGATCATTACGATTATTACGGTAAACATTCCAACCACGGCTACGGCCACGGCCACGACCACGACCATGGTGTCGTCCTCGACCACGACCATTTCCATATCCTCGTCCTCGTCCAGAATTGTTATGAGTTGTCGCATTCACTTCAGGGAATGGACTAGAGCCAGTTGGACGAGATTCATGGTTTTTCATTAATAACTCGTTATTTTGTTCAGCCACGAGTAAACAAGAAATTAGTTCAGAATATTTCTTGAAACCTTTCTCTCGATATTGCTGCTGCAGGAGCATATTCGAGGCATGAAAAGTGGAGAGTGTTTTCTCTAACATATCATAATCATTAATATTCTCTCCACATAATTTTAATTGAGAACTAATTTTAAAAACGGCTGAATTATATTAACTCACAGATTTAAAATCTTGGAATCGCAAATGGATCCAATCATAACGAGCTTTAGGAAGTATTATCGTTTTTTGGTGGTTAAATCTTTCCTCCAAACTTTTCCACAATTCAAGTGGATCTTTCACCGTCAAATACTCGATTTTCAAATCTTCGTGGAGGTGGTGACGGAGAAAAATCATTGCCTTGGCTCGATTTTGCAATGTCTCTTGATTATTTTCTTTAATTGTTTCTCCGAGTCCATTGGCATTCAAATGGATTTCAGCATCAAGGATCCATGACAAATAATTTTTTCCCGAAATGTCGAGGGCCACAAATTCAAGTTTGGTAAGATTTGCCATACAATACTAATACAAAAAAAACAGAAACGAATAGATTAGATTATAATTTATATAAATGTTACTAAGAAATATTATTAGTAATAATATGCTAAGAAATTAAAAAAAAAAAAAACTAATATCACTCCGCTATATCATGTATGAACAACAACATGATTTTTATGAAAAATATCACTCCGCAATTAGGAAAATATTTATGTTCTCACAATCACAAAATAAATGCAATGACAACACAAAAGATTAATTACAATATGCAAATGACAAATCAATGTACCAAGAAAAGTCTAAGAATTGAATCCAAGAAATGCAACTAGTTGCCATGGTACTGTAATGTTCGGAAAGCAAAATTGTTCAGAAAAACTAAAGGAGATATATGCTCTGGTGTTAGAGCCAATGATAACTTAATGTACCGTAAAAAGCATACGACCAAAATAAAACAGTCTCATGCTTCTTCACCTGGTTAACAATCAAATAAAATCAAGCACAAATTCTTGCATCAGAACTCAATCATATATCCAAAAATTTGCACAAATCATAAGAGGTCAAGAAAAAAAATATGGATAAAAAAAAAAAAAAAAACATAACTTACCGAATATCCTTTGATTAATTAGAGACTCGTGCTGATAACGTATTATAAAATGTAAAGGAAATAGAAAGGACTCAAAGATAATGGGAGAACAATGATTTTATTTCTCTATTTTTTTATATTGTACAATACATTATCATATCATTGAAGAGTAGTCCAAAAGCCAATAGTCATATGAATAGACATCCACAAATAAATACATATCATTTATAACAGAATTCATATTAATTATCCATATTATATAATTTTATATAAATTTCAAAAAAAATGACAACATTAATATTAATTTGAATTTAAAAGTTGATATTTAATTTAAAAACATATTAATTAATTAATTAATAAGTTTAATCAGTTAAAAATATTTTTCTTCTCTCTAATTTATTTTGCTTATGGAAAAACATTTGCATTTATATTTAATATCTTATCATACCCTGTATTTGTATTTAATATCACAAATTATAGATATATTCTAGATATTTCTTGAATTTACATATAATTTGCTTTTATATATGAAGATAGAGATATATCAACACATGATGAATGAAGATGTATCAACATAAATATAAATAGATGAAAAATTTCGTGATATATTATCTATTTTTTTCTTGTCTATTATGCATAGTAACAAGTGGAAATAAAATGGTAATAAGTGGATGCTAGGGGTGATCACGATTCCGAAACCGTCGGTTCCGGTTCATCATCCAATGGAACCGGAATCGAATTGTTCACCAACAGTTTCGGTTCTAGTTCCTCACGGTTTGGTTTCGGTTTCAGAGCCGGCGGTTCAAAATCATCATCCACCAGAATTGGAACCGAACCGCTTACTGACGGTTTCGGTTCCTTACGGTTTGGTTCGGTTCGAACCGTTTAGAACCGAAATTTAAATTATTTAATTTTAATTCTCTCATTTCTTTAATAGATGATTTAACTATATTATTTTTCAATTCATTAATTCGATCAACTTATTTTAATTTAAATTGACTTGTATTTAAATTATATTTAAGCTTAAGTTTTGTATCTGAGGATTTAATTTACGCCGATTTATTTATTTTATGTAACTTTTTAAATTAAATATCTATCGTAAAAAAATTTTCATCAAAATATATTTGATCAATAAATTCACATCAATAAATCAAAAAGAAAAAATATATATATTATCATTCTTATAATTATAATATATTACATATTTAATTTTTTAATTTTACAATTAAAAAAAAAGAAAAGGATTTAAACTTAATTTATATAAATTAAGCTACCTACGTATCCTTTTGGGGTCTAAAGGAATCAAAATCCTCGTAGTTCACTTACTATTTGAATATATGACCCTCTTACTTTAACTTAATTTAAAGTGTTGTCAGAGATAACGGTTGATGTGCCTTCGGTTGTAATGTTATATAAGTTTTCATTACTTTTCTTCATTATCTTTTGTTGGCTAAGATCTGCTATATACCAATTATCCAGACAGATTTGTGCCTTAAGTGATTCTGAAGTCATACATGGTCTTGCCTCATTCAAAATGTTTCCTCTCACACTAAATACTTGTTCAACCGCCACAGTTGAGACATGAGTTATTAAAATTTGTTTACCAATTTGTGATAATATAGGAAAGTTATTTGCATACTCTTTCTACAATTTTAGAATTGGAAAATCCTTAAAAAATGGGTAGACACTAAACTCAAAAGAAGTTATTAGATATAAATCAATTTCAGATGCAGAATTTAAACATTTTGATTTCTTTTGCCTTTGAAATAATAGTTGCTCTACTTTGCTCATTTTAGAAAACTTTTCAATATTTATAGATTGAGAAAATTGTTGAGTAGAATTATTAAATGTCACACTAAATTCAACATATATATCAAAAATTAATTTTCTAATGTAATTTATTTTTTGTACAATATCATAATCATTTATTCCTAAATTTTCAATATAAAAAGTTAAATAATCAAATAAACCATCTAATTTAAATCTTGAATAAAAAACAATAGCAACAAGATAAATGTCAGAAATTTCACAAAAATAAATGCACCATTTTATTTTCATTAGATAAATTGTATCTTTTAAATCTTCATCATTTTCATACTCTTGCATAACATTTACAATATTAATAATTTCTAGTAAAATAATGAAAATGTAAGATAATAAATACCAGACAATATATATGTAGTATCATTAAACACTTTTAATAAATTTAAATTTTTTTTCACAAATAGTCCATTGTTGTGAATATAAAATAATAGAATTAATATTATTTGTGAAAAAAGCACATAACAATTGTCTATAAGAAAATGATTCATCTAATAATTCATAAGTTAAATTCCAATGTTGGAACATTTTTAGAAAATCATTTAAGTTTTTTTTTTTCCATTTTCTTTACAAAATCTAGCCCAATTTTTCATTATTTGTGGATGATTCCATAAATAAGAAATTACTTTTTTAATAGGGGTAAAATAAATTTCAAGAGATCATAATCATCTTGAATACATAAATTTAATACATGGCATGAACATCTTATATGAAAAAATTTACCACCAAAACTAAGTTTACAAATATTTTTTAAATTTTTAATAGAAGCAGTATTAGTAGAATCATTATCAAAATCAATAAAAAAAAATTTATTCACTAAATAATATTCTTGTAAAATTAAACTAATAATTTTATAAATATTTTTCAGTCGTATATCTTTCATTAAAAACCCTAAATGCAATGATACGTTTTGGGATATTCCAATTATTATCAATCCAATGACAAGTAATAGCCATGTATGAATGTTTTTGCCAATGATGACTCTAAATATCACTACATATAAAAACTTGACCATTAAAATTTTTGAAAAACTTTTATAAATTATTTTTCTCCCTGTTATAAAGTTTATAAGCTGTACGTGTAGAGTTCTAGGCACACGTTTTGCAGAAGCATTTAAAATATTTTGATAATAATTAATAAATCCTATTTTTTCACTAAAACTAAAAGATAAATTTTCAATAGCAATCATTTTAGCTAATTCTTCTCTATTTTTTCATCGAAATAAATAAAAATAGAAAAATGATTAGAAGATACAAATCCGGATATTTGAGTTTGTACTTTATCAATACCAATTTCAGTTGGATGTTTGTTATTCAAATATTTTCTAAATATCTCATATCTTTCACCTTCTTTGAATTTGAATTATTGCCTACAGTGATTGCAAATAACTTGTATTGAACCATTTGATAAATGATTTATTTTGAAATGTTCCTTAAAAATATTATATCTCAATATTTTTTCTTTTTCTACACACATCTCTTCTTGATCATCATTTTCAGTTTCAAGGTTGACATGTTGAGATTCCTATATTAGAAAATTCTCAAGATAAAATTGCTAATTTTGGAAAAATTTCCCAACCTTACTCTTACCTCTATCACTCGACATAATTGATAAATGAAATCGAATAGAATTAGAAATTGAAAGTGAGAGAAAATGAAAAATTGTAAATATCAATTAAGAGTTAAGAAATAAAGAGTGAAATTGTAAGAGTATATTGATAATAAAAAGTAAAAAGTGAGAATTGAAAATTGATTTGTGAAGGGAAATAAAATTAAAGTGGTATTTATAGAGATTTTCATATTTTTTTGGAACTAAAATTATCCTTCTGAAAGTTGTATAACAACTAGTTTTGAAGGGTATAAAAGTAATTACAAATAATTTGAATTTTGAATTTTATGACACAACGGTTCTATTCATTATTCTGATTGTAACACAAGAATAGAAATTTTGAATTTTAAATAATTTTGATCATTGTATATATTGATTGTTGTGACACAACAATGAAAATTTTAAATTTTAAACGATTTTGATTTTTGTGCATGTTTATTGTTGTAACTATGACACATCATTGAAAAATTTGAATTTTGAATAATTTTGATCATTGTGCATGTTGATTATTATGCATGACTTTGATTTGAATTTTGAATGATTTTGATTTTTGTGCATATTGATTGTTATGATATAATGATGAAAAATTTAAATTTTAAATGATTTTGGTTTTTGTACATATTTATTGTTATAATTATGACACAATAATAAAATTTTGAATTTTAAATGAGTTTAATACTTGTTCAAAAGTAAAAACTAATCATTTTCAAAAATTTGGTTCCAGTTTCAACAAAAAAATACTTGGTTTCGATTCTGATTCCGGTTCCGGTTTCGGTTCGGTTCCAATTCTGATTCCGGTTCCTAAAATTTAGGAACCGAAACCGAACCATATGTCTCTGGTTTCGGTTTTGGTTTTTGAACCGAAACCAAAAAAATGGTTCCGATTCGGTTTTTAAGCCACTGGCTCTGGTTCGGCTCATGGTTGGAAAAGAACAGTGGTTAAAAAAAAATTAGGTTTTGATGATAAAATTTTTATTTGAAAATAATCTAATAATAAATTTTAAATTAAATGGCATCTTGTAAAAATAGGTTAACTTTGCTATGACTATGTTTTAAGTTACTTAATCTTGTAAAAATTATAAAAATTGCATAAAATTACATGGTAACAAGTTGTAAAAATTATATAAAATGTTGTAACTGATTTTTTGAACAATCTAAAGGAAAGATATATGACCAACTAAAAGTATGAAAAATATGAAGTATGGATAATGGCTTAAAAAAGGTAAGGATTGTAATAAAAAAAAAGACGGGTAAAGAACTGTGAAAATAGCGCAGATAATGAAAAAAGAGCGGGTAAAAATTGTTAAAAAAGTCACACAAAAAAAGGTGAACTTTGAAATTGTCTCTAAAAATCTAATCCCAAATATATTATATTAATTTCAAATCTTTTCTTTCTCTCAAAACTCTCCTCAAAACTCTCAAAATTAATAAAAATTTTAACTCAATCAAAAAATTTTTAAGTCTCATTCTCAATTAAATATATTTTCAGCTAAACTTTCACTACGTTCTAAACACCATCTACTGTGCGAATAAATATTTAAAAAATTTTAAATATTTCTAACAACTATTTCTAGTAAAATTTGTAGTCCATTTGAATATTACATAAAATTATAAATATTAATATTAATTTAGATATTGTAATTACATAAATTAATATATAGATAAATAATATTGCATGATAAATAATATTAATAATTAAATAATTTTATATAATATTGAAAATTATAGGGTAAATTAGTGATAAGTGGTGATAAATAGTGGTAAATTAGTGGTAGTAGTATGTAGTGATAAGTGAGGTAAGTAATGGTAATGGGTGGTAGTGGTAAGTAGTGGTCAGCGATAAGTAGTGGTAACGAGTTTCACGGATGGTAGTAGTACGTAGTGGTAATTGGCGGTAAGTAGTGATAACGTAAGTGCCCACGCAAATGGTAAGTGAGGGAAAGTAGTGGTAACGGGTGGTAGTGGTTAACGATAAGTGGTTATGACACATGGTGTTCAATCACTTGTTACTTATGTATATAGATTTCAATATGGTTATAACAAGTGCATATATATGAGGTATCATGAGATTGAGAGACTAATGAAAAATCTACGTCTTATACATCCAATGAATCCAACCTAAATGATCCATGGAATAGTAATGATAAATTTTTTGATCATGACATATTTGGTAAGTTAGATGATGCATTCACACATGATCCAACGTACACAAACCAACTTTTCATTCTCATGCATATAATGTAGATAAATCTATTTCAGATAGGTTTCATGAATTACTTACTTAAAAATGCCAAAAAATTAGTATATCTAAGCTCGTTACAACTATTGTGCACTTATACTATTTATAGTATTTATGGGTGGATCAAGTGCATTCTATCTCACAAAAATACAGGTGTTAACAAGTGCATCCTATTTCATAAAAATTAGGATTTAATCAGATGTTTTTATTATGAAAATTTAAATAAAAATTAGATTTGAAAATAATTCGTGGCAAAGTACAAATATGTTACAAAACACAAATAAGGTAACAAGTTGTAAAATTTGTATGAAATATATGAAATGTAGTAAGTGATTTTTTAAATAAAATAAATAATATATATGGGAAAGATATGGAAAAGACATGTGGCAAGTTTTAAGTATGAAAGAATATTAAAAATTAAGAATAATACAGGTATATAATAAAAAAATGAAAAAAGAGGGGGAGGGAAAAGAGTTGGAAAAAAGTGAAAAAAAGTGTATAATGAAAAAAGGTGTACGCGAGTTTTGAAAATTTGTTTGTGAAAATGGCTCTCAAATGACATTAGCCAATTGGATTAATTAATGATATGTTCAAATTTAACAAGCTGTTGGATTAATAAAATGTGATTTATTCGACGACATACAAAAAATTTGGGATTGGTTTCGTGCCATTGGTGTTGGCATTGCTTTTGAGATACAAATGCACCATTTTCCAATAATATAATAATATCAATCTTACATTAATATATATTATTATATTTATTATTATAACTAATGTGTCATATTAGTAATTTCAGAATTATTTAAATGTTTTAGAGTTTGTCGGACGAAATGTGATTTATGGGATTGACAAAAGGAACCAATTCGGATTGCCTTTGTGATTTTCAATATAATAACAATATTAATGTACAAACATAATTAATTATATCAACATAATTAAATAATATTAAATATCATGTAATTAATTATATCAACATAATTAATTACACATCAAATTATAACACTATATTATATAAATTACTAATTTTATATCATTATATTATTTAAATTAATAATTTTAATAACTTTATACTATTTAAATTAATAAAGTTATTTAATAATATTAATAACTTTATACTGGTTATTTTTTATTAATAAAATGAACATAATTAGTAAGCTTATGGTAGGGGATCATGCAGACATTTGCTTACATGAAATGTAGTAATAGCAGGTAATAAGTAGTAAAAATTACATATAGTAAGTGGTTTTTCTAACAAAATAAGACATATAGAAAGACACATTGCGGTATTGACTAAAAGTATAAAAAAAAATGAGGAATTAAGAATAACACAGGTAATAAAAAAAGAGGCAGGAAAAAAGTGTGCGGACAATGAAAAAAGAAGTGAGAAAAAAGTGTAAAACGGGCGGCTTTTGAAAATTTATTTGTAAAAATGATATATTATAAATCATCCACGGAAAACTTTACCATTAAAATTTCAACTTCTCCTTCCCTCGAAAGTTCTCATCTCCTGACTTATTTAAACCTCTAACTCACTTGGCAAAATTTTATCAAAAGTTAATCACATTTTTTTTTAATAAAAAATCACTATGGACTTTTGGTTGGATATTTGAAATATTCGGATGGGTATTATAGCTGATCATGAAAAATCACAACCATTCCACGAACAAGTTCAGTCTGCAATCATCCCAAGATGTTATCTAGGTTTAAAAATTAATAATATTAATAACTTTATACTGGTTATTTTTTATTAATAAAATGAACATAATTAGTGGGCTTATGGTAGGGGATCATGCAGGCATTTGCTTACATGAAATGTAGTAATAACAGGTAATAAGTAGTAAAAATTACATATAGTAAGTGGTTTTTCTAATAAAATAAGCCATATAGAAAGACACGTTGCGGTATTGACTAAAAGTATAAAAAAAAAATGAGGAATTAAGAATAACATAGGTAATGAAAAAAGAGGTAGGAAAAAAGTGTGCAGACAATGAAAAAAGAAGTGAGAAAAAAGTGCAAAACAGACGGCTTTTGAAAATTTATTTGTAAAAATGATATATTATAAATCATCCACGGAAAACTTTACTATTAAAATTTTAACTTCTCCTTTTCTCGAAAGTTCTCATCTCCTGACTTATTTAAACCTCTAACTCACTTTGTAAAATTTTATCAAAAGTTAATCACATTTTTTTTAAATAAAAAGTCACTATGGACTTTTGGTTGGATATTTGAAATATTCGGATGAGTATTATAGCTGATCATGAAAAATCACAACCATTCCAAGAACAAGTTCAGTCTGCAATCATCCCAAGATGTTATCTAGGTTTAAAAATTAATAATATTAATAACTTTATACTATTTAAATTAATAAAGTTATTTAATAATATTAATAACTTTATACTGGTCATTTTTTATTAATAAAATGAACATAATTAGTGGGCTTATGGTAGGGGATTATGCAGGTATTTGCTTACATGAAATGTAGTAATAACAGGTAATAAGTAGTAAAAATTACATATAGTAAGTGGTTTTTCTAATAAAATAAGACATATAGAAAGACACGTTGCGGTATTGACTAAAAGTATAAAAAAAAATGAGGAATTAAGAATAACATAGGTAATGAAAAAAGAGACAGGAAAAAAGTGTGCAGGCAATGAAAAAAGAAGTGAGAAAAAAATATAAAACGGGCGGTTTTTGAAAATTTATTTGTAAAAATGATATATTATAAATCATCCACGGAAAACTTTACCATTAAAATTTTAACTTCTCATTCTCTCGAAAGTTCTCATCTCCTGACTTATTTAAACCTCTAACTCACTTTGCAAAATTTTATCAAAAGTTAATCACATTTTTTTTTAATAAAAAGTCACTATGGACTTTTGGTTGGATATTTGAAATATTCGGATGAGTATTATAGCTGATCATGAAAAATCACAACCATTCCAATAACAATTTTAGTCTGCAATCATTCCAAGATGTTATCTAGGTTTAAAAATAAATATATCATTTTAATTTGAGGAAGAAATTTTTTAATTATTAGTATTTAATTTTTTATTTTGAGCAATTGTCTAAAAATACAGAAACCATGTGCTGTCAAGATGGTTTGGAAATTAGAAAAAGGAAACTGTATAATCTAACTAATCTCATTTTTGTTTGGTTTCTTTGATTTTTAGGATAATCTTACTAATTTTATTTTTATCTTTGAATAATAATCCAAATTATTTGTTTTATACCAAATGTTGAGAGTGTACATAGGACCCAACCATCATCATCATCACCACCTGACTCTATCCCACATATAATATTTTCATTTATAACCATTCATTCTTTACAATATTAGTATGTAATTATATTCATTTCACTATCATGTAATTATATTAATTTTGATTTTTATGAATAGATTGAATTGAAAGATTGTGTGATCACTGTTTGTTTAATTTTGGAATTATCTAGTTTTGATACTAGGATTGTGCCTTCAAGTGATGATAATATTTTTTGTTTTGGAAGTAAACATTTTTTGTTTGAGATGGTAATATTTTTGCACATACAATAACATTGTGGTAACAACTAATAATATTATGTTAACCGATGATACAAGATAGTAATTTATATTAACACACGTGGTAACCCGACAAGAAAAGATAATAACTTTTCTTAACATTTATGGTAACCGACGATAAAAGATAATAATATTTCCTAATACTTGTAGTAATCGATGATACAAGATAGTAATTTATTCTAACACATATGTTAACTTTACCTAACGCTAATAGTAATTTATACAAACACTTATAGTAATATTGTGGTAACTGACGATACAAGCCAGTAACGTGTGATAACATGTAGTAATCGATGATACTAATATAATATTGTGGTAACTAACGATACTTATACTAACACATGTGGTAATATATGGTAACATATAACACATGTAATAACATATGATAACATATAGTAACCGATAATATCTAACACATGTGGTAACATATGGGAATTGGCACCCGTACCCAATGTGTGGGCACCTGGGCGCCCGCCCACACAAGGAGTCGGTGCCTGCGCCCATGCATGGGTGCCCACGTAAGAGGGGGGTTAGCGCCGGCCCCCATGTGTGGGCGCCCGTGTAAGAGGGGGGCTAGCGCCTGCCCCCGCCCCCATGCATGGGCTCCCGCCCACACAGGGCGTTGGCCCCCGCACACTTGTTCAGGCGCCTGCCCCATGTGCGGGCACCCGTACAAGTGGGGGGCTAGCGCTCATCCCCATGCGCGGGTGCGGGTGCCCGTCCACGCAGGGCACTAGCGCTTGCATCTTAGTAACCGATGATGAAACTAATAATGTCTCGTAACACATGATAACCGATGATAAAATCGATAACATTTTCTAATTCAATGGTAACCGATGTTGAAAGTAATAACATTTTGTAATACATGATAACCGATAATAAATTCAGTAACATTTTCTAATTCAATAGTAACCGATGATGAAAATAGTAACATCTCGTAACATATGATAACTGATGATAAAATCAATAATATTTTCTAACTAAATGGTAATCGATGATGAAATTAGTAACATCTCGTAACTCATGGTAGTTGATGATAAAATCAGTAACATTTTTTAATTTAATGGTAATCGATACCAAAAGTATTAACATCTCGTAACATATGATAACCGTTGATAAAATTATTAACATTTCCTAATTCAATAGTAACCGATGATGAAAGTAGTAATATCTCGTAACACATAATAATCGATGATAAAGTCAATAATATTTTCTAACTTAATGATAATTGACGATGAAAATAGTAATATCTTGTAACACATGGTAACCGATAATAAAATCAGTAACATTTCTTAATTCAATGATAATCGACGATGAAAGTAATAATATCTCGTAATACAAACCGATTATAAAAATCTTAATTTTTTCTAACACCCTATTAACTAATGATAAAACTACAAATTTTATCAATATTTTTCTATAGTATGCATGACATGTTCCAACACAACTAAAAGCATCAGGATGCACCTATTCCAACTGGTTATAGTCAACTAAAATTACACGTGTCCAACAAGGTTTTCTCCATGGTTATGTGCACTTTGTTTATCGTTTTTCTCGATTTGCATGGTGCATTTGTTTTGTAATGTATGTAATGTAGAGGGAAGACATTGAGTATTTATGCCAAAATGTGTAGACACCTGATAATGCGTTTGTTGTAAGTTAGCGGAAATTAAGAGGATATGGGAAATGCCCTCCGTAGGATACCAAAAATACAAGTGGATGATTTAATTTTCAAAGTTAGCTTTTGGAGAATATCAAGCCAAGACATGTCATTAATGAATATTGTGATTGATGTTTATAATAAATAATTATTTTTTATTCTAATATATATTTAGTAGTCAACGGTTTGGCACTTTTCTTGATCACTAGGAGCATGGGTGGAGATGGCACTGAGCGGATAAGGGTGGATTTCTATCAAATTTTATTCGTCCTTTCATTTTAAAACCCTATATTCATTTTCGATCCTCTACCCGTAGTATAATTATGGTTTAAAATATCAATAAATATTTTTTATTAGCATTTTATTCAACACATTTTTAATCCAGAGATTTATTTGTATTTTAGATTGATTTTTAAAATTTTAAATCATGTGTATACACGTGGAAGGTCAAGATAGGATACACGATGAATATAAATATTTATATCCATATCTTATCCGATTTAAAAATTTTATACATTCACCCTTTTTATATACGTCCCCTACCACCTCCATTAGATAAAATAGGGATAGGGATGGATATCCAATGGATCGGATATAAATTGTCATCCCTGACCATGCGCGCTGGTCTTAATATCTTATTTTGTCCAAATAAAATTTTCGATTAATTATTTAGAGAGTTGAGATAAATATTTCTCCGGAGAATATCATAATTATCATAGATGGTTTGACAACAATTAAAGGGCTTCTAAGCACGTGATCACACCCTCACGTGATCAATGTAATTGTTTATATCCAACGGGCCTCAAGTTGGGAGAAATATTTAAATGATAAATCTGACATGGAAAGAGGGACGTGCTTCAATGTTATTGGAGTACCTCAGTCCTGACGGCTTGAATGAGTGGTAGAGGAGTAACGGTGAATGGACTGGCCTTGTCAGAAGCTGTTTGAATGAGTGGTCGAGGAGTAACATCTGTTTCTGAGTAACAGTAAAAGGCGTACTTTTTTTTTATTATTCTTTCAATCCTTCCTTTTTTTTCTTTATTTTTTTCTTTTTTATTCAATTATTTCCCCTTTTTTATCCCTTCTTTTTAGCCCAAGTTATTTTTTTATAATATTTCTTTTTTTTCCTGATTTGTTCGCTCAAGTTATTGTTTTTTTTTTTCTTCGTTGGGTATTCTGTTTTTTATTATTTAACCTAATTTTGCATTTTTTTTATCAGTTTTTTTTTTTATTTGGATCCTTTTTCTTTGGGTTCAGCTTCCTTTTTTGTTTTATTTAGATTCCTTTTTTATTATTTTTTATTTTTAACCCAATTTTTTGTTCCTTCTTTTCTTACCAGGTTTTTTTTTTTTTCTTCTTCACTTGGTTTATTTCATTCGCTTCCATTCCACATGCTCTCTCTCTCTCTCTCTCCCTCTCCCTCTCCTTTTTTTCTCCACGTCACTCTCTCCGTCCTCCAGTGCAGCCATCCTCAAACAATACCTTTTTAAACAAGATAAAAAAAAGTTTGAGCTTGCACGTCCCTGTTAACTCTAAATACGTACAGGCGGCATTTGCAACTCAAGTGACAATGTAATATTTTGAATATTTTTTTTTTGGCTGCCACTTCTTTACGATTGTAGTCTTTGATTTTTCAACGAAAGGTCCGCTTCTATCTTCTTCGTATGGAATAATACGTTGGAGTGGTTTCCCTCTCCGTGATGTATGAAAGGGCTTCAGATGTCTCCTTTGTTCAAGGTTTATATTCTCTTCCATGATTTTTAACCTTTGTTTTTTTCCTTTTGGGTTGCTCTGCATCATTCGTGTGGGGTTGGTAATTTTTCATCTTCGTTTTTCATTTTTCTTTGTATTATTTGGAGCGTTTTTTGTTACTTTTCTTGAATTCCTTCACTGCTTTTTTTTTTTTTTGATTCTCTGCATTTTATTCTGGTTCTCTGTTTTATACTTTGTTATCCTGCCACTCTTTTGAAACTAATGATGGAAAAATGAAGAGAGCAACCGGTAATTATGGCATTTAGGTTGTATGACATTTAGGTTGTGATGACTCAAATCAAGCAGCTGCTGTAACAGCGCTTGTGACTCTGCTTAGAACAAAAAGAAAGGTCTTGGTGGCCTTGCTGCATGAGAGCTTAGAATGGCTGCAGTGGGCATAGGCATGGGTTGGTATGAGAATGATTTCTCTTACCTTTCCGGGGCCAGCAGTGTTTGTAACTCTGCTTAGAACAAAAAGAAAGGTCTTGTTGGCGAGCTTAGAATGGCTACAGTGGCCATAGCCATGGGTTGGCATGAGAATGATTTCTCTTACCTTTCTGGGGCCAAGGTTTGTGTGCCCTGCTAAATATGATTTGAATATGATTTTTGACAATTTAATTTTAAAAAAAAAAGAACAATGCTTTTTTAAATTCAGAAACTGGATTACTTGCTTGCTTGCTTAGTGTTTTTAACAATAGTTGCATAACATAAATTTCAAAAAAGACTGGATTAGTTGAGTATCAAAGCCGCAATAGTATTTTTTTTTTTTTTTTTTTTTTAATAATTAAAGAAAAGAACAAGGCTTGAAAAAGGGAACAAGGGTTGAGATGTAAAAAATTATTGACCAAACGTTGTGCTAGATATGATTTATACCTCTTACCGGAAAAATTACTGATCGCACATTGAAAATTTAATTAAAAATATATATATATCTTCATCTTACTCAAATTCCTTAAAAGCAGGATTTTGATTTTCAAATTCCTCGTGACTAACACTTTGAATTAACCCCTGTTAACCTTAAAAGAACCCTCCTTGGATCAATCCATCATCTTTGCCATTATTCCAGCCTGCCAATCTATCCCTGCATGTGATGATGCTCTTTTTGTGGTACCCATTATTTTTGCTACCCTTTTGTAGTTAGCTATTGTTATTTCAGTTTATACCTTTATACTCTCTTCTGTGTTGACTTTTTGTAAAGCCAATGCCATGACCCTTTTCATGACTCCCCTGTTTTCTGTCCGATTTCCGAAGTGTTTGGAAGGTAAAATGTGAACTTTCAAAGCAAAGTAGTGGTGGGTGGACTAATTTTTATGTTTGGTTTGGATTTATGTATGGTAAATCTTGTGAATTTTCTTAGTTTGGCCATGTTGTTGTACTCTCTGAATAATATTTTATTCACTATGTAATCTTTTACTCTTTACTTTGTATTTTTTGTTTTTGTTTTTGTTTTTGTTTTTGTTTTTTTGTTTTTTGTTTTTTTAATGTTATGCATTGCTGCTTGTTAGATTTGGCTGTTTCTTATGCATTATCTTTGCACGGAATCTTCGTGGAGCTGTTTTTCGCTTTGCTTTGTGTTGCTTTTGGTTTGTGCTTTTGATTAAAGGTACAATCTCTCCTTAATAAGTTTTGATGCCGTCATTCTGTAACTTCTATTTAAGTGTCTATGTATTGTTTTATTTATTTTAGTTATTATGATCATTAGGTTTTTATGCCGGTTGTCCTCTTCGTTCTAGAATTGCTCTATAATTGTTGTCAAGGTGTTCATATGTTATTCTAATTATTTTTGTTATTATGATCGTTATTTGTTTCTCTGTTTGTCTTCTTCCTTTTGATTCAATTCAATGCTTTATTTATTATTATTTTTTATTGTATGTGTATGAGTGTTTTACTTTAATTGTTAATCAACAATAGTTTTAACACAATGATTGTTGGTATTTGAAACATTACTTCAATTACATCCATAATATGGATAAAAATGCCTTGTGCCGCAAAAGGTATGCAAAAATATCATCTAATAAAAAGGTTGCTGTTTTGGCAAGGAGGAGACAGATTCAGTTAGCTAAAAAAGGGCAACTAAATGATTGTGTTCTACATAGTCAAATAGGAAACTCTCAAGAAAATAACCCTTTGTCATCACTTAATTTGTGCCCTAATTCTAATCAAACTTGCAGTAGTGGCACGCATATTAGGAGTTGGCGCTTCTTCATCTACATTTGAAAGCCTCTACAAGAAGATATTCCACCTATGGTAAGCCAGCCAAATACTCAATGCAATAGAAATGATAATAGCTCTTACTCTTGTGCTGTAAGAGGTTAGGACAATTTTCATTGCCACATTAGGTTCTTGCTTTGTGTTTTTGTCTTCCAACGTAGAATGAGTTTAGCAAACAATATTATTGTTTTTTTAGAGCAATATTATTGTTTTCTTAGGAAAAACACGTGGACGGAGTAATAGAACACCTATTTCATTAGATGATTTGCCAACTAAAGCAATGAGGCTTCTTTCTGCCTTAGATTGTCACCACTATGGAGCAAATAGGTTTCATTTAGAACCTCCTAATTTTTGTTATGTTGGTGGTAAAGTTTCTCTAGTTTGTCCTCCGCTGTCATATGATCTTCGTTCGTTGTTGACTGGAATAGGAGAACAATCTATGCAGTTTAGAAAAAACATTAGAACCTATAATAATCACATTGCTTTTACTTCGTTTGGTGAAAAATATGATAAGGACTTGATTAGAAATCATTCTGGTGTTTACACTTTCAAAGTGCAGGGTCAACTTTATCATTTCTTAAATAGTTTGCATGAAAGCGGCTCTGAGAAGTCTTCTGGAATTCAATTCTATTTTTTTGACAATGAGAAAGAGTTACAAAAAAGACTAAATTCATCCGAAAGACTAAATAAGGAAACTCTGAGACTGCTTTTGCACGTTCCTGAAAATAATCCATATTGTAAAATTTTAAAACAGTCAAGAAAAATTCTTAACATTGAGAACAAAACAATTGTCTTGAATACAAACCCATATTTAGACCAAACTGGATACAATCTTCATTTTGCCTATTAGGTAGTAGCTATTTTTTCTGAACAATAGGTTGATTCTTTAGATAGAACTACACATATTCAGATTTATAGTTTCTCAAACACAAGTTATAGTTGTTATGACCCTCTCTAATATATTCTTTTATTCCCACGAGATGAAACTGGTTGACATCTTGGGATTCCACGAACCAAAAAAAGGAAAAGAATTGGTCTAAATCAAGGTTAAGAGGACGTCGATACAATTGAACCAGTGAGTTTTAGCTCAGTTGATGAATTGTTAGACTTTGTAAATTCAGGTAAATTATCTTGCAGTTCTTTTTATGATTTTTATTCTTCTTTTTCTACTAAATGTTATATTTTTCTACAAATTATAGGTGCTGATAAGACTAGCAATAGTAGTAACACTGTTACTATTAGAGAGTATTATTGTTATAAGTTTTAAATGATGGTGAATAATGAGTCCCTACTTATACATACTGGGAGAGTGTTTCAACAATTTGTAGTTCATGTTTATGTAAAGATTGAAACCTATAGGTTTGATTTCCATTGAAAAAAAACAAGATGAGGTTCGAATAGAAATGTTACAGGATATCCTTGATAGCTTATCTGTTGGACAAACAAATGGAGTCAATATATGTCCTAGAGTTGTTTTGCCTACATCGTTCATAGGTGGTCCAAGAGATATGAGGCGTAAATATTTAGATACAATGGCATTTGTTCAAAAATATGGAAAATCGGACATATTTTTGACAATGACCTGTAGTCCAGATTGGCCTGAAATCCAAGAAAGGTGAGACTCCTAATGATAGGCTTGATCTTTTAGCAAGAGTTTTCAGAGTGTAGTTAGAACTATTTAAAGTAGAATTGTTTAGAAAACAGATTTTTGTTCAAGTGACTGCATGTGTCTATGTCATTGAGTTCCCAAAAAGAGGCATGCCACATTGTCATCTTTTGTTTATACTAAAACTTGGTTCAAAACTTCTAAATCCTACAGCTTATGTGCGCATTGTTTGTGCAGAAATACCGAACCCAAATGTACATCCATATTTATACTCCTGCATTACAAGACACATGATGTGTGACCCATGTGGTTCAATGAATGAAAATAGCCCTTGTATGAAATCAGGGAGTTGCAAAATCCATTACTCTAAAGACTTTATTAGCCACACTTGTCATGTAGATGATGGTTATCCGCATTATCGCAGGAGAAATAACGATGAAAAAGTTAGGGTTAGAAACTATGAACTAGACAATAGATGGACTGTTCCATATAATCCATATCTTTTGACCCTTTTTGATTGTCATATGAATGTAGAAATATGTTCTACTATTAAATTGATCAAATATGTATACAAGTACATTTACAAGGGTCATAATGTAGTAAGATACTCCTTTATGTCTGTGGATGACTATACTAAGATAGATGAGATTAAAGAATTTTACGATGCAAGATGGGTAGGTCCATCTGAAGCTATGTAGAGAATTTTTTCATTTAAATTGAACGAAGTTAGTCTAGCTATTTATACTTTTCAGGTTTGTCTTGATGGTCAATAGTTTGCGTCACTTCGCAAGACTTCTGATTTTGTTATACTTGTCGAGAATTTTTGCTTTGCTAGGACAACATTAACAGAATTTTTTGCGATGAACCAATAGAATAAAAGTCCAGGACTTAAATCTTTTGTATAGCGAATTTCTAGAACACTTTGTATGGTGTGCAAGGACTAGAACATGGTATGAGCGAAAGAGAGGTGATGTCATTGGTAGAATGGTTTCGATCGATCCAAAGGATAGCGAACGATGTTATCTTTGCCTTCTCCTATCTCATGTAAGGGCTCCAACTTTTTATGATGATTTGTTGACAATAGATAGGAAAAAATTAAATTCATTTAGAGAAACTGCATTAGAACTTGAACTATTGCATTCTGATAACTATATAAAAGAAACTCTTTAGGAAGCGGCCCAGATTCAAATGCCATGTACATTGAGGTCTCTCTTTGCCATTCTTCATGTTTATTGTACACCTAATAATCCCAAAACTCTTTAGAAAAAGTTTAGGGATGATTTATCTGCTGATATACAAAGAACTTATGCTCGTTCAAGACAAATCTTTTTATATCGAAAGGAAAGTGTTGCAGAGTATTGACATCTATTGGATGTAAATGGGTAAAAATGTTAACAATTATCATTTGGTTTCAAATAAAGTTAATATTGAGGATGATGAACATTTCACTAGATCATGAGTGAACGAAATATTCCCATCGCAATTGAAGATATGTTATTGAGTGACAAGTTAAATCCTGACCAAAAGCGTGCATATGACATCATCCTTGAAAAGGTCTTCTCTATTGACGGATAAGACTTTTTCTTAGATGGTCCTGGTGGCACTGGAAAAACTTTTACTATTAGAAAACAAGGTATTAGTGATAAAAAAATTTGTTACTGAAGGTAAAGATTTCGATGCTGAAGGAAATTAGCGACGGAATCCATTGTTGAAAGATTCCTCGCTAAAAATTAGCAATAAAAAAATTCGTCACTAATATTTCCGATGGATTGGTGATGGAAAAATCCGTCACTAATCCGTCGGTAATTTCACAACTCATGTCAACATATCAGTGACGGATTAGCGATGAATTTTTTTATCGCTAAAAAATCTGTTGCTAATCTGTCGCTGATAAGTCGACATGAGTTGTGAACTTACCAACAGATTAGCAACAAATATTTTCAGTGACGAAAGAATCCGTCGCTAATTGCCGCCACGAGACACAAGCCACGTGGTTTAACCAAGCGGGCCGCGTGGTTCCATCGCCCGGGCCTTGCGGTTCAACCGTACGAGCAGCGTGGTGGAACTACATGAGCCACATGGTTCAACCGAGCGGGTAGCACGGTTCAACAGAGTGGGTAGTGAGGTTCCATCACCCGGGCCACACGGTTCCACCGTGCTAACCACACAATTCAATCGTGTATGCCACCGCGCAGCCCTCGCAGCTCACCCGCGCACAAGGCGCACAACCACGGTTCTAGCAAACTGCTCTCAATTTTAGCCTTCAAATAACAATATAATATATAAATCTTTAGAAAGGGATGTTGGTCGAATGTACTGCTCTCCAACTCAGCTATCAATTTCATTGTCCCTAATCTCACCTGCCAATCTGATCAACATTCAGCCATAATTTGAAAACATTCAGGGTGCACACATGAATTAGTGACTATATTTTCTTTTCAGTTCCCTTAATTTTGATAACAGGTGAGAATGTTTGATAATAATCTGATATATCTCAAGTATATATTATATAGTTGTTTGTATTTAAAATTCCATTAGCTCTGTGACAACTATCCAAACTTAGCCTTTCTTATATAACTTGTCACTTGCAGAGCTAGCTAACTTCCAGGATAAGGCTTGCTCCAGTGATTGCAAAGGTTTGACAATTAAGCAATTACCAAGCACCCATCCCTCAAACTGCAATGAACAGAATGTGATGAAACAACAATGACCAGAATGTGATGAAACAAACAAAACTTTTGGACTCAATGTGACAGAATGTGATGAAACAAATAAGAAGCTTTTGGAATCAATTTAGGAAAGATATACAACTTTGGAGTCCACAAAGGGAAACTAGATTTGAATCACTCAAACAAGAATATACATAGCATAATCAACCATATCAATGTTTCATTATGGACTCAATGTGACACATTCATAGAATAAACTAGGTTTCCTCAAGTCTAAATGATAATTGTCATATATTAGTTTGTTCCAATTTGGAAACTTATGAAAATCAAAAATCCTCGCCAGCATGGAATGAAAACCTTAAACTAGTTGCACAATTTGGAAACTTATGAAAATAAAAAATTCTCATATTTTTAGAGTTTTTATTTCTCATGCATAGTCCTACAATTTCAACCTCCCTCAAATGCTCTGTAAATCTCATAGAAAGACATTTAATATGACTAAACTTTTCCAGCAATAAAAAAATAGTGTCTCAACATCAATTGTTGATATGATGTGTAGTCCAACCCCTAAATTCACACGTCCTCAACTTTTTTCATAATTCTTAAGTGTCAGTTCTTGCAATTTTTTCCTTCCAACTTTTGTGTTACTTCTTGGCATTTAAGGCTCTAAGTATATGTAGACATGTTGTGGTAAGGTACTACAATCTAAGTTGCACTAGAAACATTAAATTGTTATGGGCTACTTCAGATTCAACAAGCATAGTATATTACAATGCAATGAAATAAACCTCATCTATAAGAGGAAAAAAATTAAGAAGAAGAAGAAGAAGAAGAATAAAAATCTCAATTTTGGATTTCAGAAACAGTGGCACACTTGCATGGAAGCAATAAAGATTTTGAAGCACTCCTAAAGCAAGATGATCACAGGAGATGAATAGGCCACATTCAAAAATAAAAGGGTGATTTAGAATTGAAAGGAAATATTTTGAGGGAGATTTGACTTACAATTTCTATTAGATTTTCAAGACAAAGTATAACTTAACTTTTAGTTGTTGCAAAGCAAACAATAAGTTTTTTCCCCTAAGAGAATATATTACAATAAGAGCAGTATTTGATGGATTTTTCAGAAAACAGATTGCACAAAAACTCATTCTAACATAACCAAAGAAGATTATACACAAACTATTATACATATTTGTCCCCACATTTACAAACAATTATGGTACAAAAACGTGAGACAAAAGTTCACACTATATAGCAATTAACTATAAAATTCAAGACATTTTGGACCATAAATCTCGAGCATGCATCAGGATTTAAAGGGTTTGGCACAAATGACATAGAGGTCATAATTTAGTCCAATGATATATAGATGGTTTCACAAATATTTAAAAACACAGAATATATAGAAAGTTAGTCATAGAAAAAACCATGTACCATGATAGAGCAAATGTATATATACTCAACAAGAAATGTATTTTAGTCTTACAGCAGCCTTGGTCTCATCCATCAATCTCAAAACTCCAGGTTTTGGCTTCACCTGTTGTAAAAAGAAATTATGGGTATTGTTTTAAAAATCATTTCTCAACCTAGAATGTCCAAATGAATTCAAGATACGGCTTCCTTACAATTCCAGATTTAATTATTTCTTTGTACCTTTCAGTTTTCCAATCCTATAAAAGAAAAAAAAGCAAAAGCAAGCCATCCCCTATCAACTCCCAAACATCATTTTAGAGCAATGCAGATAAAATATTACCAAAGCACAGAGTCACACTTGTAGGGTATTGATCAAATTGGATTGATTAGAATCGTCCTCCAGTGGAACCTCAGAAATCGATGACGAAGGCCAACCATGTTCCTTAAAACACCTAATTAACATAGACCCTAAAGAATCAAACAATACAACAATGAAGAGAGAGAGAGAGAGAGAGAGAGAGAACGAGAGCAAAGAACCATCGAAGTTTAGGTTTTCCACCACCAATTCGGTTCTGAAGCTCATCATAGAAGTCGACGTCCCAATTGAGAGACTGAGAAGAGGATGGAGGACACCGAACATTGACAAACGAAAACGTGTCATTGTAAACTTGACGATGCAAATGCTCCCACTTTAGAATGACACCATCGCAATCGAAAATTAGAGCTTTGAAAACCTAGAAATTCGATTCTTACCTCTCCAATCCAAGAAACAAAAAAGGGGCTTACAGATCGATTAAGAACCAGAGAAAGAATCAAAAACCAATGAACAATTTCAACTTGATTCCAGACAGCAATCGAAATATAGAACAATTAAATCATAAATCCAAATAATAAGAAAAATCAAGAACTTTTAACAAACAAAGAAAACGAAGATCAAGATCAAAACCTAAAAATTCAATTCTTATCTCTCCATTCCAAGAGACAGAAAATGTGTTACAGATCAATTTAGAACTAGAGAGATAATCGAATCTATTGGGGTCTCAAAGTGAGAGAAATGAATTGTCGGCCACTGGAGACTTAAAATTCTGATGTTTGTGAAATGACCGATTACAGAAGAGATTTAGTTACAGAGAAGAAGAAAATCAATTTTAATATCTCAAAACAGAGCATATTCTCAAGATGTGAGAGAGAGAGAGAGAGAGAGAGAGACACACACACACACAGAGATGAGTTTGACTGAACCATTCTTCGAAAACAAACGCTAATCTCAGAGAGAAAGAGATATGAACCTTAATAGGGATTGACGGCGACGACGATGAAGTCGAAAATCGTACTTCGTCAATTTCCCTTTTGATAAGAGGCGATGAGGAACCGAGAAGAGGACTAAGGGAAGGGAGAGTGAGAGAGTTAGTCGCCAAGGAAAGTAGACAAGGGAACTTAACGCGTCCTTTCTTTTTTAAACCTAGAAAACAACAGCGATGGATCTGTGATGGAAAAAATCCGTCGCAAGATTCTGTCGCTAATCCCTCACTAAATAACACCGTTTCTTTCATTTGCGATGGATTTGTGACAGAAATACTTTCATCACTAATTTTCGTCGCTAATTCGTCACAAAAATGTTTAATAATAATTTTCTGTATTGCGATCGATTAGTGACGGAATACAGTCCGTCACTAATTTCATCGCAAATCTGTTGCTAATCTATCGGAAATATATCCCATAGAATACTAATCAATTTCGCGCCTATTTTACTATCACAATTAGTAACAGATTTTTTCCATCGTTAATTCCGTTGCTAATCTGTCGGAAATGTCTCGTGGAATAATAATCAGTTTCATGCATGTTTTACTGTTAGATTTAGCGATGGATTTTTCTGTTGCTAAATCTATCGCTAATCTATTATTAATATTTAATTTTTTAATTTATAAAATCTTACGTTAATCCATCGCAATTCTCTTGGTATTTGCGATGGATAATTTTCTATTATTAATTTCTGTCGCTGATATCATATTTTCTAGTAGTGTTTTTGTGCTTTAAGACCGACCATCGATCTCTATGGTTGTGTTTTTTTTTTGCAACCGACCAGTGATCTCTATGATTGTGTTTTGTTTTGTTTGATACTATTAGTTTAGAATACCCACGAGGGGCATTTTAGTCATTTGTAATAGGGTTAGTGGGGTAACTCCCACTAACCACATATTAACTATTTCTCTATATTTTCTCTAAGTTTTTGAGTTTGAAAAGGAGACTAACATCTCCTTCTCTTCTGGGGGAGTTCACTATGGATGACTTCTTTTGACGAGAAAAGAGAGAAAATTATTCTCTAGAGAGAGAATATAAAGGGCATGAGAAAAATTCTACGTAGGGAATTTTTCCAGTCACGATGATCGCCGGACTGAGGGTTGCGGCGTTGTGACATTGCGGTGGTGGTTCGATTAACATCGTGATCACCATCCCAATAGCGAGATCTGATCGAGGGACGCACGGTCGATTTTTAAAAACTACATATTCGAGATATTTATTATTATACCCGAAACTATTTATTTATTTTTTTTGAAAATTATTTAAATGCTTTCGTTGCATGTGACTCGATTAATACCAACAGATACAAATGATATGTATTGATGATCCAAATAGTCCTTCATGAAGAAGAAACTAAGAAATTTTTGTTTGATGTGTGTGAATGTAATCTATGTAACGTTTGTGAAGAAACTTTTGTATAGTATACTTGATCAATGCCGATCCCAGTTTCCTTGTGATGAAGAACGAGTTAATCCTTTCAACAGTGATTATCATTGGATATTGGACGAAAGGGACAGTTCTTGAGCCCTTGGTAGGTTTAATTAACTGTGAATACATGGGAAAATAGGAACACCAGCATGTGAAGTTGTGGATGGAAGAGCCAACACGTGGCCTCGCAGATCCCAAGAGTGACAAATGGACAGTTCAACATTAAAATTCAGCATATGCCCAATTCCGGCTCCAAGCAGACAAGCCCTCACCGTATAGAATCATATCCCTGTGGACACGAATTGATCCTCGTTGGTCATATCTGCGATCACTTTGTGCTAATTTGGATGTTTCCGCTGGGTGTAAGTCACAAAGTAACAGGCAACTATGACTTGTTCTTGTTCATCATTTCCTCCCAGCTCTGACAAAGAAGAGGAAGAATCTTGGTTTGACTCTGTGCCGGCACCTTATGGAACAAATAGAAACAGGTAGTTATAATACAGAATCCAGATTCAAAAACATGTGCATGTGAAAGCATATGAGGGTTTTTTTTTTTTTTTTTTTTTTTAACACGTTGATATGTAAGCATTTTCATGAAGCTGTGTGTGATTTAGACAGCTATGCGCCTCATAAAAAATATAAAATTCAATAAAAGAGACCATAAATGTCCATATGTTGCCAGTGCAAACATGCACACTCATGCTTGGCCTGCAGCAGCATCAACGCCATTTTCTCTTAGTCATGCTTTTAACAGGTTCAATGAGAAGCTAAGCCTCGAATTTAAGGCTTAAGGAGGATATCTCATCAAAGTATAAGAGGACTGGACAAGCCCTTGAATTTAAGAGATGGCACTTGAAAAGAGTGGAGCCAAAAAAAATGGAATATAAAATTGCAGGAAGCTACTGGGTTTTCATGTTCATTCTATTTCAATTAAACTTCTACTTCATTTTGCAATTGCAGTACTGAGAATACAGAGAGAGAGAAAGAAGAACACATACTCCTTTTCAAGGAACCAAGCAGCCATAGCCGCACCTTTCTGGGCTTGCTTCTTGGTTTTCGCTAGCTCTCCTTTAAAAACTATTCCTGCAAGCTCAACTGCGCAAGTGAACCTTGAGTGAAAAATATGTTTTTGGCTTAAAATAAAAGTTATATTTCTACCCTTGCGCTTCAATCACTACAAAATTAACGCAATATACAAACGGTGACTTTTATTATCGGTGAATTTTAGTGACGATTTTTTATGATTTTTAGAGACACTTTCAACGAAATCGTTAGGAAATGTATACATTTTCTGATGATATAAAATTGTCAGTCAGAATAAGTTTATCAACCGTTAGTAAAGTAGCAAAACCGTCTATAAAAACTGATATTCAATTTTGACGACTAGTAGTTGTGGTCCTTAAATATAGTAGTGTATAAAGATAATTTAAAAACAATCACTATATAATTCTTCTTTTCTGTCACTTAACAATACCGTTTGTATTAATTTTTTATCTATACTGACTAATATATTTTACCGTTTATAAATGTCATCTATCATTCAGACGGTTATCATTTGTTATCGACAAATGTGACAATTTTTAGTGATGGTTTGGAAAAAGTTACTATATGAGTTTTTTTAGTAACGGTTAAATCATATCATTGATATAAATTTATACTTATACTAACTTAATTATTACACCGTTTGTAAAAGGAATCTTTAATTAAAATAATTATTAATTATCGTCAACACTATCGGTAGAGGTAATATTGTAATTTTATAATAAATTATGTTCATAACTAGTAATAATATAGTGATAACTAAAATTGTGATAAGTTTAAGATAACTAATAGTAATATAGTAGTAATTTAAATTGTGTTAAGTTTATATTAAATAGTAGTAATATAGTGATAATTAATAGTAATATAGTAATAATTTTAATTGTGTTAAGTTTTTTATAATTAGTAGTAATATAGTTATAACTAATAGTAATAAGTGGTAAGCTTAAATTGTGGTATAATATAATCAAGATAATATAATGATAATTAATAGTAATATAATGGTAACTAATAGAAATATAGTAGTAATTAGTAGTAAAATGTAGTAAGTTTATAATAACTAATGTATAGTTGTAACTAGTAGTAGTAGTAATTAATAGTAATATATAGTGATAATTTAAATTGTTCTTACCCGCCTTCGATTTTCGCTTCCCGCCTTCGATTCCCGCTTCCCGCTTCTCGCTTTCCGCTTCCCGCTTCCCGCTTCCCGCCTTCGATTCCCTCTTAAATTGTCACACATTTTTTTTTTAAAACACAACTTCCGTTTTCGATTCTCTCTTCTATTTCAAAACCTAACTTTTTTACATAATTTTTCGCTCTTCATAACTTCCCACCTTTAATCCCCACTAATTCTAATTCATCATATTGTTTATCCTAAATATCAATTTAAGAGTTCGTTCTAATTACCTCCCAATCATTGGATCGAAAATAGAGAGTTTGTCCACCATCGATTGAAATGAGATTTATATAATTTAGAATTAATACCTGAATAGGAGAAAGGAACTAATTTGGGTTGTTTTTGTGGTATACAAAAACACCATTAACGTAATATGATTTTACATTACTACATTATTATATGTAATGCTATTTAAGATAAACTCAATAGTGCCGTGTCATTGTGGAGTACTATTATAATATGAAATCATGTAACTAATTAATACATAACATATAGTCTTACTTTGACAATTCTTATACAATTCATTAATAAATTAGATATTATTAATTTAAATAATAGTACATGATATTCAATATTAGTAATTAGATAAAATTAGTAATGAAAATTAATATTAGTAGTATTAGTAATTTAAATAATACTATATAATTATATAAATTAGTAATTATCAATATTATATAATCTAATAATCAATATCCAATATCCATCCATTTTAAAGTTTGGTTAAGACAATAAAATATGACTTATCCGATTGAATTTTATCAAACTAGTTAGCATAGTTAGCCGGTATAAAATAGTTTACTTCTTCCTCGAGGTACATTATAATATCTCTTCACTTAGATTAATTTTTTATATGATTAGTTATTGTTACGTTATATTATAAATTTTCTGATTTTATTTAATCAATTATATTATTATTATTATTATGAATAATATTATATATGTTAAGAAATAAAGAAAAAAATTATTTGTGGTAATGCGGGTGTCTGTGCACCCTCACGAGCACCGCGTGCTAATGGTAAGTAGTGATAATTTATGATAAGTAGTAGTGTGGTAGTGGTAAGTAGTGATAATTTGTGGTAAGTAGTGGTAATGCAGATATCTAGGTAGTAAGTAGTGGTAACTAGCAATACGTAGTGGTAATTCAGTGACCATGTGGTAATTAATTATATCAAATTCTAAAAATTAATTATATGATATAATTTTATATAAATTTCAACAAAAATAACAAATAAAAAATGAAAATATTATATAATTTTATATAAAATCCAAAACTAATCTATCAATATAATTAATTAAACTAATATAATTAAATAATATTAAATATCATGTATTTAATTATACTCACATAATCACATAATTAATTACACTATTACATTCTAAATTATAAATAAAATTGTAAAATAATTACTATTATATTATTTAGTTGAGACATTTAGACTAACTTGTAAAATAATTACTATTATATTAATATATATTTCTATATAATACTAATATATTAGTATAACTTATTGTTAAATTATATATTAATATATTATATTATAACAAATATTATTATTATATTAATATTATATACATAATATTATATTTTATATTATTGTATTACATATTATTATATTATATTTTAACACATTAACATTAAATTATATACTAATGTATTATATTATGATAAATTATAATATATTTTATAAATTACTTATTAAATTATAATATAATTTTAATTATATTATATATTTTACAGCGATTTAATATTTCATTTTTTCTGACAAAACAATTAAAAAAATGAAAAAAAAAAAAAAAAAAACAGAGTGGGAGGGCTCCAGGCAGCCTTGCCTGGCGCCCGCCCTTTGTTTTTTGCAAAGGGGGGCGGGCGCCCGCCCCTCTCTCTTTGTTTTTTTTTTTTTTTTTTTTTTTTAATCTAATCTAAACCACTAAATAATTATATTTAATTACATAAATTAATTATTTTTAATTATTTTAGCTTTAAATCATTTGTTAATAATTATTATATTTAAACAATTATTATTTGACATAGTATTATATTTAAACAATTATTATTACATAATTAATTAATAATTATTTATCTGTAATTATATATTATTTTATAAAATTAAAAATAGAAAATAATAAAAGAAAAAAAAAGAGGGCGGGCGCCCGCCCTTCACTATATACATAATTATATGAAAAAAATCTAATTCTAAAATTAATTATCATTATTATTTTATTTTATATAAATTCTAAAAAATAATTAACAATAATAATTTTAATTAATAATTTTTTGACAAAAAAATTGGAGCCAAAAACATATTTTACTTTTTTAATTTTTATTTATATCCTATTAATTTTTTGGGATAATATTTTAAACAAATATTATAAATTTAGTAAATATGGTAATATATAGTAACGAATAGTTGTGAGCTTAGTAACATATAGTAACCAATTGAAAGCACCTGGCGCCCGGCATAGGGGGCTCCTGGCGCCCGGCATAGGGGGCTCCTGGCGCCTGCCTCCATACGCGGGCGCCCGCCCTTCTCATTTGCAAAACACAAATGGCAGCGCCAGGCAACCCTTGCTTGGCGCCCACCCTATTTGTTTTTTTTTTTTTTTTTTTTTACAATATTAAAAATTTACAATATTATTTTCTTTTGGGAAAAAAATTATTTATAATAATATAATTTACATTCTTTTCTTTTATTTAAAAAATATCAAAAATTTATTTTAATATTTTGACTTTACCTTTTTAATAATAATTGATTATTAATAATATTAAATTAAAATTAAAATAATTGGTGATATAATTTTTAAATGTGACATGTGTGAATTTTTAAATAATCTAAAAGAAAACTAAACATGTGTAGGCGGGTAAAAGTGTCCAAAAAATGGAGGGAAATAAAATTTTAAAAAAAGAGCGAGTTTTTAAATTTTTGTGAAAATAAGACGATGAGTATCTTTAAAACCATGAAAACTCTCTGATTTCCTTTCATTCCTTTTAAAACTCTCATCTGCTCTCCAAACTTTCAAAATCCATCGAAAAAACTATCACTCAACCAAACTCTGTTCAACCAAAATTTTCACTCAATTGAACTCTATACTATATTTTCATTGAAACTTTGTAAAGTTTTGTCACCTGTTCAAAACATCCAGTTGAGTCTAAAGAAGTCACTCTGTTGAGATGAGCAACCATTTTGGGATTAAAAAGTCCAACCATCAACCATCCGAGAAGCAGATAGTTTGTTACCAGGTTTAAAAATAAAAATAAGGTAAAGATGTACTTCCCGGAAGAACAATTATATTTGATCATTATGATTTTTTTTTTTAAAAAAATTGTTATTTTGTTGCTAATGTATTTATATTTGTATGTATTCTTTTATCATTAATATAATTAATATTTTAGATTGTAACAATATTTATCTTCGGGTTGTTATCTTGATTGTAATATAATATTTATAATATTTATAATGATTGAAAACAAATGACCATGAAACAAACCCAGAATAAAAAAAATAGAACAATCTGGCGCCCATCCCCAATAGGCGGGCGCCCGCTCAAGAGGGGGACTGGCGCCCGCCAAGGTGGAGGCCTGGCGCCCGCCCCCCATACGCGGGCGCCCGCCAAGGTGGAGGCCCGCGCCCGCCCCCATACGCGGGCGCCCGGCCAGCGAGGCCGGCGCCCCCCCCATACGCGGGCGCCCGGCCAAGCAGAGGCCTGGCGCCCACCCCCAAAAGCGGGCGCCCGCCAAGGTGGGGGCCTGGCGCCCGCCCCCCATACGCGGGTGCCCGGCCAAGCAGAGGCCTGGTGCCCACCCCCATACAGGCGTCCGGCCACACAGATCACTTGCGCAATCAATAATAATAATAAAAGTAGTAACATCTCGTAACACTTAGTAATCCATGATAAAATCAAAATTTCCTAATTCAATGATAACGAATACGGATGATCGTAACATATTAACTGATAATAAAATATGTAACCGAGTAACTTTCCCTAACTCAATAGTAACCGACGATAAAATAACTGACAATAAATTAGTAACATTTCCTAATTGAATAGTAACCGATGATAAAATAAGTGATATTTCTTAACAATGGTAATTGACAATAAAAATAGTAACATTTCATAATATATGGTAATCGATGATAAAATCAATTAGTTTTTCTAACTCAATATAACCGTCGATGAAAGTAATGATTTTCTTAACATGATGGTAGCCGACGATGTAAATAGTAACACATTGTATCATATAATAACTGATGATAAAATTGAAACCTCTCATAACTCTCCTAACTCAATGTATCCGACAGAAAAATAGTAACATCTAATAACATATAATAACCGATGATAAAATTAGTGATTTTTCTTCACATTATGGTAATTATGGTAACAGACAGTAAGAGTAGTAACATTTTGTAACATATGGTAATCGATAATAAAAATTTTACTATTTTCTAACAACTTATTACCTGACGATAAAAAAACTAATTTTACTGATACTTTTTAAAATGTCAGTAAGAGTAGTAACATTTTGTAACATATGGTAATCGATAATAAAAATTTTACTATTTTCTAACAACTTATTATCTGACGATAAAAAAACTAATTTTACCGACACTTTTTAAAATGTCACGATACATCCATGACATGCTACAACGGTTGCACAAACTATCAGGATACCCCTATCCCGACTGGTGTATACTCCACTGATATTTCATCCGTCGGAGAAAATGTTACTGACACTTTTTTGATCTTTTGTTGACGATTTTTGACTGTCAGCATAACACTCTTATTTTGTAGTGAATTGAATTGCATATACTATTATAATAGGCTATATTGATTGCACTTCTACATCAGGTGCATGAGCAGGCAGCCATGGGTGCTCAAGCGGCCAGCCGGGCGCCCTCCAGTGGCCAGCCGCGGGACATGAACGGCCAGCTGCAAGTGCTCCAGCGGCCAGCCGCATGTACATCAGCGGTAGACCAGGAGCATTGTTTCTCCGTGAAGAAACATCACAAACATTCAATAATAATTCTATTTTCCACACAAATCTGCAACATTTTTTTTTCATTAAAAACACACTCTCAGATAATAATGGCAACACACCTCACCTAAAAGAACAATTACTCTTCTCACCAACACCTCTCCTTTCTTTGGCAAAGAAAATGGCAAAACTAAATTTAGACCTAAAATTAAAAATACATGAGTCAGCTTCTACACCCAGTTTTTTGTAATATAGTCTATGTTTTGGTGATATTCTTGTAATATTTTCTATGTTTTATTAATTAATGTTTCTAATGTTTTTTACTTGTAATCTAATTTTCTTAATTCATCTTCTTTGTTTCTTTCTGCATGTAATTGACACTTAACTGGTCAGGGCCCTCAAACAGCCGGTCATGAGTACATGAGCGTCCGCTTGCGGGCATTCAAGTGACCAGTCACAAACACCGATACTTGCGGCACACATCGCACAACGTGCAGTGTATACCACTTGCTAGTCTAAGTACAAAAAGAAAAGGTGGGAGGGGTGTGGTCCTCCTCTCACCTGACCACACCTTTTTTTTTTTTTTTTAATTTAATCACCTTTCCTCCTTTTTCTTTTATATTTAAACATCCTTCTCCAATCACACCCTTTGGCATTTTTATTTAAACACCCTTCTCCACGTGACCACACCCTCCCCTTTTTTTATTTAAACCGCAACTTTTTTTACCGTATCCTTTTGGAACCACAATTTTTTATTTTTGCATTTAGATCCTTTCGTAATTCCTTTTTTCCATTCCGTTCATTTCTCTTTTATTTTTTGATTAAGATTCTTCATTTTTTATCCAATTTTGCTTTTTTTTTTTCTCCCATTCAGTTCCTTTTCTTCTTCAAGTTCTTCCTTTTTTTTTTTTCCTAAATATAAAATAAAAAGCAGGGTGAATGTGATTGTTCCATTTTTTGGGACCCTAGATTTCTTTTTTTATTCGAGTCATTTTTTTCTATTCAAATCCTTCCTCTTTTTTTGATTCATTTTTTGATAATTCAAATTTTTTCTCTTTTTATTTTTTATCCGATTTTGTTTTTGGGACCCTTTTTTTTCATTCATGTCATTTTTTCGTTAAAGTTATTCTCAATTTTTGAGTTTTTTTTTTCCATTCGGGTCCTTCCTCTTTATTTTTTACCTGGTTTTATTTTTTGCTCAGGTCCTTTGTTTTTTGGACATAAGTTTTTTTCCCTTTTGTTTTTTTTGCCTCGCTCGTTGACCATAGTTTTTTATATTATTTATTTTGTGATTAATAATTATATATTTTATTATTTTAAAATTTTATTATAAAAGATAACTATTATATTATTATTTTCATAAAATAATTAATATTGTTATAAAAATCCTTATATTTTTATATTTACGCATTTGTCTATATTTTTATTTTTTGTATTTTTATAAAATATCATTTATCGTATTTTCTAAGTATAAAAAAAAAAGCGGGAAAGGAGTGGTCTTGTCACATGATGCACGTGACCTAAATTTTTTGACCTTGACCTGCAATTTTTTTTTTTCATTCAGCTCTTTTTTTTTATTCAGCTCTTTTTTTTAAAAAAAAAATTCAGATCCCTTTTTCTCCACGTGACTAAGTATTATTGGTTGTTAACGAACACTTTTTTGAACCACAACTTTTTTTTTTTTCTATTAGATCTTGTTTTCCATGTGGGTTCTTCCTTCTTTTTTTTTTCCATTTAAGTCACTTTTTTCTCTACGTGGCCGGGTATTATTGGTTGTTAATGAGCATTTTTTAGAAAATTTCTTGGTTTTGTTTGGTTACTCACAAATGAAATACGCAGGGCCACCTTTTCAACTTGTCTTGTCCCACTTGGGTGGGTATTATTTGGGTTATTAAATATAAATGTTAAAGTTAGTGAGATAAAAAGTTCAAAATTTTGCAATTTTTAAGATATTTTTTATTTTTAAAACATTTTAATATATCTAAAAAATTAATTAATATTTATATAAAAATTATTATATTTTCACATTTACATATTTTTTTATATTTAGTTAATTATTTATTTATTTAGATATTATTTTTTTATATTATTTATTTTGTAATTAATAATTATATATTTAATTATTTAAAATTTTTATTATAAAATATAACTATTATATTATTATTTTCATAAAAGAACTAATATTGGTATAAAAATAATTATATATTTTTTTACGCATTTGTCCACATTTTTATTTTTAATTTATTATAAAATATCGTTTCTTGTATTTTTTTCTTTTTTTTCTCCGTTCAGGCCCTTTCGCAGCTTTTTTTTGTCATGTAGGTTCCTTCTTTTTTTTCATCCAGGGCTCTTTTTTTGCACATAATTGGGTATTATTGGTTGTTAACGAGCACTTTTAGGAACGATTCCTAATTGGGTGGGTATTATTTGAGTTATTGGTTGTTAACGAGCACTTTTTTTGCACATAGTTGAGTACTAATTTATTATTATTGATTTTAATTAGTCTTTGTATCTTTCAAGGGCAACTTAACTTTGAGAGAAAAAATTTAGTATAAAATATAATATATTTTCTTGCAATACAAAATATAATTGAGAAAAACTAATATTATCATAGGATGCCCCAAGCTACCCTTATTCTTCATTTTGGTTCCTTGTGTCACACGAGTACACGGGGCCATCGTAAGATCTTCCGGACAAACTATTAATAGTTTGTTTGAAAAATCTCAATTTATTTTAGTTTTATTAAATTATTATTAATTTAATTTATTTTAGTAGTAATTTTTTTAACTAAAATAAAAAAAAAAAATCCAAATATAGAAAATTTTACAACTTGAAGTCAAGATTTTCTATGATTTTTATTATAAATTTTATACAATTCTCAACTGAAATTAGTTTCAATTTTTGAAAATAGACCCATATTCAAATATAAAGATAATCTTTTTTTCTTGAAATTATAATCTTTTTTTTTTGAAATTACCAATTAATTTTGTATTGAAACCAACATGAGCAAAATAAATTTTCCAAGAGAACCCTTTGGTTAAATTAATATACATTAGCAGAGGTGGCATACAAACCACGTAAGAGATTTTAAAATTGTCAAAATAATCTATTACAATCAAAATTTTAATATTTGAAATTGTGTTATCCCCAATTTGAAAACTACATTATAAACATATATTATAATTATTTTTAATTATCTTTTTTAACGATATACACTGCGTAATGTACACGCACGGTGTGTATGCCTACTACTAGTTCTGGACAAATTATTGGTGGACTCAATTTGCCAGATTGTCTTTATTCTATTTTATTTTTATACCATTATTGAGAATTTATAAGTAAAAAGTCAAAATTTTTCATAAAAATAATATTTTGTTATTTTTTTTTCCAGAAAAAACATCTTTAGCATGGCACAAAAGGGGGGGGTTAATATCAACATATCAATGTAACATTGCCATTTACCGTGAAATGCTATTTTTCATTTGGATTTTAATTATTAAAATTTCTGTGAATTAGATATATTATGTCGCTTTTCAATAATTTATTTATTTATTTTTCTAAACTATCACGATAGATAGAGTTGGTCAATAAAATAATATTTTTTGATTACATAATGGTCATGAAAATCATAAAAATATATGCGTCCATAAAAATTCAAATATTCGAATTTGGAAAAAATATTTGAATAAAAACTCTTTGTCCGTAAAAAACTATAATAAAATTTTATTATCAACAATGGAGATGGCTTATGTTGGTTAATTTTGATACAAACTTTAGAAGCACCTTCGCGGGAGGGTTACTCTAGTAGTCCCTTAGAAGCAGGCACATATTATATAATATGATGATCAATAGGTTACGAGTAACACTCGTTGTTGTCAATTTAAATTCACCAATTTATCATATTATATTCTTATTTTTCCCAACAACTTTTATAATATTTTTATTATATCTAGTAGGTGTATGTAATAGAACTATTGAAATTGTTGAATAATTCATATATAAGTAATTCGCCAATGTGATATAAAAGTTTCTACACGTTATCTTAGGAAAATTTCCGACGGTCAAAATGACCACTCTCTACCGTCTACGGGGAGCCTTTGACCTTGAAGTTTCAATGCAGGAAATAGTCAAGCTGCCAATATTTTCCGGAAGGATCCATGACTGTCACTTTTAGTAAATTAGCAGGTCGCGGCACAATACAATTAAAAATAATTATAATTTATTAAATTTATAATATAATTATCAAATTATTGATAATACAATTCAAATTATTAAGATTTTAATTATAAATAATCATAAAAATAAAAGAATGACCAGCCAAATACGTTATGGACAAGTGAAGAAAAGAATAAAACCATTTGTTTTTGATTTTTCTATTCTCCATGGCATAGGATGGACTCAGAACATCCACGTTATGGGATTGTGCTATAATAAAAATCAGAATCTTCATCCGTCATGCAACTGGCTGCTCATGCACATGCGGCTGGCCGCTTGAGAGCTCGCGGCTATCCGCTGGGAAGCTTTATGATTTTTCTAATTTTTTCTATTAACATTTGATTAAAATTAAAAAAGGGATTTTTTTAAACAAAATCCCTTTTTTTCTAATTTTTAATTTTTAAAAAATTTTTAATTCATTGGGGTCCTTTTTTTGTTTTTGGGACTACTTTTTTAATTTAGCTCCTTTTTTTTTCATTCAAGTCATAAAAAAGAGTAAAAAAAAAAAGAAAAAAACCCAAAAAAGGTAAAAAAAAACTAGAAAAACCTAGAAAAAAGGAAAAAAACGCAGACAAAAAGGCACCCCATTGAGCAATGAAAAGCAGATAACAAAAAAAGACCTGAAAAAACAAAAAAAAAAAAGGAAAAAGGGAAAAACAAAAAAAAAAGGAGAAAAAACCTAGAAAAAGAAAGTACATCTGGCTGACAAAAAAAAAAAAGAAAAAAAACTAGGAAAAAAGGAAAAACCAGAAAAAGGCACCCGATTGAACAGTAGATAGTGAACAATACTGACACATATTGGTCACGTGAAGGACGACTACAGGATCTAGATGCAAAAATAAAGTGCATGCAAAAAAAAAAAAAATGGTTATGCGGCTGGCCACTTGAGGGCTCGCAATTGGCCTCTCATGCACATGCAGCTGGTCGCTTGAGGGTTTGCGGCTAACCGCTTGATGGGACTCTCTTCAAAAAGGCTCACTTCATGGAACGAACCCCGTCCAACAGCAGTATAGGGTTCGCAACCCAGTATATCCAGATCACTCACACGTAATTGGGGTTATGTCGTCCCACTTTGCTGATGGGATTTACCTTCCCGAATGGGTCTTAGTCGCCTTGACTATCCGAATAAGTCAAACTCCGTGGAAGCTTACTCACTAATCGTCCGGCTCCCGATGATATTTACACGATTTAACCTACAAGAGCATTCGGTGGAACCGAATGCTCTCATTTTCTCTCTCCCAACTGATAGCTATCGAAAGAATCGAAAACTTCTCCTTCTAGTTAGTAACACTTAACTGAATCTCATCTCAATTGAGTTTTCTATTTCAGTACGAAACATATTTCCCGAGAAAGAAAAGGAATTTTGAGAATCCAATTGATAAGTGAAAAAATCTCCCCGTATAATTTAGCTTCCTAAGTGATAACAATATCAAATTTTTAACATTTCAGAATTCTCAGATCACTCCACAAGGAAAGTAGAGTTACAACACCCCATGCTGAAATGACCTTAAGAGGAACGCTATGTAAAAACTCTCAATGCACCCAGCCAGGTAAGTCCTTTAACTCAACACAGGACATACAAAAGGTCACTGAGAGATCTGTCCTCCCTTCTTCTCATTCTGTTTATCCTTTCAAAAGCCGCTATTTCTGATTTGAATATCAGAGTCTCCCCTATCAGAGCACCCTCAAATAGTCTTATACATGTTTCAAACCTCCTCATTGAGTACTCGTTCGAGTCACAAGGAGCTGGATCTGTAGAGTCAAAACCCACTTCCAACAGATTGAAGCCGTCTATGGGAACAAACATGAGAATCTTTATTGAACACTTAGAACTAATCTGACCAACATGCCTCCGAAGTGAAGAACCAAAGCAGTACCAAGGCCACGTATGCGATAGATGGCCATATCACTACCCCTACTGACACAGTCCCTCCTACGGCACCCTCTCGACTTGTCGACAATCCTCCTACTCACAACCAATCTCCTTGCTCGGAACAGGCCTCGCAACCTGGGTTTTAGGAACATCCAACCACGGCTCCTATGTCGATATCTCCAGAATGGGTCAGTCAGCCCCAGATGGACAGACTAGAGTCCAGAATTCAAAACATGAGTAAGCAATTGGAAGGCCTTAGTTATGCTGTGAGGCCCGAGGGCCACTCTTCCTCAGGGGAAACTGGACGTGACCGCCCTCGCTGGCGAATGCCACCGCTCAACTACGAGCCCTCGGTGACTTCCCACCATAATCCCAATGACCTAAGAAGACAAGTTGAGTAACTCGTTGCCGATGAACTCAAATGGGTCAATGCCCAAGAGAATCAGGCCCCCCTCTACTCTAATACTTCACCCTTCGACCCGAAGGTCTCTTTGGAATCGATGCCTCGTGACGTACTTTCGCCTCCTATGGAAAGATATAATGGGACAATCAACCCTCGTAACCATATGACACACTTCATGACAGTAATGGTCTCAAAAGACATGATTGACGCCACCATGTGCAAACACTTCCCTATCACTCTCAAGGGAAACGTGTTAACATTGTTCAATTCACTAACACCGCTGAGTATGAAAACTTCTCCCAACTTCGACAGCAGTTTGAGACTCACTTTATCATAAATAGGAGAGTGAAGAGAAAATCCACCTCTTTATTGTCAATGCATCTAAAGGAGGATGAATTCCTGAGGAACTTCTTAGAGAGGTTCAAGACAGAAATGATGAAAGTTTCGTCTTTGAACCACTCTATCGCATTAGTGGCACTGTTTACTGGGTTGCGTCCCTCCGGTATGCAAGTCTCGATTACGAAGAAGTCTTCCTCCATTATCCAGGAGTTCTACTCTCGTGGCCAAAATTACATTGCTATCGAAAACGCCGAGACCTTTGATCGAAGGAAAAATCGACTATCCAAGAGAGAACGTAGTCAATCACCATAGCGATCGACACGCAAAGAGAATTGATCGGGCCCTCCACGCCAATGAAAATTCAATATTTACACCCCTCTAAGTGAGACCCCTAACCAGGTCTTGTTTCAAATCAGAAACAAATCATATGTAAGGTGGCCACCTCGCCCCACCAAAGATGATCCGAGGAAAGACAAATCGACATATTGCCATTACCATCGGGACTATGGACATATGATTGACGACTGCAAAAGGCATAAAGAAATTTAAAATTCTTGGTCCGAAGTGAAAAGCTACAAATATTCATTAGCAGGGAAAGGAGAAACACGTCTTCTCCTGATCAGCAAGATCCACTATGAAGATATGAATCGAATGACCTTACGATAGGTAGGCCATCGCAAGGTAGGCAAGACAGGGTGATCCTCCAGGTTCATGACCCACAGCTCTTGCACTAGCCCTACATTCTGACTTGCGCCTTTTTTGGCAAACGACCCGGCGTTCTCTGTACCCTTTCTTGAGTAAACTCTAACGCCTTTTCCTTCAATGGGCGTTTTTCTTTGTTCTCACATTTAGTTTATTCAATGTTAACTTCTTTCCATAAGGATGCATGATTTCCTAACAAAGAGATCTATCTCCCTGAAGGGTCTCAGTCGCCCCGTCCTAGCAAAGGGATCTAGCTCCCCAAAGGGCCTCAGTCGCCCCGTTCTAACGAAGGGATCTATCTCCCCAAAGGGTCTCAGTCACCCCGTTTGACCGAACGGACCTATCTCCCTGAACAAGCCTTAGCTGCCCCGTCCTATTTAAGGCATCTATCCCCCCGAATGTATCTCTATCGTCCCCTTTTTTTGAAAAAATCAATGTCTCGAAAGGAACCCCTTACGCCTCAATTTGTTAGTAAAATCTATGTCCCCTTGGAAGGGGTCGTATCATTCTAATCGGCTGATGGGAAATCTATCCCAGGCGAACCAATGTTGCGTAACTGATTTCCCCTATCGAAGCACCATCTAAGTTTTTGAAGCCACGGACGAAACCTGATATCCAGAATGGGCATGCTTCAATCGAATTGTCCCCCTAATGAGCGCGATGCACCCCTATGAGCTAGTCGAGCCACAAAAGCAACGGTAAGGCACCTCAAGAACATGCTAAGAAAAGCATTCATTCTACAGAAAGGAAAACTCTTACAAGAAGAACAAATAAAACAAGTAATAAAAAGTGTTTAGAACGAAGATACAAAATCACAGCTGGGTTAAGGAGGAGGAAGTGCTGAGGCTTCTGGAGAAAGAGATTCCACAATTGTCCGAACTGCAATTGGCCTGGTATGATCTAGAACCACGGAGGGGGAGCCTTCACCTACTGTCGTTCTGACTGATTGTCCCCCCTTAAGGAGGCAAAACTTCGTACATTCCTACCTCATAGGCTATTGTTTCGGCAGACCTTATCATTTCTCGTAACTTGTGTTGAGAATGCTTGTAGGCTAGGTTAGATTCTTCAAGGTGTGAAACCTTCTGCTCAACTTTCCGAAGAGACTCTTCCTGCAACTGCACTAAAGTCTCCGTGGTTATCAAGCGACCAACGTGGACACGCCACTTGGCCTCTAGCTCTTCACATCACTTTTCAGCTGACACCAGTCTTTCTCCAAGGAGCCTGATTTGCTCATCCTTCTCAGTGAGCAAAATGTTGGAGACACTCTCAGCTCGGGCATCTCTCTCTTCCTGGGCATCCTGTAATGACAAGATCTGGTTCTCCAAGTGATTCACCTGCCTTCCCAGCTGTTTCCTGTGTTGTCTTTGAAGTTCTACCTAAGCTGCAGTCTAAGGAAAAATTACACAAATCAATCAAAATAAAAAACTAGACGTGATCAGTTTCAAGTAGAACAGTACTGTCAAACAAAGAGATTGAATGACCCTGTCCACCGGCTCGGGAGATGCTTTTGTTAACTCCAGGCTAGGATCCTGAAGGTCGAATCAATCAGCCAATCGAAACGTCCCCTCAGCATCCTCTGACCTCCCATACAGACAGCAACGGATCCCCCTTGTTGCCCATATTTTTGGGGGTCGAAAGGCTTGATGAAAATGAACAACGGGAATCCTTCTTCCTCTGCCCTTTCATAACGAGGACTCTACGGCCCTACGGGAGACCAAACAGATGTCTCGCTCTTGTGCGCAATCGGAACATAAGACCTACTGAGGGGCTCCCTCTCAAAGGGATAGCCGCACCAGGAAGTGTCCTTATCTTCGGGGCTTTTTGGATCGGAGTGCCCTCTTTGGCACCTACTGAAGAAAAAAAAACACACTAGACAATGGAACCCCCGCTTCCTCTGTTTCTACTCCTATAGATGGGAACGTCTTGACATAATGGGAGACACGCACTCTTTAACCTCCCTATGGTTGTCTCCTCCTTCAGGACATGTCGACATAGCTAGAGATGCGTGCTTCCTGGCTCCTCAGTAAGACTCTTCATCTTTAAGAGACTCAAATAGATGGACTCTTTTCCTTTTCAACCTCGATGGTCCCCTCCTTAGAGGCCCTTTAGTGCGCTTACGTGGTTTCTTAGCATTTGGCCTCACGCTCCTATCGGTCGAAATCATATCCAAAATGGAATGCTCCACTAGTTTCAGATTGTTTACCAGTTCTTTTTCCTTCTACTCCAGCAAAAGTGGCCTAAAAACCTTCCTTCTCTCATTAATCAACAAGCCCGCTAGAAGCAGCATTTGATCATCTACTAGCGAGTCCACCCAAATGTTCCGATGAGTAGACTCACAATAACACCTGATTGACCTAAAAAACTGAGAATGGCGAGTGGGAAGTGGAAGCTTTCCTTTTAGCAATGGTTCTTGTTCTGCATCCGGTAGCGTAGGCAAAAGATCCCTATTCAAGAACTTTACAAAGAAAAACTTTTGCTCTTAGAATTTATCTTTTGACTCACTATAGTAAAACTTCTAGTGGGAGTCCGAGTGGGTCTACAACCGATACCAATCATGAGTAGATCCCTGCTCTTTATATCGTGTTAACAAAAAAAGAATCGCCAAGATCTCTACATCAAAACGAATATGACAAAACCCTAATAGGAAAATTATTGCAACCACAAAACGCCAAATATTGGGAATGAGTAATGTGGGGTAGACCCTCTAGTAGTGTATCACCTCAGCTAGCAGACCCATATGTGAGATCTTCAACCTCATACTTCACCACCTGCTTGTATGTAGGGATACAATCGTCGAGCGCCCTATTCGCCCTATCCGTATCTGTGGGCACCATTAAGGCAAAATCACTGCCTAGAGCCATGTCCGATCGTATCTCATCTAGCTCATCCTTCGTAATCGTGCTTTGAACTTTGTTAATACTTTGGTAAGAAGAAGATGAACTCTTCGGCATCTTTGGCAAAAATCTCCACCGAACATGAAAATTACTCATAGGCGAAGAGGAATACCTAATACGCCCAAGCACGTAACTTTTAAAGGACCACCACAGATGGTTCACGGAAGTCAAAAAGATGTTCATTACACTAAAAGTTTAGCGACTTTTCATAAAAGTCATTACTTATGGCGTTTTTCACTTGAAACGATATCACGAGTCGGGGAAAACAATGAGACCCTCTTCAAAAAGGCTCACTGCATGGATCGAACTCCGTCCAACAGTAATATAGGGTCCGCAATCCGGTATATTCAGATCACTCAAACGTAAATGGGCCTATGTCGTCTCAGTTTACTGATGGGATTTATCTTCTCGAATAGGTCTTAGTCGCCCCGACTATCTGAAGGAGTCAAATTCCATGGAAGTCTACTCACTAATCGTCAGGCTCCCAATGATATTTATACAGTTTAACCTATAAAAGCATTCAGTGGAACCGAATGCTCTCCTTTTCTCTCTCCCAACTGATGGCTACCAAAGAAATTGAACACTTCTCCTCCCAGTCAGTAACGCTCAATTGAATCTCGTCTCAATTGAGCTCTCTATTTCAACACGAAACATATTTTTTGAGAAAAGAAGGAAATTTTGAGGATCCAATTGATAAAGGAAAGAATCTCCCCGTATAATTCAACTTTCTAAGTGATAAAAATATCAAATTTTTGACGTTTCGGAATCCCCAGATCATTTCATAAGGAAACTAAGATTACAACACCCTGTGATCACATGACCCTAAGAGAAACGCTATATAAAAACTCTCAATGCACCTAGCAAGATAAGTCCTCTAACTCAATACAGGACACACAAAAGGTCACAGGGAGATCCGTCCTCCCTTCTTCTCAGTCTATTTATCTTTTCGAAAACTGCTCTTTCAGAGTTGAGCGTCAGAGCTACCTCCATCAGAGTACCCTCCGACAGTCTTTTACAGGTTTCAAGCCTCCTCATTGAGCACCCGTTCGAGTCACAAGAAGCTGAATTTGTGGAATCGAAACCCATCTCCAACACCGCTCATGTACATGCGGTTGGCCGCTTGAAAGCTCCATAATTTTTCTAATTTTTTCTATTAACGTTTGGTAAAAAAAAAAAAAAAGGAATTTTGTTTGTAACAAAACCCGTTTTCTAATTTTTTTAACTTTTTTTTTAAAAAAAAGTTCTATTCATTTGGGTCCTTCACTTATTTTTGGGACCTTTTTTTTTTTTAATTTGGGTTCTTTTTTTATCCAAGTCATAAAAAAAAAGATCAAAAAACAAAAAAAAATCCAAAAAAAAAAAACCCAAAAAAAGGTCCCAATTGAACAGTGAAAAATGAATAGCAAAAAAGATCAAAAAAAAAGAAAAAAAGGAAAAACTAGAAAAAGGATAGAAAACCCAAAAAAAAAAAGGAAAAAAACCCAAAAAGGCACTCAGTTGAACAGTTTAAAACGAATAGTAAAAAAAGACTAGAAAAAACAAAAATAAAACAAGGAAAAACAAACAAAAAAGGAAAAAACAAACCAAAAAAAATGGCACCCAGCTGAATTGAAAAAAAAAAAGAGAAAAAAAAAACTAGGGAAAGAAAAAAGAAAACCCAGAAAGAAAAGGAAAAAAAAGGCATCCAATTGAAAAGTGAATAGTACCGACACATGCTAATTATATGAAGAACGACCACCGGATAAAAAAAAGTGCATGCGAAAAAAAAAAAAAAAGCTGGTCACATGGAATGTGTTGTGACGTGTTTGGATGATTAGGATTACGGTGGTGATTCGATTAATCTCGTGATCACCATCCTAACCGTATAATGGTTCGAGAGAGATTTGCGATTCGTGGTTGATTATTTTGGAGACTCTACACATCGAGATATTTATCTGAATCTTTTCATCTATTTAATTTTTTCAAAAATTATATGCTTTCGCATGAGAATTAAATTCCAACATTGGTATCAGAGTTTAGTTGGAATTATTAAAATAATTTTTAGAATTTTCAGGTATAAAATGTATAGGGTATAAAATTTAGGATTCAGATTACGGATGAATTTCGTGAATCTGATTATACTGCAGTGTTACCCATGATTTGTAGATCATAAAAATGATTTTTATTTAATTTTTGGAGCACATTTAGGCCATCAAAACCAATGTCAAATCTTTTGGCCATTAATGGAGCCCAAAACTTTAAGCCATAGATCAACCATGTTAAAGGATGAATTGATCTATAAAAATAGCTTAGATGTGTTCACCATCATCAGATCTACGATAGGCATGTATTAATAGTAATTTTTGAGAGCCGAAAAGTGGTTTTCGGCTATAGCCGCGAAGGGCTGCGAGCAATGTGTTTGAACCATCGAGATTAGGGTGCAATTCCTCCAATTAATTGAGTTAGGATGATTGGAGGTGGTTCAATTATAATTTATAGTCGAAATCTGGCGAAAAATGGGCTAAAAATGGAATTTTTCGAAAGCCAGGTAATGGGACCTGATTGCAGGGAATTCGGACGAAGAAGAAACGGCCCAGACCCATGGGCGCGTGGTGTGCATGCGTGATGAGGCACGTGATGCCCGTGGGTGTGGGCATGTGAAGTTCACGCACGGGTGAGGCCTGAGGGGTCGGGTGATCTGGTTGGTTTCGACCCGGATCCGCATCCCGACCTACGCTCCTGACCCGGGAACACGGTCCGCGTGCGTGTAGGCATGTGGACGATGCACTGTGTGTCCAACGTGTGTGCTAGCATGCAGCTGGTTCATGGGACCTCCGGCGGCGCGTCAGGTTTTGCTGGAATAAAATTTTTCACTTTTTTGAGTGTCTCATGCCATTAAATGTGACTTTTTGTGGGTTTTTGTGCATTGAATCCAAATCTGAATGGGAAGATACAATCCCGGGTTGCGGTGTATGGTGTCCTTTGACTCATATGCTCACTTTGGGGTTTATACTCGAATCATTTTGAATTTATTGATTTGAAGAGTGTACAAAATTATGAAAATAAGCATCACAAATCACTATTGTCTCTTGGATTGGTTCAAATATTGTCGTATTAGATCTTTGTAAGGTGGATAAACTGAATGGTAATAACTACGAGATTTTATATTGATAGATTCAGTTTGTTCTCGAGGAGCAAGATCTATCTGAAATTCTGAGGCACGAGATGGTGGTCTCCGAGGAGGGTATCACACCTCAAAGATATGGTATTAGGAGACGTTACGTGTATGAAAGAGGAAGGATGGTCGAGTTAGGACAATCCTTTTGAGAAACATGCACGATGATGTGATCCCGGTCGATGAGTAATATCCTATGGTTTTATCGGTTTAGCTCGCCCTAAAAAGAGCATTGTGGTGCTCTTATATCTCCTGAGATGAGATTGCTGACTTATAAATTTAATAACTTATGAGAAAAAGGCTGATCATAAATGGTATAGCATTTGACACAAATGTTAAGTATGATCGCCGAGTTGGGGAATGCGATAAGCCTATTTCGAATGTGTTTTCAAGTACTGGGTGCGATCCAGTCTTTACCTGATTCATGGAAGACCATGAAAACCTATCTCATACATGATAAGAGTATTTGTACTTTCGCTAATGTGAATAGGCACTGTGAGCTCGAGTAGGAATGTCTGGAGGTGAGTAGGCCATACTCGGATCATGCTTATGTAGTGGAGTCGAGTAAGGATTCCGGTGGCACCAAACACAAATAGCATAAGTGCGAGAAAAAGACTTGAGGTTTAAGCAAGAAGAAACCATTCGATAAATCTGATAACAAAGTATTAAAATGCAGAAAGAAAGAGTTAGATAAGACCAAGATATGATACTACATCTGTAGTAGATTTGGTCATTTTGCTCGTGTGATTAGCGAAAGTTATCTCTTTCTTCTTTACGTGGTTTGAAATGTTCACTGTTTTCTCTCCTTTGTGGATTGTAAACTCAAGAGTCACCGATCACGTAACTCGAGATAGGAGCGCGTATATTGAGTTTCGCTGAGTGAGTCCTCAGGTTGGATGACTTACATGGGGAATGGAGCATTTGTTGTCGTCAAAGTGAGTGGCACTTGCAAGATAGAGTTACAAAGTGGCCAGTACTTTATGCTCTAGATATTCGACAGAATTTGAACTCAGCCTAGGATATACTTTGTAATTTGAAAACTTTATAGTTTCTATTCGTTACGACAAGTTCTTTGATTTGTTCTGGTTTAGTCCATGATGGACTATAAGCACTAGATATGATATTCCTAATGGTGTTTCTTGTTATCTTTCTAAAGCGAGAGAGGATGCATTAGTTAGCAGTGAGTGGTCCATTGGGCCTGTTAACTTGGGTAAAGTTGTTCGTATGTGAGTTTTGCCTGGACGGCAAAACTATAAGAAAATCATTGTGTAATGCAATGAGAGCTGACACTCCATTGTAGTCGATCCACTTCAACATTTATGACGTTATGAACGTGAGAGCCTAGAATGGAGTTATGTACTCCATTACGTTCACGGATGATTACACGCGTTTCGGTTACATCTATTTGATTTCGCACAAGTCTGAGGCATTGGGATGCTTCAGGAGGTTTATTAGCGAGGTTGAGAATCAGTTAGACTTGAGAGTGGAGACTCTCAAAACCAATCGGGGGCGTGAGTATTTGTCTAAACAACTTGAAGAGCTATGTTTTGAGAAGGGTATTATGAGATAGCTTACAATTCCTGCTACTCAGTAGAGTAGAGTAGTCGAGAGAATGAATATGACTCTATTGGAGATAGTGAGGTCTATAATGGCGTAGGTCAATTTGCTCTTTTCCTATTGGAAAGATACATTATTGACTGCAGTCTACGTCATCAACTGTGCTCCATCAAAGTCCACAGTCAGTACCCCATATGAGCTTTGGATAGGGAGATAGCCTGACTTTAGTCACTTGACGTCGTGGGGTTATACCTTATATGTTCACGATTTCTCGTATCTATATGACAAGTTAGACCCACAAGAAAAGGAATGTATCCTTATGAGATACTTAGAACCCTACAAGGGGAATGTGTTCTAGATGAGCACACAGACAGTATTGTCACTGAAATTGAGTTTCGTGATGCCACGTTTTTTGAGAATGATTTCCCTTAGAGAGGTGAAATCGATTGGGACTTAACTTTCTGTGAGATGGATGAGCCTAGTGTCTTAGTTAAACTCAGCGGTGGGACCCAAGAACCTGTCACAGATCTTGATCCTAGTGGGAGGAATCCATCTAGAGGTAAAGAGGTTCTCTCCTTCTTGTAGGAGCATCCGCGGACATGTATTTAAACGTCATTTCCCAATTGAGGGTAGGTCCCTCATTATGACTCCTGAGGATGATAGAGAATCCAAAATAGTCTAGATGGCTCTCGCAGGTTTTATGATGAACCATTAGTTGAAGTCCATAGATAAGGAGATAGATTCAATAAGAATCAACAGGGTCTGGGACCTAGTTGATTTGCCTAAGGGTAGAAAGGTCAGTTCTCAAGATCAAGAGAAAGGTCGACGGATTGGTAGAGGGTATTAGGCCCGTCTGATAACCAGGGGTTACATTCAGACTGAGGGCAAGGTTATCTCGTTCCATTTACTTTTAGCGATTGTTGCGGATATGAATCTGGAGTGACACCAGATTTGGATGAGGAGATCTACAAGGAACAACCATCTAGCTTTATTCTTGCAGGTCAGGATAATAAGGTTTGTTGACTTCGAAAGTCGATATACGACCTTAATCATTAATCCAGGCGATGACATTTGAGATTTCACGAAAATGTGATATCTTACGGTTTTGTGATGATCGAGTAGAATCATCGTGTGTACCTTATACATTCTTCTGACTCTTTTTTGATCATGTCCTTGGGTGTAAACTACATTCTGTTAAATGGGAACAATAGAAAGTATCTGATGACCATTATGACGTGGTCATCGTCGAGTCTTGATATGAAAGATATGTGTGAAATTCAGTTCTTTCTTGGAGTTAAGATCCAGAGTAATTGCTCGAGATGGATGTTGGCTCTTTCACAAGATTCCTACATCAAGGGAGTTTTTGAGTGCTTTGCAAAGAATGATTGTAACCCTATAGATACTTTAATCTCAAAAAATTAAAGCCTAAGTCTTGACATATGTCCTAAGATTTAGGAAAGGATAAGGGAGATGAGTAGAATCCCTTGTACTAGTGCAGTGAGTAGTCTGATATACGCAGTGTTGCATACACGACTAAATGTTTACTTTGTAGTTAGTTTGGTTAGTAGGTATCAATCGAATCCTTGAACGGATCATTGGAGAGCAGTGAAAAGTATTCAGAGATATCTCGAGGAAACTGCAAACCTCTCCTTGTGTTACTCAGGAGGTGATTTGCGTCTCATTGGATATTCAAACATCGATTGAAGTGGTAATCTGGATAGACGCAAATTGACATCAGGTTTTGTGAGAAATCTATGTATTTCTATCTATGATAGAGGCTGAGCTTGTGGCATACTCAGTGGCAGTTCAGGAGAGTGTTTGGCTCTGAAAATTTCTGGATTACTTAGGAGTTGTGGTAGATAGTGAGAGTCCAGTGATAATTTATTGTGAAAATCAGGCCGTCATTGACCACACTCGAAACTCTAAGTATCAAAGTAGTCCAAACACACTGATACCTAATACCACTTCGTGAGAGACATCATTGAGAAGGGTGAAATGACAATTAAGTACGGTTCTGCACAGCATGGTGGCTGATCCATTTACCAAACCCATTGTGAGAGATTCCTTTGTGAGATATAGAAATCATTGAATTTACTTGTATTTTGACATTTCTCATTTCGTACTGATGATGCTTATTTTTTTGTATATATATGACATGTGTGTATGATTCAGTCACTTATTTATTGCACTTGTTTTATTATTATATATCCTATGATGTGTTGTGATAAAATATATGTCAGGCAAGCGTGGTCGACTCTCTCATACGAGTGATCACCTCTAGCTTTGAGTGTGCAGAGATGAGACAGTTTCTAGTTGTAAGAGGCTTTGAAAGTGCCCCTACTAGAACAAAAGTTACCCTGATACGTGTTCAGGATGAGATCATATGCGATATGATCGACATGGACATACCCACATCCATGTTGTCTTTAAGTAGTCAGATATGAGATCTCAGATATCACTTATAATTTGTGATATTGTCTCTGAGATACTCTCTCTGAGATATTTGGGTAAACTTTTATGTGTAGACTGAATCTCATACCTGCACAGTATTAAACAAATTTGACATATGCCTTTTAGAGAGATGGAGGAATAACATTATGGCACGTGTTTTATATCGTGTATGATAAGACAACTAGGGAGAATGGAAGCTATATTATATGAGACAATGATCTGATCTTGATTCCCGTTCCCACTATGTGAGATCCGAGATCCATTGATGGGATCTTTTGTATAATTATTACTTTTGGCTATTTCTAGAAGTCTTGGATCAGTAATACAACTTGAATCTGTTTATTTATGAACCAGAAGATAAATTGAGATTTAAAAGACAAGTCTAGGAAAGCAGCTGTATTGAGACTGATTGTAACATCGACACTGCGGTGTCCGTACTAGTGTCCTGTTCATGAATTATATAAAATATTCCTCAGTTTATATATAGAGAGAGAAATTCTTATTTATATTGATTTTCGATTTTGGGGTCTTTAAATTGAAATTTTTGGTATATTTAAAGTATTCATATTTCTGATTTGTAGTGTAAAGTGAGTATAAAAATATATATATTCATTCATTTATTAATTTAATTATTTACTCATTTAATTATTTATAAATTTATTTATAAAAAGAAATATATATATAAATAATAATAATAATAATAATAATAATATATATAAAAAAAAGGAACGAGTTAGGGTTAGAAAACCCTAACCCTTTTCCCACACACTCTCTCTCTCCGTCTCTTCCCCTTCCTGCGACCCACCGCCTCCCTCACCCGAATCCTCCGCCTTCCTCCTCCGCCAACCACTCACGATCACCACCCTCTCTCTCTACCTCCCCCTCGGTTCTCCTTCTCTCAGTTCTCTCTCGAATGCTCTCTCACAATTCTTTCTCTGCTCCTTTACTCTATCTCTCGCAGTCTCTCTCATTGAAATCTTTCTCTGTTTCATTCACCTCTGCAACTCCCTCTCAGTCCCAAAAGGGCGCTTGAATAAGTCCTCCGGAGAAACCCTAGGCCGTGATAATACTTCATCCTCTGCGCAGGTAACTGTTTCCTAATCCTAGCTTAGGGTTTTGATTATGCTAAGTAATTAGACCTAATTAGTAAATCTTGTTGCGATTAGGAAGTACTGCAGATTCTAGAGTGGATTGAGGAGATATTCGGATAAAAGTCGTGAACCGAGGATACCCTAGGTGAGGTAAAATACTAATTCTTTTGATACATTGGATGAAGTTAGGGTAAATTTAGAGTAAGAATGTATCGCATATATTAAGATGTATGTTAGATTCGATTAGAATGCATTGTCTGACATTAAATGTGATTATTAAGGATAAATATAGGATTTTATATGAATTGGGCTGTCTGATATAAAAAAAGCATGTTAAAAGATAATAGAATCGAGTTGAATTGATTGAATAGGTTCTCTTAGAGTTAATTTGACATATGCATGAAAATAGTCAGAATTTGGGATTTGAGTTTAAGGATCGATGCAGCCTTTCTCATTATAAGTTTTCCTGCATATAGGCGATCTAAATACGATCTTCGTGTTATGAAACTAGATGTTTACACTTTGAAAATGACATGTGGTTTGAAACGTTTTGATGAGAATTTAAAAGTTTATGATTTTTAAAAAATTTTCTATATTGTAGAAAATTAATTATTTTAGGCTTGCTTCCGACTTTGAGAGTTCTTTAGGATTGAATTTGACTTAACTTTGATTGTGTTAATTATTTATAAATGAAAGGTGCTGAATTATAGTGTTAAAGTGGTGTTATATATGTGTGTTTGTTGGTTGAGATGAAGATGAAAGATGTGCACAATGTTAGAGTGAGAATGATGTATAAATATATATGCCTATTGATTTAAATGGAAAAGAAGAAAGGTATATAATGTGCAGAAATTTTCTTGCACTAATAGTAATTGAAAAGAGACTATTTACATGTTAATTGTGATGTGTATGATGGAGAAATGGAGTAAGGATGGGTGCAGAACTTTTCTACACTAGAAATGAATGTAAGAAGATCATTTTATGCAAACTTTTGGAATAAAATTGTGAGAAAAAGGAGAAAGGAAGTTGTGCAGATTTTTGGAAGTAAATTGGGATTGTATGTATGCACAATTTATGCTAAAGGTGTGAAGAATATGTGTATGTGCATGTATGAGAAATGTGTGTGTGTGTATTGGTGTTGAAGAAGAGATTTGAGTAAGGGTATATGAGTATGAGTGTGTATATGAACCTTGGCCAAGAGAATGGATTATGTTAATATGATTTGTGAGTTGAAAATGATGTTTCCGAATGCAAAGCTTAGGTATATAATAGATATGTATACTTGTATAGTTGTTATATGTGTGTTGTATAGGTATGTTGAAGGAGAGAAGTTTGTAAGAATTTAGAATGTAAATGTGTGTATTTACTTTGACCGAGAACATTGAAGAGATTTGGAAATTGAGGGTTACGTAAATTTTGAGTTGTATATGTATGAATGATGATCTTGGTGGTTGAATATGATATTGTGTTGGTTAAATTTTGTACCTTTGGAAGGGTGTGAATGGAGTTGTTAGTTTTGATGATTTAAAAAAAGGGGATGGTTTATATGAGACCCTAAGTCTTGATCCTAGACATAGGATTAATTAAAAGTATAAATTTTATGTGGCTTTTGAAATGTACACATATATACACATTGTGTTTTGTCATTGTAGTGACACTTGGTGATTGAACGAGAGGAGCACGTTGCTTATACAGTGTGGTACATTTTGGGGAGTGACACACCCTCCCTGAACTGTGAGTGAGACCCTAATCTATTGCATAAAATAGTGAAACTTGTTTTCTGTCGTGTTTTTGATAAAACATGTTTTTGATGTGTATTGATTCGACATGTGACTCAAATGTTCAAATCTATTTTGTGATTATTGGAGTGTCGTAAATTTATGTTTCCGATGACTATGCATCCATGTTTTGAAATGAATTAATATTGGTCATTATTTGAGAACTAGAATGTTTTCTATTCTACCATTGTACTAGTATGTTGATTTGAAATGATTTGATGAAATGTATCGGCACACGGATTTGAAATGTTTTGATAAAATTATGTGGGTTGGATGCCTACTAGTTATGAGATAATATGATGATATGATATTACTTGATGGATTCCGTAGCTATGAAGGGCGTTTGTAGAGGCGCAAGTTGCTCGGATACGTTTCTGCAGGAGGTATCCGTAAACGTCATTTTATATGGCTATAAACGCGGCCAGTTGAACCCATGTGGTGGGAGGACGTGTGTGACACCACCATCTAGCACCGGACGGGGTCCTATACACGATTATGAGCTAGCCCCAGCAAGTCATAGCCAACATCGGGGTAAAGAGCAATTTTTGAACAACCTTGCATAATAAAACTCTCGATGCGCCTGTCCTTGTTCATGGTTGACCTTTGCCAGGATCCTTTTAGCTTGCTCTATAATATACTTGATTTTTGAATGGATGCATATATTTATGATATCGTGTGATCGATTAAATGATTTCATTTTACTAAACATACCATATTTTACTGCAAATCATGAATTATTGTTTACGAATAATATTGTTTGACACTCCAATGGTTCACCTACACTATTTGTGCTTGATATTAATCCCCTCACTCACTGGGTATCTTCCTTGATACTCACCCCTCTTCTTTCCTCCCTCAGACAGGATTATTGTGCTAGAGCGACACTTCAGACTCTAGAGATTGTGGTGGATCCGGTATTCACGACGGTGAAGTCTAAGATTAAGTTGAAATCTGAATTCCGCACTTTATTTTGACCCTACGAGGTCTTGATATTGAGGTCCGTAGTTGGCCGTGTACATATTATGGGATGACTGTATAACTTATGGATATTTATTTGCAAAACTCTCACATTTCACTTACATTGAGGCATTTGTAAGCATTTAAAATGTAAATTGCGAATTTGTTATATAATTTGTATAAAATTTAGGCCCACTCGGTGTGGTGGCTGCTCATGCTCTAGTTGGGCATGACAGTAAAGGTCTATGGTTAGGACTGCTAGTACTTATATTAGCCTTACGTTGTTCTGGTTGTCCGCTGTGGATTGGTTGACAGGATTTGAATGTGATGATTGTTGTGAGGTCGGAATGGTCATTTATTTATTTGACAGGATGGATGTCCATTATACAGGTTTATTTATACATGGGAGACCTCCGAATTATGGGGAGATTCTGTCCGATTTTCTGTAAAATATAGTCGGCATCCAGGACAACGGGCGGCTGCTCACGACCTCAGTTCGGGGTGTGACACTGATGGATTCGAGTTTGAGAAAGTGAAGACCAATCGACATTATATCGTTGTATTATATTCATCGGCTAGCCTATTATGTTTGTCCATGTTAGGATATAAGAATAATAGTGAATAAACAGTCGAACAATGATTGGGGATCACTTTCAATGAGGAAAGTGGCAGGATAGATGTAATTGCATTGGATCTGGGGTACAGCGAGTTTTTTTTCATACTAACGATGACTTCTCGATCATCCTAATAGATGTATCGAAAAGTCTTTACTTGTAGGTATATTCGTTGGTCAAACGACGTCAAATCCTGTATGTAAGTCCAGTAGGGTGATATGATAGATCACATGAATTGTAATCTTATGACGAACATAAAATGTCTTCATGCGCAAGTGAGAGATGTTGGCTATATAAATATGTCCATGTGGCATTTTATTATGTGTAAGGGGATAATGGGTGGTTTACCCATTATCCCCACATCACCAACAAGTGATAACTCCCACATAACAACAACTCCTTCTCCATTATGATGAATTGAATGAGATCAACTTTGAATATGGTGGTGAGAGACACACATTGTGAAATGAGAGGGGCACAATGGTTTTTCTAAAGAGAAAAATATTGAGGGTATTGAATTGAGAGGTTTTCGAGTAGGAAAATTTTTCTCATCATTGTGACCATCAGACTATGGATTGAGGTGTCGTGGGTTGCGGTGGTGATTCGTTTAATCTCGTAATCACCATCCCGACTGTACAATTGTTCGAAAGAGATTTGCCGTTCGCGGTTGATTATTTTGGAGACCCTATGCATCGAGGTATTTATCTGAATCTTTTCATTTATTTAATTTTTTCAAAAATTATATGCTTCCACATGAGAATTAAATTCCAATAGGTGTGAAGTCATACTCTGAGCCAGCAAGGACCAGAAGACTGTCATGGCCTTAGGACGGCTCACATCATTATAGATGATTGGTGGCTTGGCACACCAAAATCCATATGATTGAACCCATACATTGATAGTGTAAGCAAAACCAGATAGTTGCTCCCTAAAGTACTCAACATTACCAAGGAATAAATGTGAGTAGTTGATACACCATAACCAAGATGAGTAGATGCAGACAAACAACAGCATACTCAAAATGAAGGAAGATCTTACCTTTTCGCCTCATTTTGTAGAGAAGAGAAAGGGGGAGGGGATGAGAGAGAGAAGAGTTTTTTTTAGTAAGAGAGAGGAGAGAAGAGAGAGAAAGGGGGAGGGGAGGAGAGAGAGAGAAGAGTGTTTTTTTTTTTGGTGAGAAAGGGGGAGGGGATGAGAGAGAAAGAAGAGTTTTTTTTTAGTGAAAGAGAGGAGAAAAGAGAGAAAAAGCGGGACGGGAGGAGAGAGAGAATAGTGTTTTTGTTTTTCCCGGTAAGAGAGAGGAGTGCTTTGGTTTGTTTTGTTTTGTCTTTTTGTTTTTTTTATGTTTTTTTTTTTTTTTCAAGCGAGAAAGGAGAGGAGAGAAAGAAAGGGGAGGAAAGGATAGAGAGAGAGATGTGCTCTTTCTTTTTCCGATTGATGCTGATGTGGCAATACCACATCATCGCCTTGGTTAAATGGCATTGCCACGTCAGCAATTTGCTAACGTGACAATATGAAATGACTTTTGCTGCTGACATGGTAATAACACGTCAGTATCTGTACGTCCACATATGCTGTCACATCACGCTACGTCAGCACTTAACAAACACCTTGTCACCATTTGTAATGGAAGGACCAGTCTGTTACGATTTTAAAAGTTTGAGCACCACAAGGTAGTGTTTTTTAACTATAGAGATTAATTTGTGAAATTTAGAAAAATTCAAGGATTTGACACGTAATTAACTCTATCAATAATCCCATCAAGTACTTTCCCTCGAATAAAATGATGCCTAAGTTCAATATGTTTCGTCCGTGCATGAAAGACTAGATTTGATGTTAGCTTCATTGCACTAAGATTATCTCTGTGAATTTGAATTGGCTTGTCAACAGGCATATGAAGATCTTCAAAGAGTCTTTGAAGACAAACACATTCTTGGGTTGCAAGAGAAGAAGCTTTGTATTCTGCTTCAACAGTCGATAAGGATATTGAATCTTGTTTTTTACTATATTATGATAAACTGGTACCTCCACATAGAAAAACAAAACCAGACATAGATCTTCGATCATCCAAGTCCCCACCGAATCAGCATTAGTGAACCCTTCCAAAGAAAAATCAACTCTTTTTTTTTTTTTAATAATATAAGCCAAAATCCAAAATTGAGTTTACATACTTTAAAATCTTCTTTGCCTACTCCAAATGTGGTTTATGTGGAGGTTGCATAAACTTGCTAATAAGTCCAACTAAGAAGGAAATATCTGGCCTTGTTATTGTTAAGTATATAAGACTTCCAACAAGAGAACGAAAGGTTGAGGATCTAATAATAAAGTTCCTTCCTCTTTACGAAGTCTTATATTTGCATCTAGTGGAGTAGAATGCTTCTTTGATTGATCTATCCCAAATATCACAACAAGCCTTTTTCCATAATTCATTTGGGAAACAAAAATTTCACTCTTCGGACTCTCCGCTTGTAATTCGAGAAAGTTACATAACTCTCCCAATTTCTTCATTTCAAAATGTAATGAGAGATCTTCTTGGAGACAAGCAACCTCAATATCATCAGTACTCGTCAAAATCATATCATCTACATATAGGAGAACAATCACAATAGCTCCTCCTTGTTTTTTAATAAATAAGCTTGAGTATGAATTTGAAGCTTTATATCTATAGAAACCTAAATACTAAGCAATTTTTTCGTACCACACTCGCGGGGTTTGTTTAAGCCCACAAAGAGCTTTCTTAAATATACACACAAAATATGGATGAAATACAGAAATGAACCTGGATGTTGCTACATATAAATAGTTTTATCTAGCTCTTCATATAAGAAAGCATTTTTAATGTCGAGCTGCCATAACTTCCACCCAAAACATACTGTCAAGGCTGTAACAGAGCATACCAAAGTCAACTTGGCCACAGGACTAAAAGTTTTTTCATAGTCCGCACCATATTCTTGAGAAAAACCTCGAGCAACTATTTGGCGAGAAGAAGGTTCAAGTGAATCTTTCTTGGATTTGAATCAGGGGGAAAATTAGTTATTTTATTTGGTGAGTAGCTCAAGGCAGGATTCTGATGACGAATGAGTGGAGCTTATCAGATTCCTCTATTAAGTGACTGTTTTACGTAATTTTTTTTTTTTAATTTAAAATCACCTTAAATTTAAAAATTAATCCAAGTTAGTTTTTTAATTTTTGTTTAAAAAAAGTGAGGCTTTTTTTTAAATAAAGGAAGCAGAGAATTTTGTTTAAAAATCTTTCAGAGAAATGTACAAATGTTAAATATTTATGAATATTAATAATATTTATGAACATAAAATATTTATGTTTAATTTATAAACATTTTATAATTATTTATGAAACTATTTATTTTATAAGTTATTTATAAAACTTTAATGTCAATTGTCCTTGATTGTAATTTTACCAAGTTTACAATTTAGAAAAGAAATTTTTTCAAGTCAAATTTGTTAAACAATTTATTATTTAAATTTTCAAATTTTTATTTTTCACACTATACTATAAGTTAAAAATAAGAGTTTTAAATAGGAAAAAAATGGATCAAACAGGTGATAAAATTCAAAATCAGTTATCCATTTAGTAAGACACTACCGTAAAGCAAAACAGGTATGAAACATCTTCGTATTTCTTTTAAAAATGTATTGTTTTTCTCTCTTCCTCCTTTTGAACGGATGAAAACTTATAGCATGTATAAGGCCACTGGACAACTGTTTGTGATAGTTTGTAAGGGTATATGGAGGCCCAAAAATCGAGAAGTTATTAATGGGAGGAGAAATGTTTTTCTCCACTAGTTCGTGTACCTCCTTGTTGTGAACTAGCTTTTCATGGTTCGCCTAGGTTGGGTGACACTAATATAAGGCGTGTTTCCTCGTTGCCTTCTAACCAGCCAGCCATGAAGCTAAATGTATGTAACAATCCAACTCAATAGAGTGGTAAAATGATAAAGAAAGAGAAATAGTAAAAAAAAAAAAAAAACTACAGAGAGAAAAAATTAGAGAGAAAGAAAGAGAATACAAAATGGGAAAAAGAAAAATTATAATATTATTCTATTTAATACCCAAAGCATGTTTTGTTATTATTATTTATACTAATTATTTAACCACTTTCACTAACTACTAGTTAATTTATTAACTACTAACTAATCTATTAGTTATTAACTAATATTACTAATTATGATTAACTACTAACCACAGTTGTTATAATTCTTCCCCTTTGAAGATATCCTTATCCTCAAAGATGAAAAATTAATAATTAAGACTTTGAATTCATGAATCTTGAATCAAATCTTGCATTTATGTTGAGAGATAAGGTAATGAAGACGAATAACGAATGTGACTTGAGCTGTAGAGAGATTAATGGGAGGAAAGTGGAGGCGAGAGAGTTTAAGAGAGACTTTTATTGAACTTCTTTTTTATAAAGGATATTATCCGACGAGCACCAGAAGTTCAATCTTTAGAGGGTTAGGCAAAAACTCACCATTAATAATTTCTTTCTTAGACAATTGAAATCCTTTTACTCTCAACATTTTTTCACTAGAAGTAGGTAAAATGAGAGATTTAGAAAATATTTCAAAGCCTTATTTTTCTATCGATTTTGGCATTGTTTTTTCTACTATTTGATTTGTTTTGCTGCTATCTAATTTCTTTTCATTTTCTTGCTTCTTTCAATTATCGATCTTGCTTCAATAGGTGTGAGTAGGATAGAAAACTTATACATTTTTCGTATTTTTCAGACTTATCTTTAAACATTATCTTTATGATGGTGATGTAATTGTCATTCATTCTTGCCAAAAAAAAAAAAAAAAAAAAAAAACTTCTATTTTTTGGTCTACTTCCTTTATTTTTCATTTTCATAGGCAAGGATGTTCTTTGATCTTGATGGCTTTATACCCGGTTTCCTCTACCATTATTTAGCCAAGGATTCGCAAATTCTAATACCAATTTATAACAATCCAACTCTAAAAGAGTGATAAAAAGATATATATATATATATATATATAGAGAGAGAGAGAGAGAGAGAATACAAAGAGGGAGAGAGAAGAATTTTAATATTATTCCATATAATACCCAATACATGTCTTAATATTACTATTTATACTATTTCTACTAACAACTTAACTAGTTCTACTAACTACTAATAATTTGTTAACTACTAATTAATCTATTAATTACTAATTAATATTTCTAACTATGATTAACTACTAACCATATTTGTTATAATGTGGATAGAAACTTGGTGGGTAATCCAAGTAAAGTGGGGTTTGGTGGTTTGCTTAGGGACTTTTATGGAGAATGGAGGGTGGAGGGTGTGGGTTTTCTTGCTTTGTGGGTATTACTACTAGCATGATTGTGATGGTGATGGTTATTAGGTTTGGTCTTCAATTTGTTTGGTGTTGAGAATAAGAAAATATTGTATTATTAGGTGTAAGTATAATTGTACAGAAGTGGTTGTATATACAAACCAAAATCTCTATCACTTACGATATGATATTTTATGGAATATAAATTGAATATGCTCTCAATGTCCCTGGACTATTGTATAACCAAATCTAAAGAATATTGATTATAATATTGTGTTACCTAAAATACTCCGATAGATTATTAGCATTCCTAGAATATATTAATAGAATAATCATACCTAAATTACATCGATTGATTGAGAGAATATTGATATCCACTTATATTCAAGTAAGTGAATAAGAGACTAATTTGAGATCGGAAACTAAGTTATAAAAGTGCCACAGAGGGAATACTTTGGTGAAGATGTCAGCAATTTATTCAAGAGATGTGACGGATACAAGTTGAACATCAACCATCTTGGTATGATCTCTGATAAAGCAACAATCTATTTTTATGTGCTTGGTATGTTCATGAAATGCTTTATGTGCTCGGTACGTTCATGAAATAAATTATTGTGAACAATCTAGATAGTACTCTTACTATCACAAAATAACGTTGTAAGAGAAAGTGTAATACAATGTATACAAGTTGCCATCGAATCTAGATGAGTACTTGTATTGTATGAGCATGAGCACGATACTCAAATTCACCACTAGAGCAAGCTGTAACTGTTTGATTCTTACTTCTCTAACCAATGAGGGAGTCACCAAAGAAGAAAACAGAACCTATTGGTAAACTGTTGATCAGTAGGATCATCTGCCCAATTATCTGAATAAGCAATTAGCTCAAGTGCAAATCTCATATAGAAATGTAGTCCATGGGATAGTGAGCCTTTGGTATATTGAAAAATGCAAAAAAAAGTTGCATAATGAGTGGTACAAGGCACAAAGAGATACTAATTGACTAGATGAGTAGCGTATATAAAACTACCAACTAGTTGACGATCAAGAGTAGCATCTTGTAGTAGTGAACCATCATAGGAAGTGAGGTTAATGTTTTGGCTAACTAGTATAGAGGCAATCTTGTTGTCTATCAGATCAGCCTTGGAGATTAAATTGGAAACATACTTAGCTTGAGTAAGATAGTATCTATTAGAGTTAGAAGATATCTCGAGACCAAGAAAGCAACTAAGATGTCCAAAATCTTTCAACTTAAAAGTGCTTGCTAAGGCATTTGTTCAAAGTGGAGATACATGTGAGATTATCACAAAAAAAAAAAAATCATGTCATCCTCATAATGTAGGAGAAAAACTATACCTTTTACTGATTTGCGGACAAAGAGTACAAAATCATATGGAATAAGAAGAAACGAAGTTGTATAATAGTTGAGATGATCTTGGCAAAACAATGTGTCTGCTTGAGACTATATAGTCTATGCTAAAGTTAACAAACTTTGTATAGAAGATGATCATATCCAAGAGGAGTCTGCATGTATAATTCCCATCAAGATCACCATTAAGAAAGACATTTTTCATGTTCATATGAAGAGTAATTGTTTCTTAACAGTAATAATAACAAGGAGACTACAAACATGTTGGAGGTGGGTTTTCTTCCGTAGATAACTATTCTATTGACCCGAGTAAAGAACCAATGCTGATGAGTCTCCTGGGCTTTTGTAGATGATGAAACCTGCAAATACCACTGGAGGTAGCTCCGACGAAGGAATATCTGACCTTTAAATCAGAAAAAACGGTGATAAAAGAAAGAGAACAGACTGAATAAAGTTATAGAATGGTCCTGTGTAGCCTATGTGTGAGGATTGTAGAGTTATTGAACATACCAGGTGGATTGCCTATGCTTAGTATGTATAGCAGGTGCATGCATGATAACTTGAGGATGTAAAAATCTTAATTTTCTTGTAGAGAGATCACTAGAGATCTTCTAAGATTAGAAAGACTATAGTCAAAAAAAAAATTTGAAGATTTAGAATTCTATTGATTAAGGGAAATTCAATTGTCACGAAAATTCCCTACCTTATCGGGAGAGATTTTGGAGATTCTTTTCTTATTGGAAAAATCCCAAAATTAGGGAAGGTTCAAATCTTAAGTGATCATGATCCTAATTTTGTCATACACCGACCCATAGGTCCTAACACACGACAACCGTCATGTTACCCTAAAACATATGTGAGTCTCACCCCTTGTTCTGAGATACCGCAAGACATTCGAAATTCCAGATCAACCATAGGCCAACCTGGCTACTCAAATCTCATCCAATCCATAAAACAAGTCCCTAGTCAAGGGAAAACGAGTCAAAATCATTGAAAATAATTCCCAAGTAAACTTCGTAAAAAAAAAAATAGATGAAGGTCCTCAACAAAGGATATACAATTCTAACCAAAAATCAAAATACAAAGGTTATATAAGTTTCCAAGTAAGTTTATACAAAAATGCCCTCCTAGGGTCCATATATCGATACCTCATATCTAGAACAAGTTCTTTGTCAAAAAGAATTCTCTGATAGTGGTCTCCCCAAAGTCCAGCACTACAACCACAAGTCTTAACTAGATTTCCTCTATAAAGGTGAAGAACAAGAGATGTATACACTATACTCAGTAAGTGTATAATATATTATAATAGTAAATGAGAGATGATTGTAGATACGTTAAACAATTATCTCAAAATTATATCCAAGTATCCATCGAAATCAAGGGTTTATAATCAAACATCAAATTTCCAAATAAAATTCAATAAATCATAAAGAACAAGTTATATACATCCAATCGTATCCATGTGTTTTCTAAAATCATGGGATTACTAAAATCATCGATCTTGACAATGGTCTACTGTGACTAAGGGCGAAATCACCAAAGAGTTTTCATAATTTTACCAACTAACAAATACCCCCAACCTTTGTGTTGGCTCGGGTCTCCCATGGTATGCTACTAGGCTAGTCTGAAGGGAGGACTTCAGAGTCACCTCTTAAGCACAACTACCTTCTCAGTCATATAAACACCCAACTATGTCGTCCCGTCGGGTTCCACACCATGGAGGGAATGACTATAGCCATTAATCATGCATAGAGCATCATTTTGCAAATATCACAACATGTATCAATGTGCCATATCGTTCAAACAATTCTCAATTCATGAGTTCAATCCAATCATGTTCAACATAACTTGATAAACATGACATATTATTTTCAATTCAACACATTGATGCATATTTTCATTTCAAATTCTCTTTTGACACAATCCACAATCATAAAGCAATTCAAAAACCAATTTTTAAAAGCATTTGTAAATTTAAGTAAAATATTTATTCATTTAAAATTATAAGCATGCATCTATTCACCTCTTAAAAGGATAATCACTCCCAATTCAATCCACAATGAGGTTCAATTCCTACATGAGTCCAAAATGCCTTAGGCTTAAGACAATAAACATCAAATAATCATTTAATCACATGCAGTACTAGGGTTATTCAGTTTTCTCCAAACTATCTCAAACTCAATTTCCAAAAATTCACAAATCTATGTTCGAATTCCATTAATCACACACCAATTGCAACTATATGTCATTATCATTCATGATTTTCTCCAAATCTTAACATTCATTACCCTAGATCTAAACCCCGAATTTCACATTTCATAAATCTCAACCTAATCCTTAAATGAGTAATGTTAACTTAAATCTAAGATGAAAGGGAGATATTTCCTCTATTTGCATTGACCATTTCGTCTCCAAGTTGAAATACCACCAAACCCTAACCCTTGAAAACACAACCTAACCCTTGCTTGCTAGTGTCACTGTACATCACATAGTCACCATCGTTAGTGGGGAGGGCAAGAATAAGTGCAGATGTGAATTTCTTTTTGAGTTCTTGAAAACTCTGTTCACATTTGTCACTCCACTCGAATTTGACTTCCTTCCGAGTCAAGTTAGACAATAGGGCTACAATCTTGAAGAATCTCTTGACAAATCTCCAATAATATGCCTCCAATCCGATGAAACTTCTCATCTCAGTGACATTCTTGGGTTGCTTTCATTTCAGAATTGTCTTAGCTTTCTTTGGATTTACAAATATACCATCTTTGGGCATAATGTGCCCTAAGAACCCAATCTCCCTTAACCAAAACTAACACTTAGAGAACTTGGCATACAATTGCTTCTCCCGAAGAGTTTGTAGCACAATCCGAAAATGTTCAAAATGCTCCTCATCATTTTTGGAATATACTAAGATATCATCAATAAAGACTATAATAAACTTATTAAGATAGGAATAAAAGACCCGATTCATTAAGTCCATAAATGCCGCAAGAGCATTTTTCAACCCAAAGGGCATTACCATAAATTCGTAATGGCTATATGACGTTCTAAACATAGTTTTATGGATATCATCCTCATTGATTCTCAACCGGTGATATCCTGACCTAAGATCGATCTTCGAGAACACTGAAGCAGGTTGAAGTTGATCGAATAGATTATTACTCTTGGAAGAGGATACTTGTTATTGATTATGATTTTATTGAGTTACTAGTAGTTAATGCACAACCAAAAGATCTCATCCTTTCTCTTCACAAACAAAACCAGAGTACCCTATGGTAAGGTACTTGGTTGAATAAACCCATTTTTCAATAATTCTTGGAGTTGAATTTTTAGTTCTTTTAACTTTGCAGGTGCCATTTTATAAGAAGGAATTGAGATTGAAACGGTGCTGGGAATCAAATTAATGGTGAAATAGAACTTCTGGATTGGAGGCAACCCAAGCAACTCTTCCAGAAAGGCATTCGGAAACTCCTTCACTTCTGGAACATTATCCAAGTTCAAACTCTCTATCATGGTATTAATGATATGTGCCAAGTAGGCTTCACACCCCTTATACACTAATCTTCGTGCTTCCATTGCCAAGATTACATAGCTCGGTAAGACCCGTCGTTCGCTGGCAAACACTAGCGGAGGACACCCTGGTTTTCAAAACTCTACCTCTTTAGTGAAGCAATCAACAAATGCTCAGTGGAGGTGTAGCCAATCCATACCCAGAATGGCATCAAAGTCCACTATATCTAACAGAATCAAATTCGCCTTTAAAACCTCTTCACCAAACTTTACTTCATAACTCTTGTATACAGTATTTCTGATCAATTTCTCCCCTAAGGGTGTGATAACCAACAACTCTTCCACAAGAGAAGTTAAAGGCCTATCGGTATGTCTAACGAATACCGTGCTCATAAAAGATTGTTTGAACCCATATCAATCAGCACACCGGCATCAATCTCAAAAATGTTCATTATACCTAATTGTATAATACCATCAACAATTAGTGATCCATAATGTGGAGTAAAATATGTTTGATAATAGTTAGGAGTAATTAAAACCATTAGGGTTAACTATATTGAGATTTTAAAATTTAGAAAAATTATTGAAATTCAACATTATACATGCAAATCGACTTGCATCCTGGGACGAGTCGACCTACCTTAGCTAAGGGAGAGGATAATTCGACTTAAGATGAGAGCAAATCAACTTAGGAATACTATTAGAAAGACTAAGAGTCAAATGGGGAACAATATAAGTCGACTTGATCAAGGTGACTTTCAGAAACCAAACTCTATAGAATTAGAAGTCGAACTGGGACATTTACAAGTCAACCTAGGGTAACATACTCTCAGAAACTCAAGTCTGTAACATTACTGAGTTGACTTGATTAAAATACAAGTTGACCTAACCTAAAGATAAATTGGTATACAAGTTAACCAAGCTTTTGGCTAAGTCGACTTGAAAGACCATGGTTATAAAAATCAATGTCAGTGACATAAGTGAGTCGACCCATGAACCAGCAGGTAGACCTATACTCACAAACCAATGTATGTAAGTTGACTTAAACCCGACCCATATATTGCTAAATTCCTTAACAAGTCAACTTAACGCCTCAATAAATCGACCCCATGAGTGTAATTGTTAGCAATAGAAGTATATGACAGATTCAACCATACTTAATCAAGGTTTATACTAATCTTTACCATCATGAACTGTCACAAACAACAAAATCATCTTCCCCAATTTCATTATCATGATATTATCATCAATATGTAATCCAATTCATATCAAACATATATACCCACATAGTTTTTGTATCAAACTTCCAAATCATTTACCAAATTGTCAAATCCAAGTCTAAAAGAATTTACCTGTGACTATGTTGAGATTATTTTGAGATTTCTCATTCATCATTGCATAAATTCTCATCTGGGTTCTTGGTTGAGGGTGTTGAGGAGGTACAGTCATCGTGTTGCCCTCGGTCTTAGCTTGTCGAGCAGTTTTAGTTGATGGTGTAAGGGCAATCAATTGACCACTCCTTGAGCCACTCGAGTGATCTTGACTTATCAGACCTCCATGTCTATTCAAACCCAATTTGGGGCAAGTGTTGGGAAAATATCCCACTTTCCCATATTGGAAACACTTCGAAGGCTCGGGAGATGGTCCAGGGTAATGTTTCTTACAATTCCAGCAGGGCTCTCTCTTCGATCTTGTGGACTTTGTAACACCGACTCTCGGTGTATTCTATAGTGAATTCCATTTCATATATATATATATATATATATATATATATGATGTTTCTACTACTATGTTCATGAATTTTCACTGAGAAAATTTTCCTAATAAATCAACCTTAAATTTTTGACGGTAAAATACAAATCGGATCAATTTTGACTCAAAGAGATTCAAAACCTTAATTTCACATTAAATAAATTTAATTAGGTCTAATATAAGATTTTGGGCCTAGTGTGTAATTATGAAAATTTTAGGGGTCAAATTAGAATTTTTATAAGTCAAAGGACTTGTTAGCAATTAACAAAACTTAAATGAAATGTGACAAGTGTATTCTTGTATTGAACAAGTGTTATAGTGAGGAGGACAAGTGTTGGCCAAATGGAGATGAGAAATGTAACACCGAAACTGCGATGCCCGTACTAGTGTTCCTATACATGAAATTTAATAAAATATTTTTCAATTTATATATATATTGAGAAATTTTTAATTTTATTGATTTTCCATTTTGGGGTATTAAATTTAAATTTTTGATATATTTTAAAATGCTGCGTTCGTAATTCGCAATAAATCCCAATTCTACTAAATTTATACGCTAGAGAAAAGTAGATATAATAATATATATATATTGATAATTATTTAATTATTTATATATATATAAAAAAAAAAAACAACAACAACAACGAAATTAGGGCATAAAGCCCTAATTTCTCTTTTTCTCTCCCTCCATCTCTCCGCCTCTCCCTTTCCCGCGAACCGCCGCTTCACCTCCCCTTCCCGCGCCTCGCCGCCTCCACCGCGACAGTCGCCATCCGCCACGGCCATCGCCACCACTCTATCCCTCTCCTTCTCTCTCTCGGCTTCTCTCTCTTTTCCGCAACTCTCTCTCTCTCCCTCTCGCGGATTCGCCGTCGCTGCAACCACCCGCAACCACCGCCAACCCGTCGACCACCGCGGCTGAAACCTTTCCCTCCGGCCGCTTGTTTTCTCCCCCGCGCAACAGAGAGCGACTGCTCTCACGGCAGTGCGCGATTGCTCGCGCGACTGCTCGCTCGAGACTGCCTCTCCTGCGCGCTCGCGTCTACGCGCGACAGCGCGTGACCCTGCGCGCGACTCCTCTGCGCGTGCCTCTGCAACGCAAGACAGCCAAAGCACGCGTGACCCCGCGCGCGATTGCCCTACTCTCAGCGCGCGCGACTACAGCTCCATCCTTGCTCGCACGCTCGTGTGCCTTCTGCGCTCCTTCGAGAGCCCACTGCGACCCTTTCACTGCATAGGTAAGGGTTGAGTTAGATCTTAGTTCTAGGGTTTGAGTTCCATAGTGATTAAGTCTAATTGCTAAAATTTGTTTCAATTTGGAGACATTGCAGGTTTTGGAATGAATCGAATGTCGCACGGACGTTAGGGTTTTGGATCGCAGTGAACCCTAGGTGAGGGATTTCTAACTCATTCGAATTATTTGGATGCAATTAGGGTAAATTAGGATCAAAAGTGTTGTATATGTGTTGGAAGTATGTTAGATTTGATTTTAATGCTTGTGTGACATTATAAGTAATTATTCAGGTCAATTATAGAAATTTTATATGAATAATTGGAATGTTCCGGAGGAGATAATCATGTTGATTTGATTTGAATGGTTGATTTTAGAGTTTAATTTGACGAATGTATGAAAACTAGTCGAAATTTGGGATTTGAGCCTAAGGATTGATGCGTGTTTTACATTATAGTTGGTGTTGCATATAGGTAAGTCAAATACACTCTCTATATTATGAAAATTGGTTTCAATACCTTTAAAATGACATAAGGTTTGAAGAAATCGGATGAGAAACGAAAAGTGTATGATTTTTCAAAGATTTTTCTATTTTGTAGACAATTTATTAATTTACGCATGTTTCCGACTTTGAGTGGTTTTGGAGTTGAATTAGACTTGGTTTTGAATGTGTTACTTAATTATAAATGAAATGAAATTGATGACATTAGAGTGTATTCATGAATTGAAGAATTGAGACTTGTACAAAAATTAGAGAAAATGGAAATTGATGACATAATTATGATTTTGTATTAGGAAGGTCAATCGAGGATCGAGTAAAATGAGTGGGTTTTATTGATGACATATACTTAAGTATATGTAAGTATATGCAAGTGTATATGGATTGAACAGTGTGATGTTGTAAATGTACATAGATACAATTGAGGTTGAGGTGTGAGAAATATATGATGTGTTATAATTGTAGTGACTTGATTGGAGACTGATCGAGGGGAGCACAATTTCGACACTTGTGCATTGTAGGGAGTGATTGACCCTCCCGTATACAGTGAGTGAGTTTTATTTCAATGTTTTCGTTTAATATGTAAACTCTGATTTAAAACAGTTTGATAAATGAGCATGATTTATCGTATGTTTAAAATGTTTTGACTGGCTTTGGAAATGATTTTTGTGAACCGATGGAGTGTCCAAAATGTGGTTGAATTATGAAAATATGCATCCATGTGGTTGAAACGTGAAATGTGCCATTTTATGCTATATGTTGCATTTGGTTTGTGAACCTGATTTTCGGCACATGTTTGATATGATATTGATATTGGCCTTGAGGGCCTGGATATGTATTGTTCCGTAGCTACGAAGGACACCGTGAGAGACGCTTTGGTGGCGTCCGGATATGCCTAAGGCCTGGGGTATCCCACGAGTTGTCGGGATTATATTTACGACACGGTACTAGGCAGGTTGAACCCGAAAGGGGGAGGATTTGGATACACTCTCCAAGTCTAGCACCTGGACGAGGTCCGTCGCCAACGCCGGGGTAGAGAGCACTTTAAATAAAATTGCATATAACACCCCCGGTACGCCTGTCATAGGTCGTGGTAGACCTCTGTCGGGAGTTTTACGGCTGGCAGCTCTATGATTTTGATAACAGTATTTTGGATGCATATTTGATTTGTTGATGCATGTAAATGATATATGGTTGAAATGAAAAGCATGATGATTTGACATATGATTTGTATACTTATGCTTTGACACTCCAGTTTCACACCCCATATTGCACGATTACATTGACCCACTCACTCACTGAGTATTCTTCCCTGAGTACTCACCCCTCCTCTTTCCCTCCCCAGACAGGATTATGGCGCTAGGGCGATGTATTTGGCTCGAGGGCATGATAGCTTGTTGGTGGATTGGATTCACGACGGTGAGAATTAAGTTTTAAATTGAAAATATGAGTTTCATACTTTATGTTGACCCTGCGTGGTCTTGTTGAGGTCCGTAGTTGACCGTGTACATATTTTGGGATGATTGTATAATTTTTGGACTTCTGTTTGCGAAACTCTCATTTCACTTGCATTGAGGCATTTGTAACTATTTGAAGTGTTAACTTGGGAAATTGTAATATAATTGTATAAATTTAGGCCCGCTCGGGTGGCGGCTGTTCATGTTTTAGTTGGGCATGACAGTAGAGGTCTGTGGCTAGGACTGTTGGTGATTTGTTAGCCTTGCGTTGTCTGGATGTCGGTTGGGAGATTTGATGGATTGTTTTGAGGCCGGGGTGGCCATTTGATTTATTTTTAGAATGATTGTGAATTATACAGGTTTATACAGGTTAATTGTACATTGGGAGACCTCCGATTTATGGGGAGGCTCTGCCCGATTTTTTTTATAGAAATACAGCCGGCATCCAGGGCAACGGACGGCTGTTCACGATTCCCGATTCGGGGAGTGACAAGAAAGGCAAGGTGGGCCAATGAGAACACATGCACATGAAAACCAATGAGAACACATGCAATAGTCAAAATGATCCTATGGTTTAGATTAATTAGAGATTTGATCCTAGGGTGGTGAGTTATTAACACAATAATAAAAGAAGAAGGCCTTAGAATGCTTGTTCATTCTTCCCAATTCGTGAGAACAAGGAGAGAAGCAAGAGAGGAAGACCAAGAAAGTGAGGTAAGAAATTTTATCTTGTCTCACTTTAAATTTTATTTCTGTCCGTGACTTCATCTCTGTTTTAAGGCATCTTAGAGCCATAATTTGAAAATGTGCTAGTTATATTAATTGTAGATCAAAGTCTTATATTTCCAAAGAGATAAGAATCACCAAAATATGATAGCTGTGCCAAAAGTTATGGCACTTTTCCTGAAACTCGACATAGAAGTGTTCTGTTTCGAACCTTGACAGTAATGAGTAAAAACGACCCCTCTCCAGTCTTATTTTGAAGAAACACAAAACATGAAAGTTATAGATATACTTCTTGCCTATAATATTTAAACATTTCAGCCATTTCGCACGAGGAAATTGAAAGTTATACAATTTTCCTTAAAACTGTGTTGACAGAAACTTTATGTTTCACTAAAACGTATCAGTCCTGTTCATGAATTTTGTTGAACCCCTTCCAGGAATATTTGGATAAAACTCAAAACACGAAAGTTGTAGATCTACATCTTAGCTATAACATGTTAAAATTTCATTAGACTTTGGTGAGTATAATGAAAGTTATGGCTTCTGCACAAAAACTGGACAGAATCCAAAACTTAAATATGACAGTAAAAAAATGAGGCTTACCGGGAATTCTGTGATTTGAATCTGAGGAAGTGTGAAAAATGAAAGTTATAGTGCTATCTCTTAGCTTTAAAATGAGATAAGAATCATCTGATTTGGACTAGTATAACCAAAGTTATAGTCTATTTTCCATGACTGCGCAGGTTAAAAATCTGCAAACTGTTTGTCTCCCTAAAAGTTATTTGAGTTGAACGGAGGGAACACTTGATTTACGCTTTGTGGAGATATTGGGGAGTGCGTTATCCTCCCCTAACTGTGAGTGGGACTTGACATCTACTTTTAATTGATACCGTGTTTTAAAAAGCTTTCAAAGACATGATTTAAAATGGTATGATTGACCTATTTCCCTGGATTTATGAAAATGTTTTGTGATATATGGAGTGTCCCAACTTGTTTATATCGATATGCATCCATGATTTTGAAACTTGATGATTGTGCCACACTTTGATATATCCACATGATTTTATGCTTCCATTGCATATTGGCACATGATTTTGACATGTTATGGCTTGAGATTTGGCATGAGATATGTGATTTGGGCTGGATGCCCCTGTGGATACTGTGATGATGATGATATGCTCCTATGGCATTCCGTAACTACAAATGACATTTGGTAGAGGCACCTGTTGTGCCCGGATACGCCTCTGCAGGGGGTATCCGCTAGATTGTCATACATATTGTAAGGACAGTCGTCGGTTGAACCATTTCGGGGAGGACCTTGGTAGCTCTAGCACCGGCGGGTTTCCATACACGCTTGATCCTTGATACGTGTGCGATATATATATATACAGGCTAGTTGGAGTAGTTTGTGGCCAACGTTAGGGTGGAGAGCCTTATTTTATTACTTGCACCCTGAAAACCCCCAACGTTGCCCGTCCTTGGCCATGGTTGGCCTTTGCCGGGATATTTTCGGCCGGCTCTACATGATATGACGGACATGCATAATGGATGCATATTTGATTTGATACGTATGCCGTGAATGATTTATTGAGATGTCATAATATTTTTGCATACCATGGATTTATTGGGACATAATTTTGACACTCCTAATTCACCCAAAAATTAATTGTAGCGTGTCATCCCCCCGACTTGCCGAGTACCAACCCCCCTCTCTACGGTACTCACCCCTCACATTTCCCTCCTACAGGTGTAGACTCGAACTGAGAGATTTGTGTGTATTGTTATATTGGATATTCTTAGAGACTACTGGGCTGGGGTATGACTACCCGCTCTTCCGCTATATATATATTGAGGTTATTGTATCATTTGAGGAAGTTAGGATAACCATTATATTTGTTTAAATTGGGATGACTGTATTTATAATTTTTCTGGTCTGTATAAGGTTAACTCTCACTTGTTTTAATTTGCATTGAGGCATACATGTATTATTTTTATCACATGGGGATATCTGAAATTTGGAAACTTGGATTTTGTGAATGTCGACAGCCTTATGGTGCTTCGATGTGCGGGACGTAGTGCCCGTGCATCGAGGTGGCGCGGCGGGCTGGTCGCGTGCCTGGCTCGAGTGTGGGTCGGGGCGTGACAGACTTGCTCCCGAACATGGCACTGGAGGTAGGAGTGCCAAATTTAGGGAATTGGCCCTCGAAACGCTAACAGATCCCACAACTAAAACTCCACTATAGGAGTTATGCTCCTACTTGTTTTGGAACCTTGACTCGTAGTGAATCTAGGCTTTCGCTTCTTGCCATAGCTTTCTCTAACCTTTTCCCTCATAATAACCATCTTTTTGGCCATCAAGGCCAATTCTAGGATATCTTGAAATATATACCCATTCGTTATCGATATCTTCTCCCTTATGTTTAAATCCAACCCCGATTTAGATTTTGTACAGAAGGACTCCTCGGCATTCACAAACTCCGGAATATAAATAGCTAATTCTCTTAGTTCCATCTCATACTCCACCGCAGTCGTATTCCTTTGTGCTAACTTAAAGAATTCCTCCTTTTTTTGGTCTTTATAGAATTGAGTGTAATACTTATCCTCAAAAGCCTTAAGGAATTCTCCCTAAGTAAGAGGAATAAAAGTCCTACCCTTCACATTCTCCCACCAAGTTCATACACCCTTATCCAATAACTTCACGGCCACCCATAATTTCATCTTGTCATCCAATCTCATGTTGTTGACGATCTCCTGGATTTGGCAAATCCAATCTTTGGCTACTAAGGTATCACATGTGCTTAAAATTGCCACATATCTGAGTTGTCTTGCCTCTTTGATTAGTTTTGACAACTCAATGGTAGGGCAGTTAGTTGATGTAACAACCGTGGGAGGAGGTGGTGCTATCGGGGCACTTGGTCTACAGCTGGCATTAGAGGAGAAACCAATGGGGAACTTGCGTTTGATATGGAGTTTGTATCTGAGCTCTGTTGGTATTCCACCACTCCATTACTTGCTGGAGGGTGCGAAGGGAGCAGTAGGGATCCTAGTTAGAGGAGCCAAGTGTATCGATGTCAGAGGAGACACATATGAAGACGATGCAGTCTCAGGTTGCAAAGGTGAAGTAGGAGGAATCTCTTCGGGTTTCTCGTCCTTCTTTGCAGAGGTATAGTTCTACAAAAGAGAACTATGTTTAATATATGGCTAAGTGAAGCATTAAATACATAACCCCCTAAAATAGTATTCCTAACATCCTAGCACCCAAAGGAGACTTTTAAAATCATTTGAAACGCTTCGAATATTGAGCTTTTCAAAACAGTTTTGAAACATTTGAGAACCTTTAAAAAACTTGGGAAACATTTTTCAAACATTTTGAAAACATTCTTAAATCGAGAGTCTAAACTCCCATATCAATAAAATTTTTACGTCCTGACCTGCAAGTCCTGACATGCAATAACTGTCGCGTTACTCTAAAACACATATGAGCCCCACTCCGTGTTCCAAGATACTACAAGGCATTCAAAATTCTAGATCAACCATAGGCTTGCTTGGCCTCTCAAATCTCATCCAATCTATAAAACAAGTCTCTACTTCAGGGAATACAAATCAAAATCATTGAAAACAATTCCCAAGTAAAGTTCATAAAAAGAAAAGTAAAGGTCTTCAATAATGGATGTACAATTCCAACCAAAAAACAAAATACAAAGGTTATATAAGTTTCCAAGTAAGTTTATACAAAAATGTCCTCCTCCAGTCCATCTATCGATATCTCACATTCAGAACAAGATCTATATTGAAAGGAAGTCTCTAATAGTGGTCTCTCCAAAGTCCAGCACTAAACAACCATAAGTCTCGGCTAGACTTCCTGTATAAAGGTGAAGAAGGAGAGATGAGTATGTACTATATTTAGTGAGTGTATCACATGTTATGATAGTAAATGAGGAATGATTATGGATATGTCAAACAATTATCTCAAAATCATATCCTAGTATCCATCGAAATCAAGGGTTCATAATCAAATATTGAATTTCCAAATAAGATTCAATAAATCATAAAGGACAAGTTATATACATCTAATCATATCCATGTATTTTCCAAAATCATGGGGTTGCCAAAATCATCATTCTCAACAATAGTCTACCGTGACCAAGTGTAGAACCATCAAGGGCTTTCATGTTTTTTCAACTCACAAATACCCCCTAGCTTGGTGTTGGCTTGGGCCTCCCCCTGGGGTGCTCCCAGGCTAGTTTGAATGGAGGATTTCGGAGGCATCTCTCAAGCATAGCTACCTCATCAATCATATAAATGCCCAACTATATCGCCTCGTGGAGCGAATGCCTATAGTCATTAATCATGAATACAACACCGTTTCGCAAATATCACAACACATATCAATGTGCCAATGTCGTTCAAACAATTCTCAATTCATGAGTTCAATCCAATCATATTCAACATAACTTGATAAATATAGCACATTATTTTCAATTCAACACATAGATGCATATTTTCATTTCAAATTCCCTTTTGGGACACTCCACAATCATAAAGCAATTCAAAAACCAATTTTAAAAGCATTTGTAAATTCAAGAAAAATATTTTCTCATTCAAAATCATAAGCATGTATCAACTCACCTCTTGGGAGGATAATCACTCCCAATTCAATCCACAATGAAGTTCAATTCCCACTTGAGTTCAAAATGCCTTAAATCTAAGACAATAAATACCAAATAATCATTCAATTACATGTAGTACTAGGGTTATTCGGTTTTCTCCAACCTATCTCAAACCCCAATTTCCAAAAATTCACAAATCTATGTTCCATTTCCATCAATCACACTCCAATTACAACTATTGCCATTATCATTCACGATTTTCCCCAAATCTCAACATTCATAAACCCTAGATCTAAACCTCCAATTTCACATTTCATAAATCTCAACCTAACTCTTAAAAATGAGTAATGTTAACACAAATCTAAGATGAAAGGGATGTATTACCTTTATTTGCGTTGTCGATTTCATCTCCAAGTTGAAATACCACCAAACCTTAGGTTTTTCTCTCAGTAGAAAACCTAGTTCTCTCTCTAGTTTTGGTCTTCTTCATGCTTGCTTGAGAGTTTGGAGACCCAAATCTATGGGTTTGGAAGAGGTTTGGTCGATTTCAAGAGAGAAAGAGAGAATGCAAGACAAAGAGAAAGTGAGAGAGAGACGAAAGAGAGAGACGAAAAGAGAGAGTATGTGTTCGTGTTAAGGAGAAGGAATGAGAGAACGAGTTAAGACTTTATTTAAGCCTATTTTAGTGAAACAATCAATTACCATCTTGCCCTTCAAATCTCAAGAGTTTGAATTGGGTTAGCTATCCTCTTCGGTCATTTTATACCCTTAGAACAATTGAAATTCGATTAGGCAAGTCGACCTGTACCATGGAAAAGTCGACATGTATTTCAAAATTCACATAGACAAGTCGACCTGCTTACAAACAAGTCGACCTGAAATTCAAAAATCTAAGCCTCAAGTCGACCTAAACACTAGACAAGTCGACCTATCAACACTAAACCTCAGAAACCTTAGTCTGTAAACTAACCAAGTCAACTTGCCAGCTGCACAAGTTGACCTGTCAAATCCAGCCCTCAGAAACCTAACCTATAAAATAACCAAGTCGACTTGTCAATCTCATGAGTCGACTTATCAAGACCAAGTCTCAGAAGTGTAGTCTGCAAACTAGCCAAGTCGACTCACTAGTGGCACAAGTCAACCTGTACCCTTGACACAAACCTATAAGTCGATCCAAACTCTAACAAGTGGGCTTGTCATTCACATTTTATAAGCATAAGTTGACCTAATAAGAAAGTGAGTCGACTTGACCATTCTAACTTTCAGAAAAATCAAGATTTCTATTGAAATTTCACACTTCCATCGCTTTTGTACTCACACTCAAATTCTAAGGAAGACATATTACTCCAAGAAAGATTTATAAGGCTCCTTTCAACACATTAAAACCAGTTCAAACCAAATCCTTTCGAAATTACTTGAAAGAGCAAAATGTCAATTCAAACGTCGAATTTTCGATGTTATAGATTTTCCAAGTGGAACTGTTTTTCGCCAAGATGCTAGTAATTTAGCACGTGATTGTTGTGAGGAGGTAGTTAGTATTTTTAAAGAAGAGAACCAACATGCAGATGTTTTAGCCAAGATCGGGGCTCGACAACAAACAACTTCTATCATATGGGAGAATCCTCCACATAGTGCTCTGAATGTTTTTCTCTGCACCAAAGAAGAAAAAACTAAAGTTTAAGATGGTTTATTATCAAAATTAAAATTGAAGATACTTTATTGCATTTTTATTTCTTTTATGCTATGGCATGTTAGATTAAGTAAAATTGCAAAATGACTAATTTTATCAAAAAATTTAATTTTCATGGAAAAGCTTGTAAATTTCTGAAGTTTACTCGTAACTAAAAAATAACCCAAAATCTATAGGCAAAGTTATTTCCCCTTCCTTTTAGTGCTAACTTTGCTTCCATACAAGGCATATGGTCATTCCATTTTTCTTTCAAACATGCATTAATGAAAATATTTTAGTTCTTACACTTTCAAAATTTAAAACTCTACATGTTCTGTTTACAATGTGTTAGGATTTTTTCCAATACTTCTTTCCTAAGTTTAAAGTCTACATCGCCACTATTTTACTTTCCGCAATGTTTTGTCTTAAAACGTTGGTTAAAACACTTTTCCATGACATGTAGGAGACAAAACATTGGAAAAAGAAGTTCCCGAACAAAAATGAGTGGTGGCAGGAAATTTTTCTAATATTTTGCTCTAAATGTTGATAAAGGTTATCATTTTTGCTAACGTTTCTCATAATAAACATCGGCAAAACCTTAAGTTCAGCCGATGTTTGGTCAAAACATTAGGAAAGGGTAGAGAGAGAGAGACCATCTAAAGAGAGAGAGAGAGAGGGAGAGGGAGGGGGGAGAGAGAGAGTGACATCCCAATGTTTTTCCTTGTAAACTTTGACATTTTAATGTTTTCCAATGTTTTCGGGGCAAAACATAAAAAAAAAAAACCTTTTATAGAGAGAGAGAGAGAGAATAGAGAGAGGGATATCCTGATATTTTTATTTAAAAATGTCAACATATTCACTGTTTGTTGATATTTTTCAAGGTAAAATGTCATGAAATTCTTTTAAAACCCTCCATCAGACTCCTCTATTCTCTCTTTTATGTTTTCTCTCTTTTGCTTTCTCTATTTGCTGCCGCCACTAAAACTCCTAGTAAAATAGATACTGTCGTTGCTACTTTTTTTTTATATGAATTGTAGTTGCTACTAGCAACTGTAGTTGCTATTTTGACATCAAAGAAAGGTGTCAGAGATTGTCCTCTGCCAGAGGTTGCTCTCTGCTAAAGGTTGTTTTTTCTCTCCTCATCACAAGTTGTTAGTGTTCTGCTCTTTCTCCTCTCCTTTCCTTACAGCAACACGACCTCTACTTTTTGCGAAGGGGAGTTCCTCCCTTTTTTGCAACTCTAAATACATTGATGTTGTTATTAGTGTATTAGTTATTATTTTTTGGTACACATACATGATTAGATCAAGATTAGGGAAGGATTATGACAAAATTAAGAAAAAATTAGATGATATTAGGATAAAATTAGGACAATGTTAAATTAGGGTATGTTCATATTATCATGCTAGAATTATGACAAAATTAGAGCAAAATTTATGCAAAATTAGGATGAAGACAATTTCGTCCAACAATTGTCGACTTCTAATTTTCACACCATGAAGACAATTTCGTCCAACAATAGAAAACTCAACACTAACTCACAACTTAATACACAACCCAACACTCAATACAATACACAAAGATAAGTGTACAAGAATCTTTTTCAATGCAAAAGATAGCTTTCGAAGATGACTTTGAGTGCAGAAAAATGTTCTCTCTTTGTTATAAATTGCTCTCAAAATAATGTTGAATATTCCTCTCCGAAGTGTGCTTCATGTCTTTTAAAATTCTTCATTTGTTAGACTTAAAAACCTGCAGTAGAAAGATAAGTTTACTACTGCCAAAATGCTGTTGTAACTTGCAAATGCAACAGTAATTTTGATGCTGAACTTCCCTAATTTGTAGGCTTAATTTGCTCCTGACTTTGTAAGATAAAGTAGATGTTGTATCTTGTTTTCAAAGTTCAAATATCAAATTTGAATCTTGAAAACTCAAATTTGAATTTTCCCAAAAGATAAGCCTACTGTAAATATGAATTCACCTTCAAAAAATCAGCTCCAGAAAGTTACAAAGTTTAGAAAATGTTGGGCAACTTGCTGACTTTGCACACTTATTTCTCTAGCAAAATTATGAAATATTTGTGCTATAAAATATCATATTTGCTGTCCAACAATAGCACTATATTGCAGCATTTTCAAATTTAAAAATACTTGACCAATGGTGAGGATATTCATAAGCAAACACCCCTTGAGAACTAACTTTTGTTGTTGTAAAAATTGTGTAACCAACCCACTTTAACCTTATTTTTCTCCAATACATCCATCAAATTTTATATTGTAAAAACTTAAAATTGAAGTGTCTCACACCGTTTTTGAAATGTAATTTTCAGATTTAAAATTCTTTCATCACACAAGTAGATATAGTTGTCCAAATATAGTCAAATAATCATACTCCATGACTTAGAAAATTTTCTAATATGTTGGAATGTCATACTTAAACATTAATCGACCTGTCCTTCTACTGTGGAATAACCGATATACATTTTTAGGCAAAATTTTAGGTTAAGTGTAGTACCCAAACTACACATACCATAGTGGCTGGGTCTTCAAAAATTGAATTCAAATATACTTTGATAGTCCAATAACTTCTATGACTCAGAATTGCTTTGCTTTTATGACAGCTTTTATGGACCACTTTTTATGAGAATTTTCAAAATAAAATTTAATCTGCATACTAAGTAAAAATGTTAAAATAATATGAAATATTTTGTTATCATCAAAACCAAAGGATTCGACAACAAATTCCTTAACAAGGGAGATAAATCCCAATATAGGACTGAAAGATATAGGTCTGTTCGAGGAGGTAGATTTCAACAATAGGACCAAGCGATGTAAATCCATTCAGGGAGATAGATCATGATGATAGGATAGGCTGACAGAGGTCCATTCAAAAAGACAGATCCCAATGATAGGTTCTGAAAGGCACGAGAACAAATTGATAAGTTAGCATGGCAGAATAGAGGATCGTAAGGGTTTTACCTGATTATTAGATTTCGTGTGGGATGGGGTGTGTTCGTCTAGTAGGGTGCTGTCCCTCATTAATAGTAGACGCGCAAGTTTTCGAAGTTCCACGTTTTGCGTACAGATGAGCCATCTAGGGGCCTTCCCAATTAGGCACTAGCTTGCCTCCCGGTTCGGGCTAGCCAGTGGCTTCCACTTTCCTAAGGACTAGGCTGCTTAGTTTGAACATCCTGGTTCTAACTCTTCTGTTGTAACACCTAGCTATCAGTTTTTGGTAAGCTATCATTTGGACGGATGTAGTTTCCCTTAGCTTGGGGAGTAAGTCTAGTTGCTCTCATAGTGTGGATTTGTTCTGCCCTTCTGTATATTGGTCCACCCTTAGTGAGTGAATCACAATTTTGACTGGTATATCAACCTCACAACCGTATGTAAAATTGAACGGTGTCTCTCCTGTACCCCTTTGGGGTATCATTCGGTAAATCCAGAGAATACTGTAAAGCTCATCTACCCAACAACTCTTGACTTCATCTAGTGTGGCCTTCAACCCTTATAGAATCATTCGATTAGTCACCTCAGCGAGGTTGTTAGCGTGCGGATAGGCAACGGAAGTAAAACGGTGTTGGATCTCCAACCTATCAAAAGTCTCAGAAACATCTATTATCATATTGCTTGTTGTTATCTGTGATCAGGATGTGTGGTATACCAAATCTGGTGACGATAGATGCCCACACGAAGTGTTATACTTTGTTGGTAGTGATTTGAGCTAATGGTTCAGTTTTCACCTATTTAGTGAAGTAGTTGATGGTTATGACCAAGAACTTGCATTGTTCGGTTACTGACGGGAATGGTCCTAAGATATCCATTCCCCACTGAGTGAATGGCCATGGACTGGCTATCGGGTTTAGCTCGATAGTGGACAGGTGTGACACCGATCAGAAGTGCAGGCACTTGTCGCATCTTTTAACATAGCCGTCTGCATTGGCTTTTATAGATGGCCAATAGTACCCTTGTCGAAGGGTTTTATTTGATAGATTTCGAGTGCCTAAGTGATTGCTGTATATCCCCTCATAGATTTCTCGGAGGATGTAGTCCCCTTCTTCGAGCGTTAAGCATTTTAGATACGGGTGTGTATAGGACTTCTTGTAGAGACTATCGTCAATAATAGCATAATGAGTGGCCTTGTGCCTCATCTTGGCTGATTCAGTGGGGAGCTCAGTAGTTGCCCGTGCTTTAGGTTGGCCTCAATGGGATCTTTCCAACTTGATGAGCTATCCGTCATTAGGATCTGTTCAGACTCTTTGATACTGGGGTATGGCAAGCTTTATATGTAAATGGTACGACTAGTCGCTATTGAATCGTAGCTGGCTAACTTTGAGAGCATGTCAGCTCGTGCGTTCTCGACTTGAGGGATTTGCTGTATATCTAGCTTGTTGAAATTGTCTACGGCATAGCATATCTTCGAAAGATACTTCGCCATTGTCGATTTCTTAGTCTCATAGACCCTCTTGACCTATTTGACAACCAATTAACTATCGATAAAGATTTGTGTGTTCCGAGCTCCCAATGATGCTGTAATTCGCAGCTCAGCTAGAAAGGCTTCATACTCAGCCTAGTTGTTGGTTGCTCAGAAGTCAAAATGAAGAGCATGTTTAGCCTTGGAGTTGTTAAGCCCAACTAAGATGAGGTCGGCACTATTGCCTAATGAATTATATGACCCGTCCACATGGAGAGTCCATACGGGCAATAGGCACTCCTTTTGGTCATCAGCGAGGGATTGATCAGTAGTCATTGGGAATGTGCACTTGAGAATGAAGTCGGTGAAGGGTTGGCCCTTAATGGCTGGTCTCGATCGGTATTCAATGTTGAACTCGCCTAGTTCAATGTTCCACTTGTGAGTCGACCTGAAGTGTGTTCCTCTTCTGTAAGATTTGTTTCAGCAGCTAGTTAGTCAACACCACGATAGTATAGGTCTGGAAGTACTGTCAGAGGTTTCTAGAGGCGAGGGCTATCTTCTCGACCTCTGACTCATCGAGTATTCAGCTGACATAGTATATTGGCTTCTGCATGGTGGGTTCTTGTCTCACAAGGACAAAACAGAGTGCTTGTTCAGAAACAAAAAGGTAGAGATAGAGTTTTTCATTTGAAACCAGTAGGGAGAGGAGTGGAGATGACATGAGATACTCTTTGAGTTTTTTGAATCCAACTTGACATTCAGGTGTCCATGAGAACTTCTATGACTTTTTCAGAGCATCATAGAAGGATTTATACTTATCTCCCACTTTTGACATGAATCGATTGAGGGCAGTGATTCTGCCGGTGAGGTGCTGCATATCTTTCATTGTCTTGGGCGGTGCCATGTCAAGTTTGGTTTGGATTTTCTCTGGATTTGCCTCAAGGTTGTCTAGGCTAGGACGTCTTAGGATGACATTGTAAGGGGACGAAAGTTTCATCATATAAAAAGTGGTTCTGGTTGTAGTATGATGAGGAGGTGTTCCTAAAGACAGTGAATGAGATAATGCCTTTTGGATATATGCATTCGCCATCGAGCCCTTTGATTGGACAATCGGAGGGTTGGAGTTGGAATGGGGCGAGACCCATCTGTTGGAAGACATCCCAAATGAGGATGTCGCAATCTGCTCCTTGGTCCAGAAAGGTCCTCTTAACAAGGTAAGAGTCGATTCTAGCTATGACAACCAACGAATCATTTCAGTTAGTATCAACTCCCACTAAATCATCATCATTGAAACCGATTGTAGGTCTCATTCTCTTAGCTAAGGCCATGCTCAAAAAAAAAGGGGGAAGTGAGAGCTGTTTTAGTTGGGAATCAATCTGTTCCCATAGACGACGTTAAACTGTTGGAGGTGGGTTTGGCTCTACAGATGACTCTACTAATTCGAATTGGAGGACTTGATCACTTGACAATCTCGACTGATGAGATCTATAGAAGGCCATCGGAGTGTGTTCCGGTAGAAAAGGTTCGAACATTCAAGTCAGAGAATGGTTTTCAAAAAGAAAGAACAGACTGGTTGCAAAGAGAGAAATCTCTATTTTAGTGATGTGCTCTATGTGAGGTCAAAAGAACTTATCTGGACGGTAGACATATAGAGATTATATAGCTTTTGGGCATGAGAACTGTGTGTTCACATAGTGATAAAACCCTAGTTTTTTTCTAAAAATATCTTGAGATTTTGGGAAATCATGGCGTAAAATACTCAAAAATCATAAAACCATATTGATATGGAAAGTCCAGATCATCATGAAGATTCCTTCCCTTATTAACTATGATCGTATATTGTTTTTCTGTTTTCATAAGATTGCCTCCGTGATTCAAGGGGAGTGAACATTATATTGATAGATTAAGTAATTTGAGCACCAATCAGTTGAGGTACCCAAGCGGCTAACTATCAGGGAGAAGAGGTGACCGGTGTGTGCTGGAATGGCTCGTGTGGGGGCTTTTGAGCTTAATTGACTATGGGCTCAACATGGTTTGAGCTAACTACCAATTTTCCGGTTTTGACTCTTCCCTTCGGAGAGAAGAAAAAGAAAAAAAAAGAATAGGACAGTTCTTCCTCCACTTTTTTTTTTGTATATAGTGAGGGTTGAAATCGAAGCTATTATAAGGAGGAGGAAAGAGATATCACGTGAGTGAAGCTCAATGGCCAGTTCTTCCTCCATTTCTGCTTCGCATTCCTTGCTATGTTATATGTGCCAATTATATTACTCCTGCATTATTATCCGTCCTATATGACAGTTTATTCACCGCCACGTATTCTATGCACATTTCAAATTTCTTTTAAATTCTTGTCCTTTAATATGTTTTTCCTCTTCTTCTTTCAATATTTTATTTAATGGCAGGAAACAGATTTTATTTTTGACGCTTTTGGCGACTAGAGTTTAGGACCTTCAAAATTTTAAGAATGTCAGCTACAAAATCCCTTTAAACTTTAGGGTGTTTATCAATAACTCTCAAAGTTTAATTGCAGTCAAACAACTCCCTAAGCTTTGAAAATTACTTTTATTATAACCACATGCCCCACCTGTTTTCTAATTGTCCTTGTCAGGAGAGAGACCGAGGGAGGGTGAAGAGAGAATTGAAAAAACTATCATAATTTTAAATTATTTTATTTTATCTAAAAGAAATAAGGCTAACTTTTTCTTCAAAGACGCAAGGCTAAAAGGTTACTTCTTATTTGGGACTAACTTTGTGGTATAAAAACTCAATTCAATTTTCCACCATATCTCTTTCTCGAATGAATGAGCAAGCAGGGGTCAATAGCAGCCCTGGTGATTTACTAAAGTGTCTTGTGGGAGACAAGATTGCAACTTGGAATTTGATTCTACCTATCATAAATTTGAGTACAAATAGTTTTGTCAACGGAACTGTCGGTCACGGTTACTCTGAGAATGTGTTGGGTATGCATCACAAAAGGCTCACGGATTTGGTTGCTCCGCCAATTTCAGCCCGTCCTAATGTAAAGGCTGATGCATTTGTGAAATCCATGCCAGTGTTTGTCACAATATTGCTTTTAGCAATGCATATTGCTGGAGTCATGCTAATTTGATGGACGACATGCTAAATTGAAGTTAGTGATCAAGTTGTGTTGCGTTTCAAATCAAAAAGGTTTCCAAACCGCAAATATAAGAAATTCCAATAACGCAGTGGTGGTCAATATAAGATTCTTTATAAGATCAACCCATTGCATATGTTTTGGAATTGCAAGACAATTTGGGTATCAGAAACATCATCAACATTGAAGATCTCGAATTTGACCTTGGACAATTTGATGTGTCATGCAATAATGTTCTGACACTCATGTTCTTCCCATTGTACAAGTTACATTTTTTTTCTTAAAATTTCAGGGTGGTTGTTCTCCTATACCCGTGGCTTCACCTCTGGTTTTAATTCTAAAGTTAGGAAGGATACCAAAAATAATTGGTAAAACTGAAGAGTAAGCCACGGTCAAATTGTAAATGAATTTAGATAATGAGTTTCAATTACAGGTTTTCGTGAGTTAGGGGAGAAATAATGTAAACCGTATGTCAGGGGAAGTATAGAAAGTACTACAAAAGAGGGGAATAATGCTCGAGGAGCTAGCATTGTTATTTGAGAATAATTGGTCTTTTGTTTTATTCTTTATTTTTATTTAGTAATTCTGTTTTTGGGCAGTTAATAGGCTGTCTTGGTATAGTTTTTTTTTTTTCCCCCTCCCCCTAAACAGTTGAGTGCAAGTGTAAGAAATTCTAAGTTGTTAAGCGACAGTAAACTTGCGAGATATGTTAGCCAGAGTGTCAAGCAATGGAATTTACATAAGCATGTATTAGTCACCTTTGAAAATTAATGAAGAAAAAATTGATTTCAGCCTGCTTTACAACAACCAACAGAGGTGCGGCGACCTTCTTCTTCTAGGAAAAATTCTTATAAACTCCAAGTGGGATTGCTAGGTTTTTTTTTTTTTTGTTTCTTTTATCTAGATTATTTTACTTTTGTATTTTATTTAGTAATCATTCCCAATCTACAAGTCTGGCATCTTTTGATATCTTAAGGTTAGATGTCACAAATTTTTTATTAGTTATTTATAAAATTTGAGTTTACACTACAATTAGTAAATAGATACATGAACCCTTTTAACGGAAGAAATAATATTTTGCAAATTTTAATATAATATATGTTATGAGTGACGAAAAATAGCTATTTATAAAGATTTTTAATTGTGATCTTACAAGAAATTCATGAGAAAATTGACGGAATAACCATAGGAAGAGGAGTTCTCTTAAATAACAACCGATGAACCTTAGCACGTTTCGCTTGGGATCGGAAGATTCTTGACTATTCATAGCGGTGAAGACCGAGATTGGCCGTCAAATTGGGGTCAAGAATTCAAGGCTTCGACCACTTTTAGTCATAGTTATGGTAAAAAATTTTCTTTCTAAATTTCAAATAATAAAGTCGAATAATTCACAAAAGATCATAATGGCAGTATTGGAAAAAAAATTGTAAATAGCCACAGCAACTATGGAAATAATTAACAACAAAATTATAATTTATCATAGGTGAGATGATGTGGTCTAAGGTTCAAAGTGTCTGAAAATTCTTATTGCATGTTTCAACCCCCCGGTGGGGGCGGGGGGAGGAGTCTCCCTTTAGACCAAAAAAAGCTTAGAAAGTTGGGGGGGGGGGGAGAGAGAGAAAGAGAGAGAGAGAGAGAGACTTGACAGCAAAATTGATGACCGAGACTAAGTCACCCCTCGCTAAAGGTTTCTTCTACTTCTTCATACCGTGTTCAAGAAACACAAAAATACTTTGAATATTATGGAACTTCCATTAGTTCCAGGATACTTCTCAAGGATAACAGCATGGAAAAGCACCAAAAAGCAGCAACTTTTGGGCTGGGGTTGCATTTATAGTTGTTCTGTTACGAGCTGCGACCTCTCAAATCATTACGAGTATATTAAGGAGGCATTATCTACCCTTTATACATTTATGAAGAAATTATGCAAAGAAAATTACAGCATGAATGAGATTATATCTTTGGTGTATTTGGCATGCAAAATGGCTAGAGAGCTGGAATCAAATCTCACAAACTTAGCCAACCACCCAAACCTTCTATACGAATCTTGTGAAGAGGTCATACAATTGTTCGTTAATGCTAGGGACCGACTGATCAAGATGGATGATAATGCACATGATCAAGACACAGTAATGTTCTCTGATCAGGGTCATCATCACCGGCACCATGCTAGTTCATCTCAGTCACGGCAGCCTCCTAACTCACTGCTGCCCGAGTGGTTGAGATTTAGCTCCTCCTCCTCCTCCTCACAACCACCTTTGAATGTACATCATGTCCTCCATACACAACGTCTTTTGAGAGGAAAGAGTCCGGGTCCAGAAAACAAGATTCCTGCCGGTGAAACAGATCGTGAAATGGCTGTGGCTGGTGGAGGGCTAAGGGTTCTTGAGTTGGGTGGATGTGCAACCAGTATGGACATTTCCACAACATTTACAGATGCCAGAGGAGAATTTCCACCTTTAGATTCTGCTGCTACGTCCTCCTCCGCTGCACAAAGAACCAGGAGGAGGTAAGAGTTCATCTTGATCATCTTTCTTAATCTTATATTTGTAATGATAAATTTAATGCACCGGTTTCTTTCATTTGCCGCTTGCAATTAATATGCTTTTTGGTGCTGGGGTAATATTTTCTTCAACATAACACTTTGCGCAAGAAATAGAACCTTTTCCATCTAAATTACTAGTAATTTTCTTACAAATGATTGTTCCAAACTTATGTCAAATCCCCCAATTCTACCAGAGGTTCACCAGTGCTTCTAAATGCCACATTTCTAGAGAATTCATTAGCTGAACTGTCATGGTTATTAAACAGAGACTAGCATGTTAACACGGTGGTGGGTCAGGAAAATGAGACGGGTTTAGTAAATTGGTACTAAAATAAAATGAAACTAGCAGGGGAATGTTGGAGAAGAAATTGTAGGAGACTTCTCTTGATTTGAATACATTAGTGAATGTGTTGCAGGAAGAATGAGGCAGAAAGAGTGACCAGATTTGTGCCAGCTCCTCGTATGGGAAATACGGAGATACCACCAGAGGATGGCTATACTTGGAGAAAATATGGTCAGAAAGATATTCTCAACTCAAGATTCCCTAGGTAAATTGCCTAATCAATCGATACCCATTTTGTTTCGTGCTTTCTCGAAAAACTATGATTTCTTTTTTCTTTTTCTTTTCGATTTATCATAATTCAGTTGATTGATTTTATATTAGCTAACTAGAATGAGATCTACGTATAGTTTTTTAAGATGAACTAAATATTTAAAATCATGATTTTCTATGATCCTAGACTATTGAGTTAGTATGAGATTCATGGCTTTTGAATTAACATCGAACAACTACCATTTTTATAGAACTAGATAGTAAACTCATGGGTAATTATTTGAACAATAATCTAATGCTGATGGTCTATATGAATACTTTAGGGTTTAATATTATGAGGCGTTCGTGCTAAGTGAATGACACGGATGACCCATTTCATGAACCTTTTATTTCATGAACAATACTCTACACATAGTTTATTTTGAATCTCATATTGTTTGTAATAGTAATAAATAAAATTTTAAAAAATATTTAAAATAAAATATCATAGTGTATTCTCTTTATAAATAATATGATTTTGATTGATGAAAGTAAAGAGAGTATCAGTATTAAATTAGAGTTATGAAATGATACGTAAGAATCTAAAGGATTTAGATTGAATAGATCTAAAACTAAATATATGAAATGTAAGTTTAGTGACAACCATCAGAATAATAAAAAAATGATTAGGTTTGAAGGAAGAAAAATCTCAAAAAGTAAACGATTTAGATATTTTGATTCTATCATTTAAAACGATGGTAATATAGATGGGGATATAAATAATATAATTTAAACTGGTCGGATGAAATAGAAAAAAACATACAGAGTTCTCTGCAATCGTATGATACCATTATATTTAAAGGAAAAAATTTATAGAACTGCAATAAAATATGCACTATTGTATGGTACTGAGTGTTGTACCATTAAACAATAATAAAAATAAAAAATAATTATAACTAAAATGAAAATATTTAAATAAATGTGTGGTAAAACAAAAAATGATAAAATTAGAAACGATAAGATATGTAATAAATTGGGAGTTAGTTCAATTGTAGATAAAATGCGTGAATACCATTTGAGATAGTTTGGGTACATACAACAAAAATATAAGGACGCACTTGTTAAAAAAATCAAAAGCTTAAATATAAAAGATTTAATAAAATGTAAATGTAAAATATTGAAAACTTAAATACAATCTGTTCGTAAATATATAATAATTATGAATTTAGTTGAAAAGATAGTTTTAAATAGGAATGAGTGATGTAGGAGAATTCGTACAAATTAAATCAACTCTTTTTTTATTTTTGTTTTTGTTTTTAAATTTTTTTATTTTTCTTTAATATTTATTTGTGATACGATCGATTTCAAATTGAGATACAAATCTTAAGTTGAAGTTATTGTTTTTGTTTTACGTGCGATTGCCATTCCCGGCCAAAATGGGGACAAAAATCGTGAATATGCTCCACACTGTAGACTTAATAAAAATTTTTGGACGCGATCAGAGGCACAATTGGCTCCAAGAATTGTCAAGGTCTTCGTCACTTGTGAACTTTTTATATTTAAGGAGACCAAACTAATAATCATCAAGCTGACTTGGTCTGTTCGACCCAGTTAAAGTTGAAATGAGAACGTTATATTTTTTTATTCAAAATAACAATGGTACGGTTAATTTCGTGATGATATTGAAACGGCTCCGATTTTCTCATGCAACCAGTGAATCATGATATATGACATTTATAGAAGAAAACAAAAACTTGTTGCTTTGTTGCTATTCAGGGCTTACTACAGGTGCACTCACCAGAAATCATATGGATGCCCCGCGAAGAAGCAAGTGCAGCGACTGGACCACGACCAATATACTTACGAAGTCACCTACAAGGACCACCACACCTGCCACATGTCCTCCACTGCCCCCTCCATTGCTCCACCACCACCACCTCCACCACCACCACCACCACCACCACCAGTTTCTTTCTCTTTGACAGGACAAGAGATGATCCAAACCACGATAGGACAACAACTTGCGCCAGCTTCAATCTCGATGAGTAGTGTAGGCGTAGGGAGATCGTGGCTGTCCATGGAATTAAAAACGGCTGGATTAGAAGCCACTGGCACTGCTTCCTACTTAATTGATCCATGCAGCTTGCACATTTACAATACCAGAAGCAGCAGCAGTGCTGCAGGTCCATCCGCCGCCACCAGCACCACTGTCCGATATGGGAGAGAAGCTGCAGCAGATCAGTATCCAGTAGCTGACTTGGCTGATGCAATGTTTAACTCCGGCAGCAGCAGCAATAACAGCATGGATCTTATCTTTCCCTCTGTAGACCATAAATGGGACGGCGACAAAAGAAACCTTAATTAATTCAATTTGGACCAACTACTGTTAGAAAACGGAGGATAATATTAAAGGAAGAGAGTGATGATAAGAGATGAGAATTTTAAGAGAATGTTACGCACATTCATCATACGTTCATTCATGGGGTATATAAATTGTTTACACATGACTGTTTGAATACCTACATTTATAAAACACAATAAATACATGACTCTTGACATACTCCTAATAAATTTAAACTCTTGAAATTTACCATAATGATTCTAGACTCTTGGAATTCACCACATGACTTTTGACTCTTTTCATTCACCATAGTAAATTATTGAATTTAAACACTAAATTAATTTCAAATTAATCTTCAACACTCCTCTTTAATTTGAAATTTTTTCTTTACTCCAAGACTTACTCGAAATTGCTGAAAACTTACCGGTTTGAGTGGTTTGGTAAAAATGTCTGCAACTTGATCTTCAGTCTTCACATGCTTGGGCTCTACATCTCCTTTTGCAATGCACTCTCTTATAAAATGATACCTTGTATCAATGTGCTTACCTCGATCATAAAACACAGGATTCTTGGCTAATGCTTGTGCAGATCTGTTATCAATACAAATTTCTATTGCTTCCTCTTGTGTCACTTGTAACTCATTTAATAATCTTCTAAGCCAGATAGCATGGCATGCATAGGAAGTTAAGACCACATACTTAGATTCACATGAAAGAGTAACAATGGATTGCTTCTTTGAACTCCATATTATAGAATAATCACCCATGAAAAAGACAAAACTAGTAATGCTTTTTCTATCATCAATATCTCCCTCAAAATCACTATCGCAAAATCCAACAAGCTTGTAATCAAAGGATGATGAGTAATACAACCCATAATCAATTGTACCTTTAATATATTGAAGAATTCTTTTTGTGGCTTTCATATGAGAAGAAGTTGAAGTTCCATGAAACGGCTTACCACTCCCACTGCAAAAAGAATTTCTGGTCATGTACAATTCAGGTACCTCAAGCTACCCACTAGACTTTTGAACATGGTGGGATCTTCTTTGTGACCATTATCGAACTTTGACAACTTTACTCCACATTCCATAAGTGTACTTACTGGATTGTAATCAAGCATCTTAAACCTCTTCAATACTTCTCTTGCATAACTTTCCTGTGAAACAAAATTCAATCTTCCATTTGCTTAACTTTCAAGCCCAAATAGTACAACATAAGCCCCATGTCTGTCATCTTGAACTCATGTGACATAGATTTCTTAAAATCTTTAACCAGCCTTAAATTATTGCTAGTAAAGATAAGATCATCCATATATAAACAAACAAGTAGCACATCTTCATTTTCATACTTTTTAACATAAAGAGCATACTCATAAGGACAATGAACAAACCCATTGTCTTGGAAATACTTGCCGATGCGAGTATTCCAAGTTCTTGGTGCTTGCTTCAAACCGTACAAGGCTTTCTTCAATTTCAATACCTTATCTTCATGCCCTTTGACCACATAACCTATTGGTTGCTCAACATAAACTTCTTCTTCAAGATAGCCATTTAGAAAGGCTAATTTTATATCAAGTTGATAAATTTTCCACTTCTTTTGAGCTACCAAGGAAATCAACAACCGAATTGTCTCCATTCGAGCAACTGGAGCGAAAACTTCATCATAATCCACTCCATACTTCTGCTTGTAACCTTTTGCAACAAGTCTTGCTTTATGCCTTATCACCTCTCCATTCATGTTCTTCTTTATTCTGTAGATCCATTTGACTCCAGTAGCTTCATGTCCCTTGGGAAGAGTTGACATCTCCCAAGTATTATTTTCTTCAATGGCATTGATTTCTTCCTTCATAGCCCTCCTCTACCTTTCATCTTTTACCGCTTCTTCAAAATTTAAAGGCTCACTGTCAATAAGGAAACAATACAAATCATAAGTGATTTCATTTGTATGCTCATAAATATCAGTCAAACTCCTCATCTTTCGTGTTCTTCCAGTAGAACTTTCTTTATATGTTGAAGAAGTAGAAAATTGAGCTGAAATTGATAAAGAAGAGTGAGCTGGTGTTGATGGAGAAGATGGTGGTGTTGTATCATGACTTGGTGCTGCAACATCTTCATTTTCTTCAAAGTATGGAAAGAAATCATAAGATCTTTCTTCTTTTCTCTCCCACTCCCATATTGCATCTTCATCAAATTGAACATCTCTACTCACCACAATTTTCCCACTATTTGGGTTGTACAACTTGTAGCCTTTTGAGTTCTGATCATAACCAATGAAAATATTCTTGATGCTTCGATCACCTAACTGGGATCTTAGCTGGCACATGAACATAGGCAATGCTACCAAAGATTCGCAAGTGAGAGACATTGGGCATTTTCTTACTCCATGCCTCTTGTGGTGTTTGATTTTTGATGTTTTTCGTTAGAGACCTATTCAACAAATAGACAACACAAGAAACAGCTTCAGCCCAAAACTCTTCGGGCATATGTTTGGTTTTCATCATATATCGAGCCATGTTGAGAATGGTTCTATTTTTTCGTTCAGTAACTCCATTGCTGTTATGATCTGGGCACTGTTAAAGGACGACGAATACCATGCATTTCACAGAAATTAAAGAATTCTTTTGATGTAAATTCGCCTCCTCCATCAGATCTCAAAGCCTTGATAGTATAGCCACTTTGATTCTCCACAAGAGCCTTAAAATTCTTAAATGCTTCAAAAGTATCTGATTTCTGTTTCAAAAAATAAATCCAGGTGTTGCAACTAAAATCATCAATGAAAAGTAAGAAGTATTTATTTTTACCAAACGAGGGTTGATTAATTGGCTCATAAACATCGGTATGAACAAGCTGAAGTGGCTTGGTTGCTCTTGACATTGATTCTTTTGGAAAACTCATCCTTGAATGCTTTCCGAGTAAACATGCTTCACATAAGTGATGTGGGTGATTAATATGCAACAATCCCTTTACCTTGTGCTTGTCTCCCATCAGTTTAAGTGCTCTAAAGTTTAAGTGCCCGAATCTTATATGCCAACTCCATGCTTCAAGTTTTGTATCAACTTTCAAACATTTTGCTTCAAGAGTTTTAAGATTCAGCAAAAACATTTTGTTCTTTGACATAGGCACCTTGGCAATTAGATTAGTATGTTGGTCTTTAAGCCATGGACAACGATTCTTCATATGAATTTCATACCCTTTCTCAAGGAGTTGCCCCAAACTTAAAATGTTACTTTTCAATTTAGGCATATAATACACATCAGTGATAAGTTTATGGCTTCCATCTTTTGAAGAGATTAGAATTGTACATTTTCCACAAATTTGAATTTTTGAAGAATCTCCAAAGGAAATATTGCCTTGCAACTTTTCATCAAGAGTCACAAATTTCTTTTTATCGCCGCACATGTGATTACTTGCTCCATTATCCAAATACCACGAACTGATTTCAACACTCTCATTAGCATTGAGAGACAGCAATAGTGTGGATTCCTCGACTTTATAGCTATCTTCAACAAAATTAGCTTGCTCATCAATGTGACTCGTTCTGTAACATTCCTAAGAGTAATGTCCAAATTTATAACAACTGAAGCAATCAACTTTTGATTTGTCATAACTCTTCTCATTTGATCTAAAATTATCACCTCTTTCTCTTCCTCTTCCTCTATCTCTTCCTCGACCTCTATAAAATTGATTGCTCATATTGAATTCATAGTGATCACTTCTTCCTTTTCCTCCTCGACCACGATCTCTACCACGTGCTGGACCACGTCCTCATCCTCGTCCTCGTTGATTGTGTTCTCTATTATCTTCTTTTAAGGATACATTCAACTTGAGAGCTTGATCTAAAGGTTCTTCTTGCCCCCTTTTGATCTTCCCTTCATGGGCAAGCAACGACGCCTCCAACTATTCAAGGGTCATGGAGTCTATATCTTTAGACTCCTCAATGGAACATGCCACATAATCAAATTGTAGAATCAACGAACGAAGAACCTTATGTACCACATGAACATGTTCAATTTGCTCTCCATATTTCCTCATTTGATTGACAATAGCTTTCACCCTTGTACAATAATCCGAAATTGACTCGGATTCCTTCATGTTTACAGATCCGAACTCACCTCATAATGTTTAGAGGTGTATCTTCTTTACTTTATCAATTCCTTGAAACGAATTCTGCAAAATCTCCCAAGCTTGCTTTGCAGTAACTGCATTACCAACTTTTTCAAACATTGAATCATCCAAACATTGATGGATGAGGGTGAGAGCATGTTGATACTTCCTCCATAATCGTGCCAAAGCATCCTTCTGCTGTTGAGGCAGAGCCTCTTCATTTTCTAGCTGCTCAAAACCCTTATCTATAATCTCCCATATATCTTGTGAACCAAGAATTGCTTTCATACGAAGACGCCATGTATCATAATTGACTTTTGTGAGGCAAGGAAATTGAAAAATCTGAACTCCACTATTGTTTGCCATATCTAAAAGACCAAACTCTGATACCAATATGTTAGAAAACGGAGGATAATATTAAAAGAAGAGAATGATGATAAGAGATGAGAATTTTAGAGAATGTTTATACTTTTTTATTCATCTCACACACACATACATCATACCTTCATTCAATGGGTATATATATTGCTTACACATGACTGTTTGAATACCTACATTTGTGAAACACAATAAACACATGACTCTTAACATGCCCCTAATAAATTTAGACTCTTGAAATTTACCATAATGACTCTAGACTCTTGGAATTCACCACATGACTTTTGGCTCTTCCCATTCACTATAATAAATTAAACACTAAATTAATTTCAAATTAATCTTCAACACCTACTCCACCACAATATTAGCACTACTATTATTTTTAGCTTAGTATGCCTCCTCCACCGGGGATTCCCCTAACCTCCATCTCAAGACCGACAGGAGGCCACAGTGCCTCTCTAGTATGACCAACCTGAATCGTTTTTTTTTTTTTTTTCCTTCTTCTTCTTTTAGCTTCAATACATCTGTCAATTCTTTTTATTTTTCCTTTTATGATAATTTTACATTTTTAAATCAAGGTTTCACCTAAAATTAAGGCACGTAAAGATGAGACTATCAAACTTATTGTAAAAGATTGATCTGTCCACCGGGAGGTTACATTCAATTTGATCAAATTTATTCTGGTAAAAAATAGCTTGAATTGTTAAATGCCATCAAATAGTTCTTAATTTCATTAATACTTCAAAATTAATATGGTTGGGAAACAATTATCTTTTTTTTGGGGGGGGAGGATAGGTAACCTTTTCCTGCCGTCAGTGTTTCCCTCTATTAATATATCTTTTATTTTATTTCACTTGTAATATTTCTCAATTAAAATAAAATAAAAATGAAACAGTTTTACATAATGTAGGGTTTGTTAAGATTACAAAAAATTTCTCCATGGTCATTATGTTAATAAATTTTAACATTTAATTTAATGCAATTTCTATTAGAGAAGAATTAAGGGGAAGGTAGCAAACCAAATGACCACCTTTTATCATTAGTTATCTGTAACACTTTTTATCTTCAAACCATGAAGCAAAAAGCTTCATTGGTTAGCATTTTCCTACTTAGGATGTAAATGAGTTTTTTCTTTTTATTATTTTTAGGGATGATATGCCAATAAAATAAAGTCAATGCAACCTTTGATTTGTCAAGTTTAAGCGGTGAAAAGCAACAAGGGAGAAATTCAGATCAATTAAATTCGCTTCATGGAGTTGGGGGGGTTGAAAATGCTCATATGTTCATTTTGCTTGTATGATATATGTTTTTATGTTTGTTATTGCAAATGATGTAAATTTTATGGTTCTAAAGCTATGCTCTTGCAAAACTATGTATTGTGCCACAAATTGTTTGTTAACTCGTTAATCAACGGTACCAACTATGAAATTAGTTGTTCACTCAATTTTAAAAGTTTGCTTTGTCCCCCATTCAATTCAAACGTCCACAATGACAATGCATATAGAGCTCAACACTACTCTCCATAGAGGGAAATTTTCAAGACATTTGAATGGGGATGGCTACCGTAACCGACTAGATGAGTGTCCTCCTTCCAACATTACTTAAAAACTTCACACTCCAAACACTAAGTTTGCTCTGCACCTTATCCACCAAGTGGTAATAAAAGTCTTTGTTCACTTTTCTATGTGAGGGGAATTCTCAATTACTTTCCTAAATCCTCTGTGATTGAGAACTTACTCGTATGCGCCAACGAGCTCTTGAGAAACCTGGGGGTTCTCGGAGAGATTTAGAAAAGTATTTGAGATTTTCCCTTATTTGTAGAAGAGTGAATAAAGACTTTTATAATCACTTGGTGGATAAGGTGCAGAGCAAACTTAGTATTTGGAGTGTAAAGGTTTTAAGTAATGCTGGAAAGAGGACACTCATCTAGTCGGTTACGACACCCATCCCCATATATATGATACAATCATGCTGGATTTCTAATTGCACCTGTAATAGACCAGATAAAATTAATAGAGACTTTTTATGAGGGAGCAAGGAGAGGCGAAAGAAGATAAACTTGGTTAGTTGAGAGGTGGCTTACAGACCTAGACAAGAAGGAGGTTTGGGCATTCGTAAAATGAGGGAGAACAACATTGCAATGTTAGTGAAGTTGGGTGGCGCATGGTTAAGGAAGATTAAGCTCCATGGTGTCAATTCCTCAAACAAAAATAACCGAGGGGGAAAAGTTTATGGAGTTCAAAGAGAATGCTAGAGGCTCTAATATTTGGAGGGGTATTCTAAAGAGTAGGGAATGCATCAGGATGGGACTAAAGTGAAGAGTGGGGAATGGTAGAAGCATAAATTTTTTGTAAGATAAGTAGGTAGGAAAAGGGAAGTTAGCTAATCATACAATTCATCTTTAAGAGAGGAGTCTTCCGGAGCTAAAAGTCAATCACTTCATTGATGAAGAGGGAAAATGGAAGATTAAGGAATTGAGAGGCAACCTAAAGGAGGAGAAAGTGGAAAAGATAAAAGGTATCTTGATTCCTCAAAGAGGTAGGTTTGAGGACCTACTAGGGTGGGAAGGGACAAATGATGGTCAATTCTCTGTGGCGAGTGCTTAATGGATGCTTCAGGAGAATAAGTCTTGGCAATCCCAACCGAATATTGATTGGAAATGGATTTGGAAATCTAAATGTCCTGAAAGAGTGAAGTTCTTCATTTGGTTAGTTGTTCGAGAGAAGACTCTAACAAATGATGAGAGAAGGAAAAGAAGGCTCACAGAGGATAACAAGTATAGCAGGTACAAGGAGAGTAAAGAATCGATGCTGCATGTGCTGAGGGATTGCAAGGAGACTAACGAAATATGGAGCTTAATTTGCCCAAACATCACTAAGGTTAGGGATTTCTAGAGTAAGTCTACTATAATTTGCCTTAAGAATGGTGTGGAAAGAAAATTTAAAACAAAGGATCCTGAAAAGAGAGTGGGATGTTTGTGGTTGTAATATGGATGATATGGAAAAGAAGATGCAAATTAGTCATGGAAGGGGATAGTACCCCTCCCTTGGTGATAGTGGGGTTGAGAAGGAGATTAAATAGAGAATGGGAGGAGGCTTAGAGGGGTGGCCAGCAGCTGAAGTAGTCCTTCATTGTAAGGGTCAAGTGGGCTCTTTCTGAAAGAGGGAAGCTAAAGCTAAATACAAATGGGGCGTTGGATATTGAGTCAGGTGATGCTAGTGAGGGTTGCCTGTTGAGAGATGAGGAGGGAAATTGGGTGATTGGATTCTCTCTGAACATGGGAAGAGCTTGATGTAATAACTGTAGAGGTGTGAGCTTTGAGAGAAGAGCTTTGGATTGCTATTTAGAAGGGTTTAACAGACGTGGAGATGGACTGCCTTGTTTTAACCCAATTGCTAAAGAAGGGCATAGAGGCCTCACACCCTCTCTTCCATGCCATCATGGATTGCAAGTAGTTATTGAGCGGTCCAGGTGTTGTTGAAGTCAAGCATGTCATTAGAGAAGTAAACAAGTGTGCAGATCATCTTGCTGAGTTAGGAAAGGAGAGTTCTCAAGATTTGTCTCTATTGGAGAGTCTTTCTAGTTCCTTGCTTCTTCTTCTATTGATGGACAAAGGTGGCACAAAGTCAAATAGGCTTGTTAGCCAGAAACTGGGAAATAGGGTAACCAAAGATTGAGTGTTTGGGTTTAAGCTGCTATTAGCCTATTGGTTTTTGTTTCCCTCTTTCCTACTCAAAAAAAAAAAAAAATGTCACTTCATTACAAATCAATTTGGTAATGGGTTGTACTTTTGGGCTATTGGAGTTGGACCTTTCCGAGGTGCAAAACCACAGCACCGTTTGCAACTCAGGCAAAAAGAACGAGAGAGGGGAATGGGGGGAGCATTGTGATGTGAGGGCAAAATATGCAAGTAAAGTCAGGGCCTTTACTTGATTGTCTGATCCCAACTCTGACTTTAGCTTCGTGGTTTAGACCTCATTTGAAAGATCTGAAGAAAAAGTTATGATGAAAGAAAATGAAATTTTAAGAGATTTGGTATGTCTCTAAATTTAAATTTTTTTTTTAAAAAAATAAATATTTTATATTTAAAAATAAATTTTGAGAGAATTAAATATTTTTTATATTTTAAAAATAACCTTTAAAATAAAAAAAATAATTTTTTTTATTTTTAATAAATTCTATTTTTTCTTTACTTTTCTTTTATAAAATTTCCAAAGAATAATTTTTCTCCCTTTTTTTTTTCTTCAAAACTCCCAAAACTTCTTATTGAAGAGCAAGAACGACAAACGGCGTCCTTTGTTGGCCTCTCCTCGTGGCCGTCGCTGAGTGTGAGGATGCTCTCGTCTTCATCGCCTTCCCCTAATTCAAACCCTAATCCAAATTTCCAGATGCACAAGAGCGGCAGCCTCATGAGTATGATGAAAACTTGTTGCTCCTCCGGACCTCCCCTAGGCTTCAGAGCCTTGAAACCCCACACCTTCCCTAGCGCCATGACCTTGTCTTCCCTTGCAAATCCGAATCCCATCCTCGTTCAGGCGCAGCTTCACTCGGCCTTGGCGGAGTAAGAATCTGGAAGCAGCCCTCTTGATCTTTCTGTTCCTCTCGTCGTCGTCTCCTTCTACAAGTTCGCTGATTTCCCTGATCACGCGCTCTTCCGGAAACTTGAAGGATCTCTGTCGGCAACTGGTAAAATTTCAATCTCCGTCCTCTGCTCTTTTTCTGGCTTTCTCCCAAATCTCAACCTCGTTATGATGCATTTTGCCCATAAAGGGTAGATGTAGTGGATTCCTTTCTGTTGGTGATTGGTTTTGCTGTTGCGGTTCTCTTCTTCTAACACCACAAATACAGTATTGGTGTCAGTAGCATATTGAAATACTAATATTAATAAAACGTCGATATATATGTAGCTGTAGCATGTGGGCTGGCTGAATATTGAAATTGATACTCAAAATAGAGTTTGTGGCTTCAATATTCATTAACATGGAGTGCATTTCATTGGTTATGTAAGCTGCCATATTCACCAAGCTGATCTCCTCCAGCGGGTTTCAGGGGGTATTATTCTTGCACCTGAAGGAATCAATGGAAGCATTTGTGGAACCCGTGAATCAGTTAAGGGCGTTCTTGAATTTATCCAGAATGATGACCGCCTAAGTGGACTTCGACAAGTGGAATCACCTGTTAGTCCTGAAGAAGAAGCCATCCATCACGGTCACTCATCCAGCTCTCCTCTTGCAGCAGGGGAAGATGCACCCTTCCGATGGGATCATGTGAGAGTCAAACTGAAGAAAGAGGTATGGTCTACCAAAAGTGACCTTTAACTTAATTGGTTACATAAATTTTCCTTCTACAGAGTTTAGGAATACTTTTGTGTGTATATTGTATGCCTCTGTTTTGGCTAACGTCTTATGGTTTTCTTTTTATCTATATGTTTTAATCAGATTGTTTCTCTTGGAATGCCTGATGTATCACCTGTAGAAAGGGTGGGGACGTACGTAAGACCTAAAGATTGGAATGCATTGATTAGTGATCCAGATACAGTAAGTAACTATCCTTAAGCTATCCTTTTTCTTTTTTGATCACTGTGCTGTTTTCTGACTTTCCCATCATTTCTTTTAATGCAAATATCTAATGTTGTTTACTGGGAATAGGATAAATTAACATAAAAACGTTGGACAACTTATTTTTCAGCTGATGCTCATACTGACACATCAAACAGTTAATGTCTAAACTGGGCATATTGATGGTGAACAATCAAACGGAGAGACAGAATATGTTGGATTTCCCCAAAAAAAAAGGCAAGGACATGGTTAAAAAAAAAAAAAATTATTCTAATGTATATAGACATTTCTAACTATTGTAAAGAGAAGTGGTCTTTGGTTCCAGATCTCTCAGCATTTTTTTTATGCAACAAGTAGGCGAGATCAAGGACTAGCACTTGACTATGCCTTAAGAATAAGCAAGTTTCAATCTTAAAACTTAAGAGAAAAACCCCAAAGTTTAAGAATAAATTATATCAATCAAGAATAATGTGAATGAGATATTTGATGCTCTACAATAAAAAGAGACCAATATCTATAGACTAAAAAACAAAGTACTCCTACTAGAATTAGAACACCTAGTCAGACTAGGGGAAAAAAAAAGGAACCTATGAAGGGAACAATTTTTAAGTCCAATAAGAATCCTAAAACCAAAAGAACTTTCTAATAAGAATTTTTGAGAAACAAGAACTTCAACAAATAAGTTTCCTAATCAAATTAAGAATTCTTGAGAAACAAAAACTCCAACCAATAAGACTCCAAACTAAATTGATCATCCACACCCCGTATCAGTCCCCTCCACTTAAAAAATAAAAGAAAAAAAGACCTCAAGTATTTTGGCTTACCAAATAACAAGTGACAAGCATCCATATCAACAATATCAAAATATACCTCATCCTCGTACTTGCCAATAGAGAATGAAACCTTGTATCATTCGGTAACTGGTATCTTCTCCGTTGCTTTAATCCAACTTATGAAGTATGGTTTACAGTGCTTCTCGATTCCTAACCCCAAACTCTCCACAACTTTTTTGCCAATTATATGTCCTTGCTGTCACTATCAATAATAACATTGAACAATCGGCTTAAGATAGTCCAACAAGCTCTGAATAATTGATGTTGTTGAGTGTTATCGGATAGTTTAGGTAAGACTATCATCCTCCTTAGCACATAACTTTGACCTTCCTCGTCATCGTCTTTCTCATATTTGACATCATCCCCATTTGGATCATGGCAAACCTCATCGTCATCCTCCTCACACTCTGCCATATGGACTTCATTTCTGAGGGGGCAATTGCTGGATCAATAACCAGGTTGATTGCGTTTGAAACAGTTTCCTGGTGTCGGCCTAACATAAGGATTTGTCGACTTTGGTACTTCTACGGCCTCCATGACATTCTGTTTCTCAACTAATTTATTCTCTTTTTGCTGATCACTACATGTAGGACTGTCCTCAATTGCTTTACTCCTGTCGATAGAGATTTTATGATTATCCTCACTAAAATTTTTGTGAGAATAATCTGCTCGACCTTTCTCCTCCGATATTAGTTCAGCCTTTAAAGCAATATTTTGTGCTTAAGATAAAGTTCATAACATCTGAATTCCTATTTTCTCTTCGATAGCTAATTTGAGACCATTAGAATATCGAGCCACCTATTGTCCTTTTGTTTCCCTTAGATCATTTCTTTTGGTTAGCCTCATGAATTCGATAGTGTATCTGTGTACTGACTTCTGACTATGATGGCATCTTTGATATTGTTGGGACATGATCTGCTCATAATCAGGTGGAAGAAAATCTTTTTGTAACAGTTGCTTCATTCGATACTATGTTCTAATTGGTGCCTTTCCTTCATGGTTCCTTGTGGACCGCAATCTCTCCCACCATGCTGAGGCTCCTCCTTTCAATCAGCGTTGGAATCTTCATATACTCGGAGAACCTATCGATTTTTGTAATCCAATCTAAAAATTCCTCAATATTAAGATTTCTGTTAGAATAAGGAATATTTATCTTTAATTTGAATTCTTTGGCCTTCCTTTCACTATATTCAAGTCTTTCAAACCCACCGTTTCTCCTAGGCTTGGCAAAGAAATCATCTTCTTTGCTTGAGTCTTCCACATAAACATGGTGTTATCTACGATGATATTCAGGTACACTTTTGCCAACACGCCATCAGCCGTCCACAAGCAAAGTCATCTCGGTCTCAAAACCGATTGTCTTCCCTATTTCTGTTGGTATTGATTTCTAGAGCGTTCAGCTGATCTGCAATTTTTTCGAAACATCATTCTATACACTTGAATCTGAGACCCATCCACTACTCCAAAGCTTTCAATGCCACCTGTTGCTCTTGCGACCCAGAGGCTTCAGTTCTCCAATCTTTGTAATGAGAAATGCCGTTGACTATAACTGGGCTCGTTGACATATTGAAACAGGCAAAGTTAACTTACTCTAATACCAACTGAAGCAGCGAGTAGGCATGATAAAGGATTAGCACTTGAGTATGCTTTAAGAATAAGCAAGTTTGAATCTAGAAACTTAGAGAAAGACCCCAAAATCTAAGAATCAATTGTTTTAATTAAAAATAATATTAAGGAGATATGCGATGCTTTACAATGAAGAGAGACCCATATTTATAGACGAAAAAATAAAGTGCTCTTACTAGAACTAGAAAACCTAGTCAGACTATAATTAATAAAAAAAACAAAGAAACCTACCAAGTGAACAATTCATACCAAATTATTTTCTAATAAGAATTAAGAATTCCACCAAATAAGACTCCTAACCAAATTAAGAATTCTTGAAAAGCAAGAACTCCAACCAATAAGACTCCTAACTAAATTGATCATCCACCCCCTCGTTATTTTTAGACATAAATAACTTATATCACATGCGACATTTTAATATCAAACAAACAAAATAAGGGCTAGGATTGTTAAAACACAACATTTACGATTCTCAGCTCTTCCACTTCTTACCCTCCTCACTAAATTCAACTTACATATCAGTTGCTTCCAAATCTTCCCCCAATCATTTACAAGTTTTCTGCTTTCTATTCACTACCCATCTTCTTCAGTGTTCAATTTGAGCTCCGTAGTTGCCATTTGCACCTAGGCCAATTTTTGACATGTCGAATTTCTTATGCTAACAATAACCCCCCAAGAAAAAAATATGTAACCAATTTCACAAGAATATTTTGTTTCAGTCATCATTCTTTTCAGCTCTGGAATTGTTTCATGATCAACAAATTCAGAGGAAGATTTTCAAATAATAGTCAACTTTGGTGTGAACTACATTCCTGTGTCTCTGTCTGTTTTGTTTCTTTGCCAGTCCATTTTTTTGTAGTTATAAACTCTATGCATGTTCTCCAGAAGGCTAGTATAATTTAAATATATTTTGTAAAAAAGTATTATGAAATGTTTAAGCTATGACAACTATGTATAGTGTCTTTAGAGTGACTAAAAAGTAATCTAAAGTGCCCCGTTTCTTGAGGGAATAATAAATAATTGGACATACCTCATGGAGTGACTGACACGTGTCCTTAAGTGTTCAACGAGTGTCGGAGTCAAACATTGACATGGTTTCCATTTTGAATCATCCGTGATTGCTAGATGGTGAAAATGGAGTGCATGGCCTCTTGTGTAATATCTTTTACTGACATTACTCATCATCAGGTGGTAATTGATGTGCGGAATAACTACGAAACTAGGATTGGGAAGTTCAAGGGAGCTGTTGATCCATGTACCACAGCATTCAGGGAATTTCCATCTTGGGTGGAAAATCAATTCCAAGGTGCAAAACTAGTTGATGGGCATTCAAACCTTGGGTTAGACTCTCTTGATGGAAACCTCTGGCAAGACATAGGATCTCAAACTAACTAGCCAAGCAAGGTTGCCATGTATTGCACAGGTGGAATTCGTTCGAGAAAGCTTCAAGTTTTCTTCTCAGCAAAGGTTTTAATTAGGTAATTCTGTTGTGGAGCTCTTTCTCGTGCACATATAGCTAGTAAAGCTTTTCTATAACTTTCTCTCAAGGTCCTAACCCCAACCCCTGCCAAGGGGGAAAAGGGGGGAGAATGATGAAAATCTTGTCTATAGGTAAACAGCTTGTAGTTGCATCACACCTTTGTAAAGGTTTCTTTTGACTAGTTGTAAAAGCAATCTTGTCTTATATGCATTTTCTGGTTTTGCAATGATCTTTTGATTGTGGAATTTACTTTTTTTTTTCAAAGCTGGTTTCCTACAAAACTTGGGGATCATTGAAAAGTGCATGGAACCCTCAATCTCCATTGTCACCAAACATGACATAAACGAAGTCTGTCTGTAAGCCACTAGAATCCTTACCTTATTTTCAGGCCTAAGCATGGTGGTTATAGAATGAGCAGAATTTTTTTGGGGGAATGATTAAGTTCTCCCCTTTTTCCCCCAGGTATCAATTTAGCGTCTATCAGAATTTTTATTTGGATAGTTGAGTTAGTTTCTACACAAAGTATTGAGATGCAAAAGCAAGAGCAGTATTAGGTGCATAGCTAAACGAGTTTTGCACGCTTAACCAAGGACTCTGTTCCTAATCATATCCTGCAGCTTCTTAAGTCTGGTTTTTATCATTGATTCTGCTGTCTTACAGGGTAGTTAGAATCATATGACTGATGGCGTGAAATAGGATCAGTTTCTGAGTGGTAATTGCTACTTTGGTTGTTTTTAATGTCCACTAGGTTTATCATTTGGAAGGTGGGATACTTAAATACTTGGAAGAAGCCCCAGAAACCGAGAGCCTCTGGGAAGGCGAGTGCTTTGTATTTGACAAGCGGGTCTCAGTGGAGCATGGGCTGGCACAGGGGACTTTTAAGCTTTGCTATGGATGCAAGCAGCTTGTGAGTGATGCTGACATGAAAGCTGCATGGTATGAATATGGAGTTTCTTGTCCATACTGTTACACATTGAAGCCTGATGAGGAGAAAGAGAGAGAGCGAGAGCAAGACAAAGGCAATTTGAGACTTGGGGCATCATTGGTGGTCGTGACAAGGGCCGTCGCCAACATCAACAGCAGACCAAATGAAGAGGAGTACCACCCAGCTGTCAAATTCAGTTTAGTTAGTTGGAGTTGGGAGGCGTTAGACTTAAAGTGGATTCCTTTCTTTTCTTTATTTGTCCCTTTCCCTTTTGTCTCTCTCCCATTTGATTCTGTGAGGATGATGTGGAAACATTAAATTTTGGATTTGGACGTGGGTAAAATTATTGGATGATTTCCGCAACAGCTTAACCCCTTGTATTTCATGTGTACTTGGTTCTGTTTTTTTGTCGGGGGACAATAACCTATACAGAAAGAGATTTCATTGATTTTAAGGAATAGTTTAGTATTCATAATTTTATTTTTAACTTGATGATTTTGGGTTTAAATCTCAATTAAAAAAAAAAAAAGATGTCACGTGGGGTCACTCTGGGAAAAGCATTAGCCCAATTTTGGCCCCAATGTAAACAAAGGACCAGCCCACGTGCAAACCAAAATAACTGCAATCAGCCCAACAAAATGGGGAATAACAAGCCCAATAGAAAAGCCATCCCGTAAACGCGGAAAACCATAACACAGGCCACTAAAGGCACCATCTTGTCGAGCGGACTTTAGATGACATTCACTGAAGGGCTGACGACCATCTTTGCACCTAGTCTTATATCCAATCAATGCCAATCGGCCTTGATGGGACATGGCCTAATAGTCCGGACCAAAAGAGTCAATTCTTCATAAATCCATGAAGGACACCTACGAATCAGTATCTAATGCCCACCACAACAATATACCGAAAGGCCATAGCTGTCCCGATCAATCTACCGAAAGATCTCAGTCGTCCGGATCTACTGAACAATAAGGTGTCAGTCGCCCTGTTAACCGATCGTGACTCATCGAGCAGAGATAATCACCCCGATCGATCAAGCAAATGTCAGCCCTCCAATCGGACAAGTCTCAAAGGCCCCTTATCGATCAAGCGATCGAACAGTACGTAACTCTCCAAAGGAATGTCAGAATTTCCTTAATTTCAGTCTCATATTTCATAACGGCAAATCTCGGATCTCCCATATAAGGAAAGCAACCCTCCCAAAGATGGAAGTTTTCCCGATAAATGAGAAACGTGATCAATTCGGAATATTAACCCCCGAGATTCTTGGGTCGGTCCAACAAGGAAGGTAGGGTTGAAATCCCCCAGCAGCGCACGCCTCTCAAGGATATAAATGATCTCTGAGGTCTCAGAATCAGAGACGCTCTCTGAGCCTAACACAGGGGGCACACGATCACAGGGAATAACCTTCCATCAACTCTCAGTCTGTTTTCTTTCAATCAAAAACCACTCTTTACTGACTTGAGCGTCGGAGTCTCCCCGCCGGAACACCCTCTGGCAGTTCTTGCAGGTGTATCCACCCATCGACGGATACAGTTCGAGTCAAGAAGGAGCTGTGTGGAGTCATAACCCACCTCATTCAGATTGACGTCGTCCGTGGGAAAACAAACCGATTCTCTGAAATCTTATGACGATGCTCGCAACGGTCATCTCCGACACAACACCTGCCAAAAGAAGAAGGTCAATCATAGGTTTTGATAATGATGACCTTCCAGTTGGAATAGATCTTCTCCGAGATGACCCTATAATTATCACCCTCAAAATAGACTCCTATACCGTAAAAATGGTCCTTGTTGATCAGGGGGCTGATTGTGACATCCTCACTTGAGATGCATTCTACAGGATGGACTTCAATCCATCTTGACTTTTGCCATCCACCAGATCTCTCCAAGGGCTTTCGGACAAGCCCACTTATCCTAAAGGCATCATTTATCTTCCTGTGACCCTAGGAAGACCCCCTAATTACGCAACCACTTCCGTCCTCTTTCATATGGTAAAGCTCTATTCCCCCTACAACGCCATACGTAGTAGACCCAACTTAGATGATCTAGAGGCGCTACCGAGTACGAGACACATGAAAGTGAAGTTCAGAATACCGCTGAGGGTAGCGACTATAAGAAGCGACTCAGATCCCTATATCCTCTTCGTGACACAAGGTGTTCGAGAAACTTTCCCGATCGACGCCCTGGAATCTAGAGGGGACACTGAACCGAGAGCCAAGCCTAAACCAGGCGAAGAAACGACCGAGATCCTTCTAACAAAAGACCCCAGTCAAACGGTCAGGATATAAGTCAACCTATCACCCCCCTTACAAGAGGCTTTAGTCTCCTGTCTGCAACGACACTCGAAAGTCTTCGCATGGACTCCAGACGACATGCCTGGCATAGACCCGTCAGTCATAGCCCATAAACTAACCGTTAATCCCGACTTCAAACCGGTTAAACAGAAGAAGAGGGTATTCGCCCTCGAATGCCAACGCGCCATCTAGGAAGAGGTTCAGAAATTGTTGACAGCAGGATTCATCCACGAAATCAAGTATCCTAAATGGCTGGCTAATGTAGTCTTGGTGAAAAAGGCCAATAGCAAGTGAAGGATGTGTGTGACTTCACCGACCTCAACAAAGCATGTCCGAAGGATAGTTATCCGCTCCACAATATTGACAAGCTTGTAGACAATTTCTCAGGACACCAACTTTTGTATTTTATGGACGCTTACTCCGGCTATAACCAAATCAGAATGGCGCCAGAAGATGAAGAAAAGACCAACTTCATCACCGAGTTAGATACGTACTGTTACCGGGTCATGCCTTTTGGCTTGAAGAACGTCGGAACAACTTTCCAACAGCTTGTCAATGTAGTCTTCAAAGACCAAATAGGTAGAAATGTTGAAACTTATGTCGACGACATGCTCGTAAAGAGTGTTACAGTAGAAACTCATGTTGCAGATCTTGAAGAGACTTTCCAGACTTTAGAACGGTACAATATGCGATTAAACCTAGAAAAATGTACATTTGGGATCACTTCCGGAAAGTTCCTAGACTTCATGATCACCGATCGAGGGATAGAGGTCAACTCCAAAAAAATACAAGCGATATTAGACATGACGTCCCTCTAGACACTCAAGAAAGTACAACGCCTGATTGGTCGAATAGCGGCCCTAAGCCGATTCATGTCCAGGATTGGCGAAAAGTATAAGCTCATATTTGACGCGTTGAAGAGATCCTGATAGTTTAAATAGACGCCTGAATGTCAAGCAGCCTTCGAACGACTAAAAGAATATCTTATGCAACCGCCACTGCTCTTGCGACCTATTCTCGGGGAGGAACTTTACCTGTATTTAGTCGTTTCCGAGTGAGTACTCCGTTCCGTAATGGTGAGACAGGAGTCCACCACCCAAAAGTCAGTCTATTATATCAGCAGAATATTGAAAGATTCTAAAATTAACTACTGACCGATCGAGAAGATAGTTTATGCTTTGATTGTCTCAACAAGGCGTCTTTGACCATATTTTCAGGCCCATACCATTGTGGTACTTACCGATCAGCCACTGAAGCAAATCCTCTAGAAGAGAGATACGTCAGGACAACTCATCAAGTAGAGTGTGGAGCTAAGCGAATTTGATATCCAATACCGACCACGACCAGCTGGTCGGGTTGTCGAAACCCTCAAATTAATACTGATTTCCCCCAATGCAACAAACTGGAGCAATAGTGGTTACCAGGTCGAATCTCAAGGGAACTAATTAACTTAATCTCCTAGTTGATGTTAAAAATAAAATTGAAGGATTTTCAAACAAATAGCTAAAATAAAAATTGCCGAATAAAAATTAATAACCTAAAAATAAGAGACAAGCAATAGTGCAACAAACTAAAATTATAAAGAAAGTTCAATCTATTAAATATTGATCCAAGGGTTCATATATTCGATTGTTTCATTGATCATCGGTTTAAATATTATTCTTGCGATTCAAGCATTTAACCTTAGATCTATTAGGATAGTCGTAATAAATCTTGTGTTTTCCTAATTTAATCGACCAAACCCAGCATCTAATCGAAACTTATCATTAACCGACTGGGCACGATAGCGTTCCATATCAATATAATGATAGCATTACGTTATGTGAAAACAGTTAAACCAAAATATAAATAATTGGGATAGCCATAATTACTCAATTTTGTTCCATTGATTCCCTAGGTCAATTGAATACCGGTAAAAGACTCATAACAAAATAACCTAGTTACTACTTGTACCATTCGTTCATGACAATTACGGATCACTGAATTCCTAGATAGCAATGGAAAAACTAATATTGAATTAAATTGTCAGATTAACCAATATTAGGTTTCCCTAAAATTAAATCAAGAATCAACGAATACTTGAATAAAAGCCAAGAAATTAAATTAAAAACATAACCTCACAACGAAGAACAATCAATTAAAATTTTCCTTGAATCAGAAATAAAAATTAGTCACACATGGTGCTAAGTCTTGAACAAAATAAAAATAAAAGAAAAAAAGTAAAGAGAAAAATGTTCTGGGAGGAGAGGAGGAGAGAGTGACCCTTTTGCTGTAGCCTTGTGTGGAATGAATGGCTTCCTTCCTGCAGCCGTGTGTGTATGAATAACATGGAGGAGGCAGCCTATTTGTGGAAGAAAATAAGGAAGGGGGCAACCGGCCCTTGGTGAATTTTGGAAAGGATTAAGATTTGATACCCTATTTTCCTTCCTCTAGACTTCTAAATCAATTAGGAGTCTCCAAAATTAGGAAATTACAAAAGTTCATTCCTACTAAAAAAAACAGATTTTACTAAAAATAAAAATACTACTAAAATATTGAATTAAAATTCAAGCTCCTCCTCTTCAAAGCCCAATAAAGTGTCTTGACCCAATTAACTTCAAAATTGCTTCATTAAGCCCAATGTACTCCACGTCTTCAAACACAATCTCCTAAAATGAAAATTTAATAAAATCAATTATTAGAGCACTAGTCAATGCAAAATTAACACATAATAATAACAATAAAATCAATAATTTTGCATATTATCAAATTCCCTCACACCAAACCAATGCTTGTCCTCAAGCATTCTCTATCCCAATGTCACACAACCATTCTCCTCTTCACACCTTCCCCTCCTTCATTTCATCATCCAACAACCTCAAGCAGCACACATTTGAACATTCAAATCAGAACCACAATCCAGAGAGCAAGTAATCATAGATTGTATAACTTTAAAAGAAAATATATAGGTATCCCAATAGACTCAACAATATCATCAGAATTCAATGCAACAAGATCCGTTACCTTCACAAGGAAATCGCTCTATGCACTCAAGTGTTTAAAGGGAATTTATCGATAACTCTCAAAGTTAACGCATAGTATGCTATTACCATAAGTTTGCTTATTAATCAAATCTCCACCATTGAATATATGAATTCAAAACAAAAATTCGGGGGTCTTTAAAAGGGTTGTAATGTGGCTAGGATAAGGGTAGGGAAAAGGTAAAAATGATGTGTAATGTATACCAATGAAACATGTCAAAAATTTTAAAATATTTCTACTATCAACTCATCCCATAACATAAAGTACAATCAACCCAAGAAAAATGATTCAATCAAGACCTTATCATTCCTCGATCATATTTCTAAATACTTTTCTCTTCTCTCTCGTTTTTTTTTTCTTTTCTGTTTTTTTTTTCTTTTTTTTTTTGAATTTTTTTTTTCTTTTGAAAAGAGATCAATCGAATATCAATCTCAAGGAAGAACATGTAATGCATATACAAATCTCATAAATCGAATGAATAAACTTCTAAAAATACTCCCTAACATAAAATTATCTCATTTCCTTTGTAAATTCTCATCCATTCAAACCCTAACACATGCTTCTTTGATATAAGGGCAAAAAAGAATGTTAAGCGTAAAAAGAAGGCTGTGTGTCAATTTGTGAGGTTATAATCAAAGAAAAAGGGATAAAAGCTCAATTTGGTTCACTAGGGAATAAGTATGCACGGGAAGGTCTTTTTTAAAATAGATAAAGTGTGTAAACCTAATTGCCCCCATCATATTAATGCACGAATTCATGAATGTGATCTTGAAAAGCATTGCAAAGCAAGTTTTAGAATAAACACACTATGATTGATACACACTCATGAAAAAATTTAGAGCAAAAATGATTATATGCTCTCAAGGCTCAAATGCTCACAAAAGTATGTAATATTGTATCGAAACTTGCACATTTGTATCTAATTCAATCGTCATAGTCAATAGGATACTTAAAATAATTTTTATCTAAAATACAACTAATCACACTTGCCTCTTTCATGGATTCCAACTCAAATCGACAATGAATGCTAACTCAAAGATCATTTTCAGATGAAAATCAAAAGAGTGTGGAATTCGAAGGAAAATAGAAGAGATGACATGGATTCATGAATTCCTCCCCCACACCTAAATGCTGCATTGTCCTCAATGAAGCAAAAAGAAGACGTTTAGGCACAATGTGGAAAGCAAAAAAAAAAACTAACGGAAGAATGAAATGCTAAAAATGAAAACAATGAAGAAAAGAGAGAGAACTCCCCTAAGGTAATGGCGGGAATGGGAGCTCTTGGTCAGCGGATGGTTGCTTGGCAGGTGCAATTGGGGACTCTTCTGCTTCCTCGGTGTTCTACAGTTCCTGTGTGAAGATTCAGTCCTGGGTAGCAGCATTCTAGGTCTTTGGCGGTTGGAGGGGAGGACTAAAGGTTGATCGAAGGAGGCGATTTCAGAGAGTTCGTAGGAGAATCGAGAGAGAGAATAGAATTGGAATGTGTTGTGAATGTTCTCTTTTCTCCCATTCGACCCCTTTTTTTTTTAGAGTACCCAATACCACATGATCATCTCTTACAGAAAGGAGTGCTTCTACCCTTTTTTTGGATTAAACCTTCAAAATACCGCGTGATCATCTTCTGAGAGAAGGAGTGCTTCTGCCCACTTTTGGATTAAGCCTTCAGCAAACCGCGTGATCATTTGATATGAGAATGACTGCTTCTGTCCGAAATCTAAATATCTCTCCATTTGTGACTTGACTTGAGAAAATTGCTGGATACAAGTAAAAATTAAAAGGGGAGATAAATAACATAATAAAACACCCAAAAATAAATAAATAAATAAAATTATTAAAAAATTAAATCAAACTCTTAAAAATTTTGGGTTGCCTCCCAACAAGCGCAATTATTTTAACGTCGTTATGCTCGACAATCTTCATTTATTTCTCTTCAAGGAGGTTTCAACTTCAACTTGGGAACCTCATGTAACATTCCTTCCATATCTAATTGTGCATTCGACTCAAAATTAATGACACGCTCTTCTTCACAAATTTCCTGCACAACATCAACAAAACAAATTGATTGACACTTATTTGGGTATTTCATAGGATCAAAAATAATGAATTTAACAATCTCGCTGTCGAACTCGACGGAGAGAGTACTCTCGTCCACATCTATTTTTGTCTTTGATGTCTTCATGAACGATCTTCCTAATAAAAGTAGAGCTGAATCTATGATAGTGTCTTCTTCCATTTTCAATATGTAAAAATCTGCTGAAAATATTAACTCGTTCACCTGTACCAACACATCTTCAATAATCCTCTCTGGGTAAACATAAGAATGATTAGCCAACAGAATAACAACCCCAGTTTCTTTTACGGGACCCAATTTTAGAGCACTATAAATTGAATAAGGCATGATATTTACAGATGCTCCTAAATCTAACATGGCATGCTCAATTTTTTTCTTACCAATAACACAAGGTAGAGTGAACATACCTGGATCCGCACATTTTTCGAGTAAAGTTCCCTTGATCACATCAGACATATTCTCACCTATTTTATCACCTCTTAACTTCTTAACTTCCCTTTCTGGATTCTCCAATCTACTAGGAAAAAATGGTACAATTGTACTAGAAGTGTTAGACAAAGAGAACTCGGATGTTACCTTGATTGAACTTTGATGCATGTGTTCATCTTCCTTGTCCATGTCCTTCCCTTCATCCATATTTTTAGATAGAGTAGAGACCGAGTGAAGTTCCTTCTCACTTCTCAACATTATCGCACTGACGTTTTCTTTGGGATTCACGACCGTTTGTGAAGGTAATTTTCCTGAAGTTTGAGCCTCCAAATTACTAACTAAAATTGCTAGTTGAGTGATTTGCTTCCCCAAGTCTTGAATGCTAGCTCTCGTTTCCTGTTGAAATTGTTGGGTGTTAGTCGCGAGAGCTTTCACAATATCTTCTAGTGACATACCTGAATTAGATAATTATGTCGGTGCTTGTGTTGGCCTATTGAATTGCTGAGGAGGATATCTTGTCTGTCCTCCTTGATTCCCGTAACTCAGGTTTGGATAATTTCGCCAACCGGGATTATAATGAGTGGAGTAGGGATCGTACTTCCCTTGAGGTTGGCCAGGAAATCCTCCTACGGCATTTGCTTGATGAGTAGAATCTTCTTGTAGAGATGGACACATATCCGTAGGATGTCTAGGTATCGAGCATATGCCACAGACTTTGGTTGCATATATTTGTCCTACAGCCATATGACGAACCAAAGCAGTCAATTCAGAAATTTGATTTTCAAGGTGAGAATGACTTACCTCATTGACACGTTTCGTAACTCCATCCGTTCTCAATCCAAATTGTTGAGAATTTTCTGCCATATTTGTGATCAATTGTCTGGCTTCTTCAGGTGTTTTATTTACCAAGGCTCCTCCGCCGGCCGCATCTACCATACTCCTATCCATGGGTAGAAGTCCTTCATAGAAATATTGTATCAAGAGCTGTTCCGGTATTTGATGATGTGGACAGCTAACGCAGAGTTGTTTAAACCTCTCGAAGTACTCATACAGCGTCTCTCCGCTAATCTGTCTGATCCCACATATCTCCTTTCGAATGTTGGCAGCCCTAGATGCAGGGAAAAATTTTTCCAAAAATAATCTCTGCATCCCATTTCATGTATTGATCGAATCCGGAGGTAAGTAGTACAACCAATCTTTTGCCTTTTCTTTTAGGGAAAAGGGAAAGGCTCTCAACTTAATCTGTTCCTCAGTCACACCTTGGGGTTTCATACTCGAACAAACAACGTGAAATTCTTTCAAATGTTTATGTGGGTCCTCACCTGGAAGACCACAAAAAATAGGAAGTAAGTGAATCAAACCAGATTTAAGTTCGAAAGCTATCTCAAGATTTGGGTATTCGATACACAAGGGCTGTTGATTCAGATTGGGTGCAGCCAATTCCTTCAAGGTTCTCTCACGATCGGCCATCTTTTCCTCTTCTTCTTCAAAAATAGACCTGTCACAAATTGTCAGATCAATGTTAAAAATTGGCCTTCTACGTAACTTACCTTTCCTCTGTCTGGCCTCCTTTCTCAATCAGCGAGCAGTTTTCTCAATTTCGGGAATATATTCCAATTCACCTTCTTGAGAAGAACGGGTCATAAAATTAAAGAGGTCAGCAAAACAAATAATAAAACACAACTAAGAAATTAAAAAAGTTCCCCGGCAACGGCGCCAAAATTTGGTCGGGTTGTCGAAACCCTCAAATTAATACTAATTTCCCACAATGTAACAAACTGGAGCAATAGTGGTTATCAGGTCGAATCCCAAGGGAACTAATTAACTTAATCTCCTAGTTGATGTTAAAAATAAAATTGGAGGATTTTCAAACAAATAGCTAAAATAAAAATTGCCGAATAAAAATTAATAATCTAAAAATAAGAGACAAGCAATAGTGCAACAAACTAAAATTATAAAAAAAAGTTCAATCTATTAAATACTGATCCAAGGGTTCATATATTCGATTGTCTCATTGATTATCGGTTTAAATATTATTCTTGCGATTCAAGCATTTAACCTTAGATCTATTAGGATAGTCGTAATAAATCTTGTGTTTTCCTAATTTAATCGACCAAACCCAGCATCTAATCGAAACTTATCATTAACCAACTGGGCACGATAGCATTCCATATCAATATAATGATAGCATTACGTTATGTGAAAACAGTTAAACCAAAATATAAATAATTGGGATAGCCATAATTACTCAATTTTGTTCCATTGATTCCCTAGGTCAATTGAATACCGGTAAAAGACTCATAACAAAATAACCTAGTTACTACTTGTACCATTCGTTCATGACAATTACGGATCACTGAATTCCTAGATAGCAATGGAAAAACTAATATTGAATTAAATTGTCAGATTAACCAATATTAGGTTTCCCTAAAATTAAATCAAGAATCAACGAATACTTGAATAAAAGCCAAGAAATTAAATTAAAAACATAACCTCACAACGAAGAACAATCGATTAAAATTTCCCTTGAATCAGAAATAAAAATTAGCCACACATGGTGCTAAGTCTTGAACAAAATAAAAATAAAAGAAAAAAAGTAAAGAGAAAAATGTTCTGGGAGGAGAGGAGGAGAGAGTGACCCTTTTGCTATAGCCTTGTGTGGAATGAATGGCTTCCTTCCTGCAGCCGTGTGTGTATGAATAATATGGAGGAGGCAGCCTATTTGTGGAAGAAAATAAGGAAGGGGGCAACCGGCCCTTGGTGAATTTTGGAAATGATTAAGATTTGATACCCTATTTTCCTTCCTCTAGACTTCTAAATCAATTAGGAGTCTCCAAAATTAGGAGATTACAAAAGTTCATTCCTACTAAAAAAATAGATTTTACTAAAAATAAAAATACTACTAAAATATTATTTAAAATTCAAGCTCCTCCTCTTCAAAGCCCAATAAAGTGTCTTGACCCAATTAACTTCAAAATTGCTTTATTAAGCCCAATGTACTCCACATCTTTAAACTCAATCTCCTAAAATGAAAATTCAATAAAATCAATTATTAGAGCACTAGTCAATGCAAAATTAACACATAATAATAACAATAAAATCAATAATTTTACACATTATCACCAGCTATAAAGGGCCAAGCACCGATAGATTTTATCCTTGAATGCACTTTGCCCATAGTGTCTGAAGGACAACTTTCTAGCCATCAAGAAGAATGGATCAACCCCGAATGGACTATCCATGTGGACGGATCATCAAATTCTTCAGGAAGCGGTGCCGGACTCATATTGGTAGGACCAAACGATTTTGAGGCAGAGTACGCCCTCCGCTTTGATTTCCAAGCCACCAACAACCAAGCCGAGTACGAAACTCTACTAACGGGCCTTCGAATCGCCACCAATATGGGAGCATGAAATGTCAGGGTGTTTACGGATAGCCAATTGGTCGTGAAGCAAATCGAGGTTATTTACGAAACTAGAGACCCCGTCATGGCGAAATATTTAGCTAAGTTGCGCGAGACGATGGACCGGTTAGGCAAAGTAGGCATTCAACAAATCCCTCATTCGGAAAATGCGCGAGCGGATACCTTATCGAAGATGGCTAGTTCTGATTCAGTCGCTTCCAACCGAACAGTATATATTAAAAGTCTGTCGTATCCCAATATCGACGAGCCTAAGGAGATCCTTCCAGTCGATTAGCCGCCTAGTTGGAAGGACCCTATAGAAGAGTACCTAAGACACGATCGCCTGACAGAGTCCCCAGGAGAAGCAATAAAATTGAAGCGAAAGGCCGCGCACTATGCCATAATCGACGGGGTTCTTTACCGTAAGTCATTTACTCACCCGTATCTGCGATGCTTGACTCCCGAAGAGGGAAATTACGTCTTTCGAGAAATTCACGAAGGAGTTTGTGACAATCATCTAGGTGCCCAAAACCTAATCTATAAGGCCCTTTAATAGGGATACTACTGGCCAACCATGAAGGTCGATTCTGACAGCTACATCAAAAGGTGCGATAGATGCCAGCGCTTCTCATTGGTTCCTCAATTACCCTCCACCGAACTTAATCCAATATCTAGCCCTTGACCGTTTGCTCAGTGGGGCATGGACATCCTCAGAGCGTTTCCTCCAGCCACGAGACAGTGAAGCTTTTTTATTATAATAATCGACTACTTTACGAAGTGGGTAGAAGTCGAGCCTTTAGCCCAAATCATGGCTGCTAAAGTCCAATCCTTCATGTGGGCTCATATTATCACTTGGTTCGGTATACCACGCGTCCTTATCATGGATAACGGAAAGCAATTCGACAACCAGCATTTTCAGGAGTTTTACGAGAAATTGGAGATCCAACATGGATTCTCATCGGTCGCTCACCCACAAACCAATGGACTAGCCGAAGTGACCAACTGAACAATTCTGCAAGGACTAAAGATAACGTTGGATGATGCCAATAGACAATGGGTCGAAGAACTTTACGGCATTCTCTGGTCGTATCGTACTACCCCTCAAAAGGCAACGGGAGAAACACCTTTCAGTTTGACCTACGGAAGCGAAGCAGTCAAACCCGTGAAAATAGGCATTCACTCACTCCGAGTAGTTCACTATGATGTCGGGCAAAATGAACGCACCCTACGAGAAAGGTTAGACTTACTCCTAGAATTGCGGGAATCTGCATCAACACGAATGACGGCCTGTCAGCAACAAACGACCCGGTATCATAGCCAAAGGGTTAGAAGCCGAACATTTAAACCTAGAGAGTTGGTGCTATGGAGAGTGGAGGCTACTGGTTAACAGTAGCCCAGGGGTAAGCTCACCCCTAATTGGGAAGGTCCATATCAAGTACGCTCCGTGGTTCGACTGGGAACGTACCGACTCGACAACCTAAACAGGTTAGCGATACCTATGACTTAAAACTCAAAAAACTTGCGCATATACTATCAATGAGTCTCAGTGCTATCCAATAGTCGGTAGGTTTTTCTTAAGCACAACTTAAAAATTTCCTATCAGATGGCCTCAGTCACCCAGCCCCTGTCGATTGTACGCGTCATCAAAAGGAGATGTAACTCCCCAGACAGGTGGACGCAGCCCACAACTTAAAAACTTCCTATCGGAGAGCCTCAGTCCCCCAGCCTTTACCGATCGTACGTGTCGTCAAAAGGGGATGTAACTCTCCAGACGGATGGACACGACCCACAACTTAAAAACTTCCTATCGGAGGGTCTTAGTTGCCTAACCTGTATTTATCGTACGCGTCGTTAAAAGGGGATGTAACTCTTCAAACGGGTGGATACTGCCCACAACTTAAAAACTTCCTATCAGAGGGCCTCAGTCGCCCAACCTCTACCGATTGTACGCATCATCAAAAGGGGATATAACTTCCCAGATGGGTAGACGCAGCCCACAACTTTAAAACTTCCTATCGGAGGGTCTCAGTCGCCCAGCCTCTACCGATCGTACGCATCGTCAAGAGGGGATGTAACTCCCCGGACGGGTGGACGCGGCCCACAACTTAAAAAATTTTCCTATCGTTCGGAGGGTTTTAGTCGCCTAGCGCCCATCATTTGTACGTGTTGTCAATAATGGATATAACTCCCTAAGCGGGTAGCACGACCCATCTTTTAAAAGAGCTCTTATCGTCAGGAAGGCCTTAGTTGCTCAACACCTGTTCTATGAGTCACGCAGAGATCTTCCCCGAGCAGGAAGACATGACTCTCAAATCTAATCGACCGAATATCAAGCAGTTTGGAAAGCTAATACTATTTGGTTTCTTAACCTGAAGTCTAAAACGGGAAGGAAATTGTATTGCAATGCAAGAAATCAAAAAAAAAGCAAAAATAAGACTCAAGTAAGTGAAAGGCAATCCTTTTATTCGTTCTTCTGTGAAGAAATGCATCAAGATATATGAACAAGCCGCTAAGTCTGACTGATTACACCAAGAAAAATATACAAGAAGGTCCACCTCATCAAGCTGCTGACTCACCTGAAGAGGAAGAACATAATCCCAACACTAGAAAGTACAAAAAGCAATGTAGTGCTAGGGATAAGAAGAGACGAGTTTGGGTTTTGTCCCACCAAAGCGGCCCGAACTCAACCTACCCATCCAAAAAGCAGTATGAGAAACACTCCCACCACGTCTGGATGGCGAGGCCAACCGGAGAAGGCCATGCAAGGCGATACAAGATGCACCCCCTCGGTGGCAAGGGATCAGATCATGCTAACCAAAGTGAACGGTCAACATAATGAGATCTCATCCCAGTAGTCCTATTCTTTAATGAGATCTCATTCCAGCAGAAGTCACTTCAGCCAAGGAGCATCGCACGCTACGGCGTCCCGAAAACTGGCCCTAAGAAAAAATCATTCTCCACCAAGTAATAAGGAAGGAAGAACGTCAATTCTTTGCGAAAGGAAGTGAATGCGCGTTATGACTATTCATAACAGTATAAAGGAGATGCCTCAATTAATTCGAGGAAGACGAAACGGATCAGCACAAACACAAGTCATAAATGCCGAAGTAAATTGTCTTCAGTTCCCCATGAAGAAAGTCGTATATGATGAGACATGCTCGCATTCCTAACGTACAAGGAGGGTGAATCAGAGTGGACCGAGTGCCTCTATGCATTCATAACGTACGAAACACGCTTCACAGACCTTCACTTATGGTTTTTCTTTTTCAAAAAAGCCATAAGTTGGGGGCAAATAATGGGACATGACCTAATAGCCCAGACCAAAAGAGTCAATTCTCCATAAGCCCACGAAGGGCACCTACGGATCAGTATCTAATGTCCACTACAATAATATACCGAAGGGCCATAGCAGCCCCGATCAATCTACCGAAAGGTCTTAGTTTCCCAAGTCTACTAAACGATAAGGTCTCAGTCGCCCCGTTAACCGATCGTGACTCATCGAGCAGAGACAATCACCCCGATCGATTAAGCAATGTTAGCCCTCCAACCGGACAAGTCTCAAAGGCCCCTTATCAGTCAAGCGATCGAACAGTACACAACTCTCCAAAAGAATGTTAGAATTTCCTTAACTTCAGTCTCCTATTTCATAACGACAAATCTTGGATCTCCCAGATAAGAAAAGCATCCCTCCCGAAAATGGAAGTTTTCCCAATAAATGAGGAACGTGATCAATTTAAAATATTAACCCCCAAGATTCTCGGGTCGATCCGATAAGGAAGAGGTAGAGTTGAAGTTCCCCAGTGGCGTATGCCTCTCAGGAATATAAATGATCTCTAAGGTCTCAGAACCATGGACACTCTCTAAGCCTAACACAGGGGGCACACTGATCACAGGGAACAACCTTCCCTCAACTCTCAGTCTATTTTCTTTCAATTGAAAACCGCTTTTTACTGACTTGAGCATCGGAGTCTCCCCTCCGGAGTACCCTTCGACGGTTCTTGCAGTGTATCCACCCATCAACGAATACTGTTCGAGTCAAAAAGGAGTTGGTATCTATAGAGTCATAACTCACCTCCATCAGGCCTCTAAAAAGATATAGCAAAAGACTGCCTGAAAGCCATAAACAGAGAAACCCAACAACAAAAGAAAAGAAAAGAAAAGGCTTTGTTCACCACCGATAAAAAGCCTAAACGAGGGCAATGGACACACATAATCACCTCATGCTCTCTGATTACTTCACATCCAATCAAAGCCTTTTGATCCTTTGAGTTCTTCAGCGTGCCGATTGCAATCATTATTATCGGACTCTTCTTTGCTCTGCAATGATGTTGGAAGATAGAGGTAGGGGCGGGAGCATTGGGTTTCTCTTGTTGAGAGAAATTTGGGTGGTCTTATGAGTTTGGTTTGTTTTAACTTTAGTGAGGTGGAACAGACCTGGCCAAGTGGTGTGCTCCCAGCAATTTGTGTTAGAAGAGTGTTGCTGGAGGTGAGTTATAGCTACTCGAACGGTTTCCATTAATAGAGAGGAAAACACCTGTAAAAACAGCCAGAGGGTATTCCGGCTAGGAGACTTCGACGCTCAAGTCAGTAAAGAGTGATTTTTTAATGAAAGAACAGACTGAGAGTTTGAGGAAGTGATTCCCTGTAATTGATGTGCCCAATGTGTTTGGCCTCGAGAACGTACCTGACTTACAGGGTTTTGAGAGATCTTATACCTTTCAGAGTCGTGCGCAGCTTGGGGGTTTCAACCCTATCTTTCTTATTGGGCTGATCCGAAAATCTCGGGAACTCAATATTCTGCTTTGATTGTGATTCTCATCATTTGGGAAATTTTCGTCTTCGAGAGGGATACTTTCATTGGCTAAAAGATCCTAGAGATGCCGTTTTGAAATAGGAAACTAGGGTTATTAGGATGTTTTGGCATTCTCTTAGAATTGTTAGAGATGTTGGCTATCGATCAGTCACTCGACTATTGAGGAGTCTTTAGATCTTGTTCGGTTGAATAATTGACGCTTGATTGCCCGATCGGGACGATCACCCTTGCTAGGCATACTACATTCGGTTAGCGGGGTGACTAAGACCCTGTCGTTCGGGAGATCTGGGCGGCTAAGACCCTTTAATAGATTTCAGTACCGATCGTTAAACATCGGTCGGTAGGCGCTCTTAATGGGCTCTTCAACGATTAACTTCTCTGATTGAGTCATGTCCCATCATTTGCCCTCGACTCATGGTTTTCTTGGGAAAGAAGTGCCATGAGTAGGACCTATGAGGCATGCTTAATATGTTACGAAAGTGTAGGGATGCTAAACTCGTCTCGATCCATCCTCTTTTCTTGCCACAGTACAAGTGTGTCTCTTCAGAAGTGACTTTCTCATGGGGAATTGGAGACGATTATTTCCCCATTTATGGTAGAATCCGTTTCATCTGCTCCAAATTAATTAGGGTTTAATCTCCCCCACTATAAGTAGTTATGAAGTGTGCTCATTTTCCTTGGTAAAGAATCGAGTCTTTCCTTCTTCTTGGGGAGTCTTGTTTAGGGCTACTCCTTTTCAAGAGTTGCTCCATGAGGCACTTTGGGCATACGAAGCTTTATGGTTTGAAGAATTTTTGCTGGAGTGAGATCTCATTAAGGAAGGGGACTGCTGGACGGAGATCTCATTACGTCTATCGTTGTTAGGCCGGCGCCGTGAGATCGTCCATCGCCGAGGGGGTACGTCTTGTACCACCTTGGATGATCTGTCCAGGTTCCGTCCCCATCATCCAATTATGGTGGGGATGCCTCTCGACCGTTTTTTGGATGGATAGATCTGGCCCGGGTTGCGTTGGGGGTGGAAAAACTTGGGCTCACCTTCCCTTATCCCTAACACTACATTTTTGTACTCTCCAGTGTAGGGATTATGTTCTTCCTCTTCAGGAATGACCCCATTGTGTATCTCTCTTGGTGTAATCAGCCCGACTTAGCGGTTTATGTGTATATTTTATGTAACCAAATGTACTATTTCGCATAGATATAAATGAAAGGTTATAACTTACTTGAATTTTGTCCATTCTCTTTTCCAATTCCTTATTTGGTTATATGCCTTTCTTTAACTTTCGTCTAAGTAGGTCTATCCTTTAGGCTCCTCCCTGAAATGTTGAGTAACACCGGCCTCTCGAACTACTGGATTGATGGTCGGTTGGTTTAGGGGGTCGTACTCATTTGCTCAGGAGACTCCATGTGGCTTGCATAAACGATAGGGACTGGGCGATCTAAACCCTCTGAGTGATAGAAAATTTTTAAGTTGTTGGGCCGCGTCTACCCGTCCGGGGAGTTATATCCCCTATTGACGACGCATACGAATGATAGAGACTGAGCGACTAAGACCCTTTAATCGATAAAAAATTTTTAAGTTGTAGACCGCGTCCATCCGTTTGGGGAGTTACATCCCTTATTGACGACGCATATGAACGATAGAGACTAGGCGACTACGGCCCTCCGATCGATAGGAAATTTTTAAATTGTGGGCCGCGTCCACTCATCCGGGGAATTACATCCCTTATTGATAATGCATACGAACGATAGAGATTGGGCGACTGAGGCCTTCCGATCGATATGAAATTTTTTAGTTGTAGGCCGCGTCCACCCGTCCAGAGAGTTATATCACATATTGACGACGCGTACGAACGATAGAGACTAGACGATTGAGGCCCGCCGATCGATAGGAGTTTTTTAAGTTATGGGCCGCATCCACCCGTCCGGGGAGTTATATCCCATATTGACGACGCGTACGGATGATAGAGACTAAGCGACTGAGACCCTCCGATCGATAGAAAATTTTTAAGTTGGGAGCTGCGTCTACCCGTCCAGGGAGTTACATCCCCTATTGACGACGCGTACGAGCGATAGAGTCTGAGCGACTAAGGCCCTCCAATCGATAGAAAATTTTTAAGTTATAAGTCGCGTCCACCTGTCTGGAGAGTTACATCCCCTATTGACGACTTGTACGAACGATAGAGATTGGGCAACTGAGACCCTCTGATCGATAGGAAATTTTTAAGTTGTGGGTCGCGTCCACCCATCCGAGTAGTTACATCCTCTATTGACGACGCGTACGAACGATAGAGATTGGGTGACTAAGACTCTCCGATCGATAGAAAATTTTTAAGTTGTGGATTGCATCCACCCGTCCGGGGAGTTACATCCCTTATTAACGACGCATACGAATGATAGGAAATCTTTTGGCTATGAGATAGCTCTGAAATTCTCTGATAGTATATACGCAGGTTCTCCGAATTCCAGGTTCTAGGCACTACCGATCCGTCTAGATTGTCGAGTCAGTACGTTCCCGGTCGAACCACGGAACGTACTCGATATGGACCTTCCCAATTAGAGGCGAGCTTGCCCCTGGAGTTGACCGATAGCCTCCACCTTCCTTAGTACCAGTTGGCCAGGTCTGAACGCTCGATTCCGGACCCTTCGGTTGTGATATCGTGTCATCTGCTATTAATAAGACTCATACATGCCGACGCGGACTCTGGTAGTTCTAGAAGCAAGTCTAGTTTTTCTCGTAGGATATGCTCATTTTGCCCAGCATTGTATTGAGCTACCCAAAATGAGTGAATACCTATCTCCACAAGTATAATTGCTTCACTTCCGTAAGTTAGACTGAACGGTATTTCTCCCATTGCTTTTCGGGGGGTAGTGCGATATGACCAGAGAATTCCATAAAGCTCTTCGGCCCACTTCCCCTTGGCGTCATCCAATGTCGTCTTCAGTCCTTGCAGGATCGTTCAGTTGGTTATTTCGGCTAGCCCATTGGTTTGTGGGTGAGCGATTGATGAAAATCGATACTGAATCTCGAGTTTCTCACAAAATTCCCGAAAGCGTTAGTTGTCGAATTGCTTTCCATTGTCCGTGATGAGGACGTGTGGTATGCCAAACCGGGTGATAATATTTATCCACACAAAGGACTAGACTTTGGCTGCTGTGTTCTGAGCTAGAGGCTCTACTTTTACCCACTTGGTGAAATAGTCAATTGTTACTATAAAAAAATTTTGTTATCCTGCGGCTGGAGGGAATGGTCCGAGAATATCCATGCCCCATTGAGCAAATGGCCAAGAGCTAGATATGGGGTTAAGCTCGGTGGAGGGTAACCAAGGCACTGAGGAGAAGCGCTGGCATTTGTCGTATCGTTTGACATAGTTGTTAGAATCGGTCTTCATAGTTGGTCAGTAATACCCCTGACGAAGGGCTTTATAGACTAGATTTCGAGCACCTAAGTGATTATCACAGATTCCTTCATGGATTTCTCGGAGGACATAGTCCCCCTCTTCAAGAGTCAGACACCGTAGGTATGGATGGGTGAACGATTTGTAGTAGAGGATCCCATCAATTATAGCGTAATGTGCTGCCTTTCATTTTAGATTCATCGCTTCTGTGGGGGACTTTGGCAGATGGTCGTGTCTCAGATACTCTTTTATGGGGATTTTCTAGCTGGCTGACCGATCAATAGGCAAAACCTCCCTGGGCTCGTTAATGCTAGGATGCAATAAACTTTTGATGTATACCGTTCGGCTAGAGGCAACCAAATCGGAACTAGCCAGGTTCGATAGAATGTCAGCTCGCGTATTTTCCGAACGTGGGATTTGTTGGATGTCAACCTTGCCCAACTGGTCCATCGTCTCGCGCAGCTTGTTCAAATATTTAGCCATGACCGGGTCTCTGGTTTTATAAACCCCTTCGATTTGCTTCACGACCAACTGGCTGTCTGTGAACACCCTGACGTTTCATGCTCCTATGTCTGTGGTGATCCGAAAGCTCATTAGTAAGGCCTCGTACTCAGCTTGGTTGTTGGTGGCCTGGAAATCGACGTAAATGGTGTATTCCGCCTTAAAATCGTTCGGTCCCACTAGTATGAGTCTAGCGTCGTTTCTTGAAGAATTTGATAATCCGTCCACATGGATAGTCCATTTTGGGGTTGACCGTTCTTCTTGATGGTCAAGAGGTTGCTCTTCAAGCATCGTAGGCAAAGTACATTCGAGGATAAAATCGGCCAGTGCTTGACCCTTTATTGTTGGCCGCAGTTGATACTAGATATCAAATTCACCCAGTTCTACACTCCATCTGATAAGCCACCCGGACGTGTCCTTCTTTTAGAGGATTTGTTTCAAAGGTTAGTCGGTGAGCACCACAATGGTATGGGTTTGGAAATACGGTCGAAGGCGCCTCGCTGAAACGACCAAGGCGTAGGCTATTTTCTCAATCGGCCGATAGTTAATCTCGAATTCTTTCAATATCCTACTGATGTAAAAACTGGTTTCTGAGTAGTGGATTCTTGTCTCACCATCACGGAGCAAAGCGCGCGCTCTGAGACGGCCAAATACAGGTAGAGTTCCTCCCCGAGGATAGGTAGCGAATGCAGCGGAGGTTGCATCAGATATTCTTTTAGTCGTTCGAAAGCTGTTTGGCATTCGGGCGTCCATTCAAACCATCGGGATCTCTTCAATGCGTCAAATATGAGATTGTACTTCTCATCAACTCCGGACATGAATCGACTTAGCGCCGCTATTCGACCGGCCAGACGTTGCACTTCTTTGAGTGTTTGGGGAGGTGTCATGTCTAATATTGCTTGTATCTTTTCAAGGTACACTTCGTCGGGTTCAAATGCATGTTGTACCGTTCTAGTGTCTGAAAGATCTTCTCAAGATCTATAACATGGGCTTCGGCTATAACGCTCTTCACGAGCATGTTGTCAACATAAACTTTAACATTTCTGCCTAACTGGTCTTTGAATACCGTACTGACCAGCCGTTAGAAAGTTACTCCAGCATTCTTTAGGCCAAAAGGTATGACCTGGTAATAATATATGCCAAACTCGGTGATGAAACTGATCTTTTTTTCGTCTTCAGGCGCCATTCTGATCTGATTATAGCCTGAGTAGGCGTCCATAAAACTCAAAAATTAGTGTCCCGAGGAGTTATCCACGAGCTTGTCAATATTGGAGAGCAGATAACTATCATTTGGACATGCTTTTGTTGAGATGGGTGAAGTCCACACACATCCTCCACTTGTCATTGGCTTTTTTCACCAAAATTACGTTAGCCGGCCATTCGGGGTACTGGACTTCCCGGATGAATCCAGCTGTTAACAACTTCTGAACTTCTTCCTGGATAGCGCGTTGGCGGTCGAGGGTGAACACCCTCTTCTTCTGCCTAATTGGTTTGAAATCGGGATTGACAGTTAGCTTACGGGCTATGACCGAAAGATCTATGCCGGACATGTCTTTCGGAGTCCAGGCGAAGACTTTTGAGTGTCGATACAGACTGGCAACTAAGGCCTCTCGTAAGGAAGGTAATAAGTTGGCTCTTATCCAGATGGTTTGACTAGGGTCGCTTATCAAGCGGACCTCGATTGTTTTTTCGCCTAGTTTAGGCTTGGTTTTTGGCTCGATGCCTTCTCTAGGTTTCAGAGCATCAACACGGAAAACTTCTTACGCGCCTTGTGCCGTGAAGAGGATATAGGGATCAGGATCGTTAAGTACTGTGACGACCCCTAGTGGTGTTCTAAACTTCACCTTTATGTGTCTCGTACTCGGTAGTGCCTCTAGGTCGTCCAAACCGAGCCTGCCAAGATTGGCGTTGTAGGGAGAATAGATTTTCACCACATGGACCAGGATTAGGGCAATCGCATGATGGGGGGATTTTTCGAGAGTCACAATAAGGTAGATAATACTTTCGGGATAAGTGAGCTCGTCCGAAAGTCCTCTGAGGGACCCAGTGGGTGGCAGAAGTCGAGACGGATTAAAACCCATCCTGCTAAAGGCATCCCATATGAGGAGATCATAGTCGACCCCCTGATCGATGAGAACCCTTTTCACGGTGAAGGATTCTATTTTGAGGGTTATGACGATGGGGTCGTTGTGGTAGGGATCTATCTCTGGCAGATCATCAATATCAAAACCTATGACTGGCCTTCTCCTTTTGACGGGTGCTGTGTCGAGGGTAATCATAGTAGATATCGTAATGAGTTTTCAAAGAATCAGTCTGTTTCTCACAAACGACGCCAATTTATTAGAGGTGGGTTATAGTTCCATAGATACCGACTCCTTATAGACTCGAACGGTCTCCATCATTAGAGAGGAAAACACCTGCAAAAACTGTCAAAGGGTACTCTGGCGGGGAGATTTCGACGCTCAAGTTAGTAAAGAGCGATTTTTCGAATGAAAGAACAGACTGAGAGTTTGAATGATTGATTTCCTATGATTGGTGTGCCCAATGTGTTTGGCCTTGAGAGCGTACCTGGCTTAAAGGGTTTTGAGAGATCTTATACCTTTCAAAGTCGTGCACTGCTTGGGGGCTTCAACCTTACCTTACTTATCGGGTTGATCCGAAAATTTTGGGAACTCAATATTCTGCGTTAGTTGCAATTCTCATCTTTTGAAAAATTTTCGTCTTCGAGAGGGATACTTTCCTTAGTTGAAAGATTCCAGAGATGCCGTTTTGAAATAGGAAACCAGAGTTATTAGGATGTTCTGACCTTTCCTTAGAATCGTTAGAGATGTTAACTATCGATCAGTCACTCGACCGTTAAGGAGTCTTTAGGTCTTATTCGTTTGAAGAATTGACGCTAGATTGCTCGATCGGGACGATCACCCTTGCTAGGTTTACTATGTTCGGTTAGCTGGGTGAGTAAGGCTCTATCATTCGGGAGATCTGGACTGTTAAGATCTTTTGGTAGATTTCATTGTCGATCGTTGGGTATCGATCGATAGGCACCCTTAATGGGCTCTTCAACGATCGACTCTTCTGATTGGGCCATATCCTATTAAGTGTGAAATAATTTGAGGCAACTATTGATTAAGCATTTTCATGTCTAGTGACTATAGAAATCCATATTTACTACTCAGGATCGTGTGTACTCAATTGTATGAATGGAGAATATTGTTTTCCATCCTACCGTACATTTCCTGTGAGAGTATGTTGGACAAACCAAACCACAAGTGAGTTGTATAATCATACTAATAGTGCATAGATTTCTTGCTTCAAAATTAGGGGTGGAGCCTACGTCCTTGGGATTAAAAACTTTTTCAATTAAACAAACAAAATAAAAAGATTAAAATTTTTGGAGGAGAGGCTAATTTTCAAAATGATTTTAAATTAATCCAGCAGGCTTAGGAGGAAAGGAGCCGGCCCGGCCCGGGCTTGGACTGGGTCTAGTAAACGCATAAAATATTCCGTGGAGAGGGAAACGAAACTAGCTGGGGACTCAACAAATAATTTAATTACAAGTTATGGAGGGCATTTTCATTCATTACTCCTATTTAAACGCTTTCTTCTAGCGAAATAAAGACATTTGCTGAGACGAGACAGAAGAAAAGAGTTTAGGGTTTGAGAGAACAGATCGAGATCCAGAATGAGAGGCGGATCAGCAGGACTCTTTAAATTTCTGAGGCCGGGCCTAAGACCCCAATCCACCGACATCCAGGCCGCCGCCACTTGGGGTGTCGCTGCCACCACTGCCGCCCTTTATCTCATTCAGGTCTCTCTCTCTCTCTCTCTCTCTCTCTCTCTCTCTCCTGTTTTCGTCTTCACTTATTTCGTAGATCTATCCCTGTCAGGAATTTAGGGTTATGTGTGTAAATGACTACTCCTGTCCGTGTCACCTAGATTTGAGTACTATTGCGACGATCTGAAGAACTATTTAATCTCCGATCCCTTTTCCCCTCTTTTCTTGAGAACCTTACCACTCCATTTCTTGTTCCGGCTCTGTGTGTGTGTGTGTGTGTGTGTGTGTGTGTGTGTGTGTGTGTCTGTGTGTGTGTGTGTGTTTTGATCACAAATAGTCGTGTCCCTATATGAGAGCTACTATATTGATACATACATACAAATATATACATATATCATCATTGTTTTACTCTGACATAAGAAGTTGAATAAAGTTATATATATATATATATATATAGGACCATTTGTTACTTTTATGAGGAATTGATTGGAGTTCTGGGTAGCATGGAATTCAATGTGATAAAGAAAGAGAAAGCATTGGAGTTTGTAACACACTTCACAGAGGACAAAATGCAAATTGATTTGAAGGAGTGCAATGGCGCTAAAAGCATTGGAACCAAAGTTTTTATGATGGCCTTCCTTAGGGAAACCAAGAAGGTGCGAAAGAGACAGCTTATTTATCTCTTTGTGGGAGATTTCATTGGGAGTTTGAACTGTATTTTTTATATTAGCTTTTATCAAAAGTTTTGGTTAGGATGGTGAGGGTTGAAATTGGAGAACTGGTGGGGAAGGGAGAAGAATCCTGTATGGATGCCTTTTTGATGGCGAGTTAGGCGGTCAAATTAATGTAGGGGATGATGGGGTAAGTGCCTACGATCATGTTTACTCGAATTCCATTCTGTGTTATGGAGAGGTTGTCTCTTATGGAAAAGTTGATCTCTTGGACGGGAATAATATTTTTTATTTTTTATTTTTTTAAATAATACTGTCTTTCTTCATTTTAGTCAATCGGTCTTCAAGGCAAAGGGTCCTCATTTGTTGTTTGCACTCATAATGGGGGTTCTAGGTTAGATGTTTTCCAAAGCTTTGGAGCTGGGGCAATTATAAAGCTTCTTGGCTGGAGAGTGGTAGGGGAGATGGTTAGAATCTCTCATGTCTTCTTCACCAATGACATTATGATTTTCTGCAGTCATAGTAGTTAAAAGCGAAAAGCGCAAAAAAGCGACAAGCCCTTGTGGGGCTTAAGCGCAAAGCGCAAAGCAAAGCGCGAGTTTTTTCATAAAAAGCGCACTTAAAATATAAAATCAAAATATATATTTAGATATACAATAATAACAAATGAAATATATTATAATACTAGAATATCAATATGTATGATAGTAAATGAAATATATTATAGTACTAGACCAAAAAAAAAATCATTTTCTAGAACAAATAACAAGAAAATGTGTTTCATAAAATTCTTAGAAAATACATATAAATTAACTTACATACCTTTAAACCAAATGTTACCCAATTGAACAAAGCCCTTGCATAATGTCCCGACATCATTTGGCAAATGGTGATTAGAAAAATGAATAGAAAGGAGCAGATGAGAGCAACTAAAGAAAAAAAAAAGAAAAAAAACCAAGAATAGAGACCCAAAAAAAAATGGAGCAGGAGCTGCGCTGAAAAAACAGAAGGAGCAGCAACTGAAGAAAGTCCATGAGTTTAGAAAAAAAAACAGAAAGGAACCAACAAAAAGGGGCAATTGAAAAAAAAAGAGAAAAAAAAAGAAGAAAAACATGCGCTTTTTTTGCACTGCGCTTCATGCGCTTTTTTGCGCTTCGCGTGCTTCACCTGTGCTTTCTCATTTGCGCTGTGCTTTATGCAGAAAAAGCCCATGAGGTGCGTTGGGCTGCGCTTCAGCGCACTTTTAACTACTGGGTCTGCAGTGGTATAAAGCTGATTCTTATCCTCAAATGTAATTGAGTTTTGAGATGTTTTCAAGTGTAAAAGTGAATCTGTATAAAAATAGGCTTATCTTAGCACATGCTTTCCTATTAACATTGGCCTTCGTCAAGGTTCAGTGTTAAGTCACATCCTTTTTACAATAATGATAGATGAAATCATAAAAAAAAATTAAGATAAAACACCATGGTGTATACTATTTGCAAATGATATAGTGTTTGTCGATAAAATTAGAGAGGGTGTTAGCACTAAATTAGAGTTATGGAGAGATATACTAGAATTTAGATTAAACAGGTCGATTAGGTTAGAAGGAAAAGAAATACCAAAAAGTGAACGGTTTAGATATGTTAGTTTCATCATTTAGAACGATGATAATATAGATGGGGATGTAAATCATAGGATTCAAGTGGGTTGGATGAAATGGAGAATAGCATCTGGAGTTCTTTGCGATCGCACGATACTATTGCATTTAAAAGAAAAGTTCTATAAAACCGTAATAAAACCGGTATTAGTGAATGGTATTGAGTGTTGGGCCATTAACCAACAGTAAGAGCATAAAATGGTTGTAACTGAAATGAGAATATTTTGATAGATGTGCGACAAAAATAGAAAAGATAGAATTAGAAATGAAGAGATATTTTATAAATTGAGAGTTAATTCAATTGAGGATAAAATGTGGGAGGATCATCTAAGATAGTTTGGACATGTGCAATGAAAACCCAAAGATGCACCAGTAAGGAGGATTGAGAATTTAAACATAGGAGATTTAGTAAAACGTTAGTATAGGCCGTTGAAAATTTGAATGCAAATTATCTGTAAAGATTTGATAATTAAGGATTAATAGGATGGACGAGAAGATACCTATAAGAGGATACATTTTTAAGGAGTATGATTAGCACTTATTGGGAGTAACTCTCTCAATGTATTGCATATCCCTTTGTTATATTTGTGCTAGACCAATATATTTGGGAACCTTCAAAGAAGGTTCCTGTGGGATAGTATAGAGAACCATTTTTTTTTTTGGGTAAGAGGAGGGTGGTAGGAGAAGTTTGATTTGCCGAAGTGGGAAGTTTTATACTCCGTATTCATGGGAAGGCTTGGGTTTTAGATCTTTGTTGACAGAAACAAAGTTTTGCTTGGGAAGTAGTTATAAAGTTTTTGGTAGAGCCAGAAATTTCTAGAGAGTGATTGGTGCCTTGTAAGGTACAATTCGTAATGGTTGGAATGATTTGTGACGTTGTGAGTATGACAGCTCAGAAAGGAATTAGAAGATGGGATATGCTTTCCTCCATTGAAGGTGTTTTGGGGCGGGGGGGATGAGTCTAGGATGCTTCTTGGCATGAAATATGGTCCAACCTGGTAATTGGATGTGGTACATGTACACGGGCCATGATAAGGTGTTTTGGAAGGGCTTCTCAACTGGGATTTTACCTATTAGTGGTCATTACAAGATCCCTAGAGCCATGGCTTTTAAACCTGAGCTAGACCTAATGGTGGGGCTGGCAGCATCCTCTTTGGACGAAAAAGGATAAAATTGGACTTGGTTCAAAATCGCCTTCTTTTTTCAAAATCAGATGACCTGCTGGTTGACCTGTGAGCTTTCAAATTGGAACTGTCCTTTCCACATCGATTGTAAAATTAAAAGAAAAAATGTTGCCAACTTTGACACGGTTAAAAACCCCCTTGTCTCTCCTCCTATGAAGTGTGGACACTTCAAAAAGGGTCCTATACTTGACATTCATTTGACACTCTTCCAACACAACTCCCAAGCCATGTTTGAGACATGGGAAGAAATGTGTCTGTATTTTTTCTTTTAATTAGGAGTGTAAATGAATAAAATAAACAGTATATGGGGCACTTAGACAATAATAATAATAATAATAATAATAATAATAATAACAATAACAACAATAACAATAACAAGAATAATAACAATAACAATAACAAGAATAATAACAATAATAATAACAATAATAACAATAACAAGAATAACAGGAATAACAATAACAATAATAACAGCAAGAACAAGAATAACAATAACAATAACAAGAATAACAAGAACAACAACAACAACAACAGCAACACTCAGTTGAAAAACGTTTAAGTAATGGAGGCAGGAAAAAAAATTGTTGGGACCATGTTTTTGGCTATGGCAAGATGAAACATACTTGCTGGTTCTCTTGGTGTTGTAATAACATATCTGGTTCTCTTGGTGTTGTAATAACTTATCTGCATTTTTCTTTGGAAAATGAAAAATTTATTAAGTTGTAATTAAATCCTTATTAAATAAGATAAATATACTTTTGAAACTTTCAAAAAAAAAAAAAAATCTTTTTGACTTTTCTTACAATGCATTAATATATTAATCCAATCCAAATCACTTTTAAATGGTGATTTAGATACTGACCCGTTCTAAAGAGAATGCTGCCTTTCTGGTTTAGTTTGAGGAATGTGAAGTGCTCCCCTTTTGGGTTTAATATCAGGTTCGTTTTAAAGACCTTGCTTAGGGTGGTAAATCAGACCCAAGGAATATGACCTTTTAACAACTGAACTCCTTTGCTCCCCGATGGTCTTAATCTTTGCTTAGGAGGCTGTGGGAAAAACTTTAGCTAAGCAATATCTGAAGCTAGCATTTGGTATGGGATGAAAGGTTATAGGGAAAAGATACGGGAGTAATATTTCTCTTTATCAGCATTTGGCATTAACGAGTGATGATAAATATTTATCCCTTTGTAATCTAACCATTGTTTTTCTCTTGTTAAAAAAATAAACCAAATATAATCTCTCTATCTAAAACTAAATATATAAGTTTTCTCTTTCTAAAAGCATAAATCTAGTTTTGATTTTTTCTTTCTAAAACTATACTTATTGGTTTTCTCTACCCAAAAGAACTAACTCAATTTAGGTTTTTCTCTTGAAATTAAATACATTAGTTTTTTGTGTTCACAAAAATAATTTAAGTTTGTTTTTCTTTCTCTATGTTTAAACAATTTTATTTTCACTATCTGAAAAATCAGTTTAATTGATTCTTTCTTTCAAACTAAATTCATTAGATTTCTCTCTCTAAAAACAAAATTAATTGCTTATAAATTTTCTCTCCGATTATAAGTTTTCTCTCAGTAAAAAAAAAAAAGTTTCTCTCTCTTTAAAAGTGAACACATTAGTCTTTTTCCTCTAAGAAATTTAATTTTAATTTATTTTTTATAAACACATTTATTGGCTTCAAAAAGGGATAGCTTTTTGGAAATTCTATTACTCGTATATTATAACCGAAGTTGAATTTTTGCATTCCGAACATTGGGATGGGGGCAAAAAGTTACCTGGGTGACTTTTAAACCCCTTAATACTTTACCAAATGCTACCTAAAGACGACATACTTCTGTTCAATAGAAAGTAACTCACCAGCAAGTTGTAAGCCTAATTGAAAGATTTGAATAATTTTTAAGTTTATAGTGTTGTGAAAATATTGGGAAGGTACAGGTATCCCACTTAAATTAAAATACTTATTGCAACTTAAGTCAGCTTTTTTGGTGTTTAACATAAAGTATAACTCTACATTAAATAAATAACTTGAATGAGCTCAAACATTTTAGGAATTAAAAATGGAGAAATACATGTCTCTTCTAAATATGTTGTAGATAATTCGCAAAATGACCTTACTCAAGGATTTTCTAGCTATGCTGCTTACCTTTCAACCTAGCCAAAAAAAAAAAGGCCTCCGTTTCAACCCCTTCTAAGGTAGAACTCTCCATTGAATAAATAAGGACAATGAGCTCAGACATTTAGGAATTGAAATAGGTGAAATACATGTCTTTTCTAAATATGGTGTAGATAATTCTTGAAAAGACCTCCCTCAAGGATTTTCTAGCTACGCCTCTTACCTTTCAATGTAGCAACCAAAAAGGGCGTCCCTTTCAACCATCATTCTTTTCTGTTAAAAGAAAAAATTATTTTTGGGAAAGTTTAGGAACAATGATTTCAAAAGAATCTTATTTAGGGTCTTTCAATAGAACTCTGACTAGGTAATTTGCCAATTACTTTTGCCCTTAAGTTTACCCCAACCTGACCTAGAAGAGAACTTACCTACAAACTTATTAAACAAAAGCGTAACACTATCAAACCACCTTGACATTCTTATTGACTTTGAACTTAATTTCCTTTCGCCTTTTCTTTCTACTGTCTTATCCTTCCCTCTTATTTTTGCAGCCATTTGATTGGTTGAAGAAGACATTTTTGGAGAAAGCAGAGACAGAAGATAAATGAAAATGAAAGAGTAGTTGATGTCATGCTTAGGTTGCTGATGAGATACTTCTAAATGGGATTGATCGCAATAATGGAATGTAACTTTGTTGTTGGTTACAAGTTCCATGCTTAGGCCCTGGCTTATTAATTGATGGACTGGCAATCTTGTTTTGTCTTTTGCTCAATGTGAACTGAGGTTTTAAGTCTCTCTCTCTCTCTCTCTCTTATCCTGCCACACGGTTACTCCTAAATTTGTGCTTGATTCGGTTCTGGCATATACATTTATTTTTTTGATCAGCTCAGTGGTGGGTTATAGATGCATTTCATAATTTCTGTTGTTTTTGTCTTGTAAATTATTTTATTTTATTTATTTTATTTTATTTTTTTTTTTGGGTGCATGGTATGAGCGGGTGAATAATCTGATGGTCACTGACAGCTCTGATTTATGGAGTTTGCGCACTTGTGTTGATCTGTTTCTTTTGGTAAGGATTTTAGCGTCGAAAGCTTTAAATTAAACGGACAATAATTAAGGGATCAGATGTTAAGCAAATGAAGACGTGTCCCACACGAAGTCAAAGCTATGATACTGAGATATCCGAGTGCCTAATTTGTTATCTTTCTTTAACCTAGGCAGTTAGGCAAGAGCAGCAACGGCTCAATTTTGCTTTGGTTTAGGCGTTGTTTTCTCCAAAATAGTTGGGGGATTGCAGTCGACTTGCAAAATCCCATTCTTTGGTTTCGTTCAAGTGGTGTTGCATGAACTAATATTTAGTTCCATTAGGGCCATAGGCCTTTTATCAATCAACGGCAAATAATTTAGTTGACCATATCATTGTTGGTGCTTACAATATGATCAAGCTCAATTTGATAGAGAGATTACTCAATTTTTTTCTTCATTGCACCAATCCTTCACAACCTCGGAACTCTCATCACACAAGAAAACGTTTGATGGTGATGAAGTACTTTTTTCCGAGTAATATTTAACAAATATTATTTTTAAGTCATTGACTAGAATAATAAATATTCAATAGCATAGCAAGACCAGTGTTCTGGCTGATTCTTGCGGGGGTGGCGGGGTGGAAGGTGATGACCGAGGAAAATCTACCCTTTTGTCTTCATGGGACGTTAACCTGTTACCAAGACATATGTACATATATGGTCCAACGGTCCATAACTATAAGGTTAAGAGATTATTGAATCTAATAAACCATAATTACAAAGTCCATAGACCATCAAGGGGCCTCTTGGTAAGCTCCTGAAGCAGCTGAGCAGGTGCTCAGTTGAACACTCTCGGCCACAGTTCAGTTAAATTCTCTCTGTTAAACCTCTCGACTACTACCAAACAGTCTTCTATCAAATAACGTTTCTGTCAAACAAATCAAAATCATGATCATCTAAAATTTAAATCTTTCCTAATCCAGAGAGTAATCTTGCCCAATAAAAAATGAAAACTCCATAATCTCATTGGATAAGGTAGGAAATCTTTATGATAACTTGATCTTGCCTTAACTTTGTAAGATCCTAAATCTCTTAAAAATCTTTGACTACAGTCCTTGTAATCTTAAAAAATTTTCAATGATCCCTCTATAAGATAATTAGGGTTTTTACACTCCTAAGAAAAATACTTGTCATGTATGCATATACTATATATACTAAATAGAGGCGATCCTCTAGGTATGTTTTTTTTGGCATTACACGCACACACCACTCAAAGACTATGCAGGGAAAATCTAAGATTCTTCTCAATCTCTCTCTCTTACTTCTCTTTCTGACTTGAGTGTTGGACCACTTCCGGTGGATTTTTAAAAGTCTGCTCCATTTACAAAGGCCTAGAGGAAGCATTAACACCGGTTTTTCGTTCAAATCAGCAAAGAAATTTTTCTATAGAGTAAACCCACCTTCAACATAAGTAAATAAAATATTTGAATTTATTGGCTAAGCAAATATTGCATGATAGATAAGATATTTTATGCTAGTTAAATAACTCCAAATAATCAAGAGAGAGGTGTTTGGATAAAGGGTATGAGAATATTTTACCAACTTTCAGACATCTTCTGGCCTGAATCAGTTTATGCACTTTTCACAAGATTTGTAGGTCTTGAAAAGTTATGCCCTAGCATCATGTCATGCCTTTATTCTTTCCTTGTAAATTCTTGCATTCTCATAAGTCTCGTTCCGCCACTTCTCCAACTCATTTAACTGCATTTTCCTTTCTGTACTTGCAAGAGACAAATCAAAGTTGAAAAAACTTTATTGCCAAATATATTTTATGCTCTAATTCAACAAGAAGATGACATGTCTTACCGTAAACCAAACGATATAGTAACTTACCAATCAGAGATTTATATGTAGTCCTATATGCTCAAAGTGCATCATCTAACTTAATGGACCAATCCCCACAAAATAGACTCACAGTTTTTTTCAAAATACTTTTCAATTCATGATTTGAAATTTCAACTTGTCCATTAATTTGGAGATGGTAACACGTAGCAATCTTATGAGTGACACCATATTTAACTAAAAGTTTTCAAAATCTTTATGAAAATATGAATTTCCATCACTAATTATGACTCTAAGAACAATAAAATGGGAAAAGATATTTTTCTTTAAAAACTTATGCCCCGTTTTAGAGTCATTTTTCACATATGCATTTGTCTCTACCCACTTGCTTACATAATCAATAACAATGAAAATGAATTCATGATTAAAAGATTTTTGAAAAGGTTCCATGAAATCTATACACCAAATATCAAAGATATACACAATCAAAATATTGTTTAAAGGTATCTTATGACAATTAGAAATATTCCCAATTCTTTGACACTCATCACATGCACGGACATAAGAATGAGCATCCTTAAATAAAGTAGGCCAATAAAATTCAGATTGAAGTACTTTAGTTGCTATACAAGAAAGACCATGATGACCTCCAGTCTCATTATCATGAGAAAAACTAAGAATACTACTTACCTCTTGTTGGGAAACACATCTCCTAATGATACCGTCATCACAAATCTTATACAAGTATGGCTCATCCCGAAGATAGTGTCGTACATTGGAAAAAAATTTCTTTCTCTGCTGCCCCTTGATTCTCTCTGGTACAATCCTGTAAGCAAGATAATTAACAAAATTAGAATACCAAGGTTCATCAATTTGAGTAACAGAAAATAAATTCTCATCAGGAAAATAATCATTCAAAGGATGATCAATCATTGTTTTAATGAAATCTCCCTCCAATCGAGATAAATGATCAGTTGCTGGATTATCAATTCCTCTTTCATCCACAATTTCGATGTCAAATTCCTGCAACGAAAGATTCCAACACAATAACCTAGACTTTGCATCTTTTTTTTTGAAATCAAGTACCTAAGTGCAAACTGATCAGTATGAATAATAATTTTGGATAGCAACACGTAAGACCAACTCTTCTTAACTGAAAATATGACAGCAAGTAGTACTTTCTCAGTAGTAATATACAACTTCTGAATCTCATTCATAGTCCTACTCGCATAATATATGACATGAAATTTCCTGTCCATAGTTTGGCCCAAAACTATACCCACAATATCATCACTCATATCACAATAAACTTCAAAAGGCAAATCCTATCTTGGTGGTTGTACAATGGGAGACTCAATCAATTTCAATTTCAAACAATTAAAGGCATTCAAAAAAAAAGTCATTAATCACAAAAGGTGTATCTTATACTAAAAAATTAGTTAGAGGTCTGACAATTTTTTTAAAAAATCTTTAATAAATTTACGATAAAAGTCAGCATACCCTACAAATTCTCTAACATCTTTTAATGACTTAGGGGGAGGAAGATTTTCAATCAACTCAACTTTTGCCCTATCAATCTTTATTCCCCTACAAGATATCTTATGACTAAAACAATGTCTTCTTTAACTATAAAATGATACTTCTCTTAGTTAAACACCAAATTGGTTTCTTCACATCTCTTTAAATCTTGTTTCAAATTTTTCAAACTATCATCAAACAAGGAACCAAATATAGAAAAATCGTCCATAAAAACTTCTATGAAATCATCATTAAAATTAGCAAATATGGACATCATGCATCTCTGAAAAGTAGATAGTACATTACAAAGATCAAAAGGCATGCATTTGAATGCCAAAGTATCATATGGGCATGTGAAAATGGTTTTCTCTTGATCAGTAGGATGAATGACAATTTGTAAATAATTAGAAAAACCATCCAAAAAACAATAGAATGTATGACCAGCTAATTTTTCAACAAGTTGATCAAGAAAGAGAAGGGGAAATGATATTTCCTAGTAGTATCATTCAATTTTCTATAATCAACACAAATCGTCCATCCTGTAATAACACGTATGGGGATCAACTCATTCCTATGAAGTGTGCTCATTTTCCTTGGTAAAGAATCGAGTCTTTCCTTTTTCTTGGGGAGTCTTGTTCAGGGCTACTCCTTTTCAAGAGTTGCTCCATGAGGCGCTTTGGGCATACAGAGCTTTATGGTTTGAAGAATTTTTGCTGGAGTGAGATCTCATTAAGGAAGGGGACTGCTGGACGGAGATCTCATTACGTCTATCGTTGTTAGGCCGGCGCCGTGAGATCGTCTATCGCCGAGGGGGTACGTCTTGTACCACCTTGGATGATCTATCCAGGTTCCGTCCCCACCATCCAATTATGGTGGGGATGCCTCTCGACCGTTTTTTAGATGGGTAGGTCTGGCCCGGGTGGCGTTGGGGGTGGTAAAACTTGGGCTCACCTCCCATTATGCCTAACACTACATTTTTGTACTCTTCAGTGTAGGGATTGTGTTCTTCCTCTTCAGGAATGACCCTATTGTGTATCTCTCTTGGTGTAATCAGCCCGACTTAGCGGTTTATGTATATATTTTATGTAACCGAATGTACTATTTTGCATAGATATAAATGAAAGGTTATAACTTACTTGAATTTTGTCCGTTCTCTTTTCCAATTCCTTGTTTGGTTATATGCCTTTCTTTAACTTTCGTCTAAATAGGTCTATCCTTTAGGCTCCTCCCTGAAATGCTGAGTAACACCGGCCTCTCGAACTACTGGATTGATGGTCGGTAGGTTTAGGGGGTCGTACTCATTTGCTCAGGAGACTCCATGTGGCTTGCATAAACGATAGGAACTGAGCGACCTAAACCCTCCGAGTGATAGAAAATTTTTAAGTTATTGGGCCGCGTCTACCCGTCCGGGGAGTTATATCCCCTATTGACGACGCGTATGAACGATAGAGACTGAGCAACTGAGACCCTCTGATCAATAGAAAATTTTTAAGTTGTAGACCGCATCCATCCGTTTGGGGAGTTACATCCCCTATTGATGACGCGTACGAACGATAGAGACTGGGCGACTACGGCCCTTCGATCGATAGGAAATTTTTAAATTGTGGGCCTTGTCCACTCGTCCAAGGAATTACATCCCTTATTGACGATGCGTATGAACGATAGAGATTGAGTGATTGAGGCCTTCCGATCGATATGAAATTTTTTAGTTGTGGGCCGCGTCCACCCGTCCGGAGAGTTATATTCCATATTGACGACGCGTACGAATGATAAAGACTGGACGATTGATGCCCTCCGATCGATAGGAGATTTTTAAGTTGTGAGTCGCGTCCACCCGTCTGGGGAGTTATGTCCCCTATTGACGACGCGTACGGATGATAGAGACTGAGCGACTGAGACCCTTCGATCGATGGAAAATTTTTAAGTTATGAGCCGCGTCCACCCATCCGGGGAGTTACATCCCCTATTGACGATGCGTACGAACGATAGAGTCTGAGCGACTAAGGCCTTCCGATCGATAGAAAATTTTTAAATTGTAAGTCACGTCCACCCATCTGGAGAATTACATCCCCTATTGACGACTTGTACGAATGATAAAGATTGGGCGACTGAGATCATCTGATTGATAGGAAATTTTTAAGTTATGGGCCGCGTCCACCCATCTGAGTAGTTACATCCCCTATTGATGACGCGTACGAACGATAGAGACTGGGTGACTGAGACTCTCCGATCGATAGGAAATTTTTAAGTTGTAGACCACATCCACCCGCCCGGGGAGTTACATCTCCTATTAACGACGCATACGAATGATATGAAATCTTCTAGCTGTGTGATAGCTCTGAAATTCTCTGATAGTATATGCGCAGGTTCTCCGAATTTCAGGTTCTAGGCACTACCGATCCATCTAGATTGTCGAGTCAGTACGTTCCTGGTCAAACCACGGAACGTACTCGATATGGACCTTCCCAATTAGAGGCGAGTTTGCCCCTGGAGTTGACCAGTAGCCTCCACCTTCCTTAGTACCAGTTGGCCAGGTCTGAACGCTCGATTCCGGACCCTTCGGTTGTGATATCGTGTCATCTGCTATTAATAGGCCGTCATACATGCCGACACGGACTCT